>RJWH01000371.1:0-600000 GCA_004363575.1 Solenodon paradoxus | reverse complement strand
TTGTTCTTCAGACATCACCCACAATTTTGAAAAACCATCTATAAATTGGGATTTTCCTGTAACACTCTCAGGTTTGATAATTTGATAGACCAACTCACAATACTCAGAAAAGCACTATTCTTAAATTTATTGTTTAAGTATACAGGATACAAATCAGTAGAACAAGTTCAATGAAGAGAAGCATAAGGAGAAGTCTGGGACGTAGAAGAGAGCTTCTATGCCCTTTCCTGGGGAATATGCTCCTGTACCAGGAAATACCATTAAACTGAAGTTTCCAGAGTTTTTATTGGGATTTCATTAAGTTAATATTTTTCATTCGTTAAATCATTGCCCACATGGTGTGACTCAATCTCTAGATCCCTGCCATTCCAAGAAGCTGTGCTGGCTAAAATTTCCTACCCTCAAAACTCTTGTGGTTGACTAACCTCCACTGTGAAGCAATCTAACAACGAGTTATTTCATGAATATTGTTACTGCTAGGGTCTTTGAGGTCTTGCTTCAGGGCTCCTGTGAGTCTGAAAAAAGATTTCCTTGGTAACACCTGCTTGGGGAGCAAAGAAAGTAGCACAGCCAGCAGAAGCAAGTGAGGTTTATTGAAGTGAAACAAAAGTACACCCTTATGTGACAAAGTAAGAGTGGGCCTTCTGAGAGGGAAGCAAGTACCAGAAGCCTTGGGTCCGGGGCTTTTATGGGCCATTACCCAACCCTTATGTACCCTAGAGGTGGAGCAAGGTCTTTAATAGTTCCATCAGTGGTTGCTTTTCAAGCTGTTTGGAGATTCCCCTTACTTTTAAGCTGATTGATAGGGTTCAAGTATCCTTGCTTATCCTCCCCTTTCTGTCCCTGCCTTATTCTTCCTCTTGTACTCTGCCCATGCCTAACTGCTACCTAACAGTGTAACCATGATTCTCCTATCTTTAATTCCAAGAATTCTGAAAGTTCCATGACAGAAACCCAATGTCCTCATACATTATTTTTATGTAATAATTTAAATTTGCTCTCCTGGGTTAAATAATTTACCTTTTGAATAAGATCACCTCTTTGCATTCATTTTGTACTTTTGCTCTCCTGAACATCACAGAAATATAAGCATAGTCAGGAATAATGAGATTTTTACATATGTTGCTAGCAATTTTCATTACAGCCTTATAAGATGGATAGTTTATGCTTTTTTATTCAAAGAAAATTGAAGTATTAGAAGGTTTGTCAACTTGCCCAGGTCATATACTAAGTAAAAGGCTGACTCTATGTTTTTATTCAGCACTACTTGGGGCCAAAGCTTAGACAGTGCCAGGGAAAAGATTGTTATCTTGAGTTTTTAAGCCTCTAAATGCACAGTTGTTTAAGTATTTACAGCAGAACTAGAAACAAGGAGTATTATGGCAAAAATTTCCAATCAGAATATTATTTCTATTTGATATTTTAAATAGACACTTAACTCCAGTTTATGCATAGCTTTGTTGTCCAAAGTACGCCTGCCTCCAAGAGACACAACCTTTGGTTAAAGGTTGGTTGCACCTAAGTGCTTTCCCTTTTGAGGGAACATATGTAATAACCTAATAGTTACAGTTTTGTTTTGTTTTTTGCTTTTTTCTGGTAGGGAGGCTGTTTTGACACTCCAAAAATGTTCTTTTACTTCTCTGTTGCTAAAAAACAGTAAAAGGTTCTTAGTAACTAATAGTAGTATACTGGAATTTGGAGCACAATGAACCAGGAAAAAAGTCAACACTTATTTTACTTACATTTATGTCAAGAAGCTGGCAGACTCGGAGACAAGTACATATAAAACACACATTATTTCCTGAGGGTTTCCTAAGACTTCTAAAATATATTCTATCAAAACTTCCATTTTTTCCAATTGTTAAATGTTTACATGTTTCAAAATTATCATACACTTTTCAAGACAATAATCTGAAATGCATGGAGGTGCTATATGTTTTGAGTCATTAAATCAGATTCAAACCTTCTGGTCTTTCAATAAATAATCTGTATTCTTGAAAGGATAATAGCTTATGATTTTTATTCTTTCTTCTCTCTTCAAAATAATGATGTAAGTCGGATTCAAAGACTGTTGTTTAATAAGTATAAAACCGATGCCCACATATGTCTATACTACTTCATTCACTCAGGAACCTGAGTAAACTTGTCAGTGGAGATCACTGTGGTTAGTGGCAAGCAGCTTCAGCATTTCTCAGGAACTTGCTGAACGTGCAGATTCTTTTTGTTTACCCCAAACTAACCCAGAATATTTAGAGTTGAAGCACAAAAATCATCGTTTAGAGCAGATGAAGAATGAAAACATTTAGCCATGATTGCCTTAGTTTCTTCTTTGAGATCAAAAACTGAAGATACTTTCTAAACTACAAACTTACCTGGGTCAATTATCATAACATCACTAATCATGAACACATTCAAATGAACAATATCACAACAGCAAAAATATAACTGCAAAGTGTGAAACTGGTAAAAATATGTTAAAAGGAGATGAGAAAAGGATCAGAGACCCCAATGCTTTACCTGTTATTTGCAGAATAATAGCACTTGAGTAGAAATTTGGCAAGTAAAAGAAGGTGGGAAATGTCTGGTTAAGAGGAAATTATCTTGTTTTCAGAATATTGAAAATAAGTAACCTCTTCATAAATGTGCTGGAAGCTTTTTGAGTATCAGGAGAAATCATGAGTTCTACTCTTTGTGACAAAGCTGCAATGAGTGATAAGACAGCAAAGTAAAGTTTGTATTTGTGATTAAGACAAGTTTCCACTTTTATAAATTTATGTTCTCTACCACTTCCTTATCTTAACTCATCTGTTTTCTTAAATGTGTTCATTAAATAATAAAATGAAATAAAACATAGCTCTTTCTTTGACTGTGTTATCTCTTTACTACATCTCTGATCTTCTCATCAGTTGAACATCTTGATAAAATGAGATTGCAATGACATTCACACTGCCTCACCTCCTGCCCTACCTCTTCCAGCTTCTGCAATTTACTTCCTTTTCCATTACATCCTACTAACTCTACACTTTCCAATAAAATTTTATATGCCAAACCCAATAAGGATTTTTGAATATTATTTTTCTTAACTTCTCTAAAGAGTTCACTTCATAAGATGGAATACTTCTTTCTTCCTAAAAATCTATTTCTTCGGTACCTCCTTAACACCAGTTTATGATTTTTTTTGTGTAACTCCTTTATAGATTTTTACAAGTATATCTCCACTTCTCAGCTCTTGGATTTTAGGTTTCTTGAATATTTTTTGCCATTGACTTGTTTTGTCTCATTAATTTAATAAATTATTTTTTCCCCTTAATGGCCATTATGGACTCAGACTTTTCCAATCACTTTTTATGGTGCAGACCTGTCTTTCTAGTTCTAGATATTTATTCTCCATCTACTGAAGAAATTTTGATTCACAGGTGCAATACACCATATCCCCAAATAATATTTTTTCTACCCCTACACAACAAATCCACTTCTATATTACCTCTCTTGTCCTGTCTATGTATATAATTAAGAAATCTGAAAGACTACTAATTTTTTCTCATTTAATTAGTACTCAATTTAAATGAGTCATTTAATCATACATCTTCTATTCATAGATATATCAATTTCATGTACTCTGTCAAACCCATTCCACTGCCTTAGTGTATTGCTGGGTCCTTATCACAGTCTGCATAATTACATTAACTTCTTAAATGACTGATTCACAAAGATATTTGACATAAATTTTGATATATTTTCCTCAGTTTAACATCCTTCAGTGTCTTGCTGTGTCAAAATATTAACACTCAAAATTTTAGACATACAAATAAATACCTTCATAATTCAGCATCTAGCTATTTTCTATCCTTAAATCTACTACTGTCCCCTCACATTATCCCCTTGTGACTAAAAAATATGTGCTTCTTTATTTATGCATTACCCTCCTTCTGTACTTTTACCCATGACTATCATTCTTTCAAATTTCTGACATTCACTTCCTTTTCTTTTTTTTCACCTGGCTAATTCTAACATCTTTATACAGCTCAAAAGTCACCCTATTATTGGGACCCTTTCAAATTTCCCTAGAGTGTGGTAAAATTTTCCTTTATTGTATCTTCAATTGAGACATGTCCCCAAGTTTAAACTTCTTATTTACATGTCAGTGTCCTTCAGATTGCGAACTGTTCAGGATCTTTGACCATGTCTTATTCATCATTGTACTCTAGCACAGTACATCATTCCTAAAGCAAAACAGGCAGTAATATTCTGGTAGAAGAGATAGGCGTGTAAGTAAGCAAGCAATATACAAAGCACAAGTGCTGAATTGCAGGCATCTGCAGGGATTGACAATGTGACAAAGCAAACAAAAACAATATGACACAACAATTGTTTTGAGAAGGTCATGTTCAGTCCTACAGAGAACAAGAGACTGGAAACTTATTGAAAAATAGATAGATTTTAACCTGGTAAAGGAAATAGGAAAGTTTGATAAGAAAAACAGAATATACAGTGACATGGAGTCACAAAATCACATTATGAAACTAGAAATATTTATATAATTTTTACGATGAGAAGAAAGGCTATGAGGAAGAGCTGAATAAGTGGATAATATGGCTGAGATTTCTCAAAGAATTTTTAAGTCCAATTGGGCAGTGAGGGATTAATTCAAAAGGCATTTAGGAATTCCTAGGAAGTTTCTGAGCAGGATAAATGCATGTGCTCAGATGTGAAATCTGTAAACTCATTCTGGTAGGAGTGTGGAGAATAAGACGGGGTAATAGCAGAGGCTTAAAGATCAGAATATTGTCTGAGGAGTGTTCAAATATGGCACTAATGTGTTAAATAATAGTAACAAAAAGAAAAATAAAATTGTAATTCATGGTTCAGTTTCAGAAGAAGTATTAGTTTTACATTAACAGATCATTTGAATAAAATATGGCATTGTAAAGGACATGTAGGATTTTAAAACAATAAAGTTTTGAACCTGCTCATATAGATACTGTTTAAAAAAGATACATTTTTAATATACTTGAGTGATTTCTGGGAAATGTGAATAACTCCTATATCATATCAAAAGAGAGGGATGTTTATTACAAAAATGTTCTTCACATATATACTATGTAGCAGGGTAAACCAGAGTCATGTAAAGATCTTTAACAAAAGTATTTAATTGAGTTATTACAGCTTTGTTACTATAGGACAATAATAAAATAAACCTTTTCAGGTTTTACCTGTATAATCTTATTTAATCAACAATCAAAACTAACTCTTCAAAGTGCCAGTGCAATTCCTGTTTAGCTGGTAGGGGATCAGAAAACATGGAGAAGCTTAAATAAGCTTTATAGCATCAGACAGTTAAAAAATGCTTAATTGGAATTTTAATCTAGTCCAATCCTAGATCTAAATACTACTAAAATCAAGAAGTGCAGTTCACATTAGATTCAGGTAGTAAGCACTGGAAAATTTCTAACTGTCTTGTGTGAATGATGGTGGCATTAACACAGATAGAACACATCAAATAAAGAATCAAATAGGTGTATTTGTGTATATGTGTGTGTGTGTGTTCATGTGTGTTTGGAAACTTGGCTGTAATGGTGGTACAGTTATGTAGCTGTAAAACATAACTGACACTTTTCATTTTAATTAGATTAAACTTGAAATATTTCTGTATCATCTTGGACAACTGTTCAATATGTGATTCCATAAAGAAGATAAAGAAATAAGCTAAATTTATATATGTAGGAGTCAACATGTAGTTACACAATTGGAGGTTTACATCTGGATTTAACTCAGTATCATTCTTAAGGAGAACAATAAATTCATGAAGATTCCTCAAATGATTACTTTCCATTTGTCATACGGCTTGGTTTATTCATAAACTATGTCATTTAATTAAATTTATTCAGAGTCAGAGAATGTAATCTAGAAAATTTGAGATGTAGGTTGAAATAAAAGAAAAAATGAGAGCCTTTTGCAAAACTAGTTATTTTGGAATAATCTGTCATGTTTGGGTGTTGGTAAAGATTTTTGAAGGGAATCAAAACAGAAGTTTGCTGTGTAGTCTAACGCAAGCCTGAGGGATAGTCAGTCAGAAGTCATATGAAGGCTGCAACAAGACAAAGGCGTTAAGTGATAGCTGAGGGGGTGGTGGGAAATAGAAAGGAAGATAAAGAAGAGGAAAGAGAAGAGACAGAACCAAATATTGGCCTCCAACAACAATCCTCTAAGGAGATTATAAATGCAGATTTGGTCCAAATACATACTAACATCAAGGAACTAGAGGAGCCTTGGTAGCATACTGACCTAAATCAGTATGATTTAAGTATGACTTAGTCACTCAGCAATATTTATTTACTACCAATCATGTTTCAGATACTGTATTAACATTAGCAATAAAATGTTAAGTAGATGACATTTCTCAGTTTCCATCAAACTCATTATCCCTTGAAGCAGATGAAATCAATCAAATAATAACCATAATTACATAATAATATCCCAATTTACTTTATAAAGGGATAAAAAAGGTACTCTGAGACAAAAAATAATAGGAAAAATGGGAATGCCTAATCTAGAGTGTGTGTGTGTGTGTGTGTGTGTGTGTGTGTGTGTGTGTGTGTCAGGGAAAAGGGAGAGAAGAGAGAATTTCACTATTTGTGCAGGAAATGTTGGTAAATTTTTTATTAGGTAAAAGGCATATAATCTGGAACCCGGAGAAAGATATGTTAGATAATTAAATGGTGGGAGAGAAACAAGGAAGTATAAATAAAAGTATAATACTTCATTAAAATGATACTGTCCTAGAGCTTTCTAATTTCTGTGTTCTTTTTCTATTATAGTTGCTGTTAGGAGATAATTTACCTGATACTATGATAGCAGGTATTGTTTGAACTTAAGATATGCACAATACACCATTTTGGGGGTGAGAGAACTAATGTAAGAACTGGTGCACACTGGTGGCTTAGCTGCTAATTCCACAGCCTCTGACCATTGCACTCCAACCCAAAGACATGGGTCACAAAGCCGAGACAAGGGGGCATTGATTGGTCAATAAAGATGAACAATTAAAGTGTTTCTTTCTCCTATATCTTCTTGCCTACTTCTGCGTACCTGCTTCCCTTCATTCCTGCCTGTACCTGTCTTTAAAATAAAATGAGCCAAGACTACAGAGCTAGGCTCAGTAACTAAGAGAAAACGCTGGTTCTGTAACAAAAAGAAGCTCAGGTTTTGGGACTGGCAGTAAGTATCCTAATAAACTACTTGCTTTGATGAGAGCTACCTCAATGTTTGGTATAGCTAAGTTAAAGCCATGGGCTTCAAAGACCTCAGTGACTCTTACAGAAAGGTTCTGGGCACTAAAAATTGATAATTGAGATGTGGTGAAGACCAGGCTGAGGAAACATACAAGTCCTTCTCACGCAGTGACACACAGAAGATAAATTTAATTAGAGCTGACATGAATTTTTCTAACTGTCTTAATCATACTTCCCATGTGCTCAAATTTTCAGGTTTCATAATAGACCTCATTTTGATTTCTTTCATAATCTTTAGGCTCAAAAGTATTCCTGCTCAACTTCTTCTGTTTTATTCTGTATTCTTCCATGGTACGTTGGTGACGTAAGGATATGAACACCTAAAAAGTTACCACAGACTCATCCCCTCAATCAATAAAATGACACAAAAACACCTTCAAATGACCTATCAGTACTCTTAAAATGAATACACACAGAAAAATCTCATATTATCTATTAGGTGGTTAAAATTATGTGTTTCCATTGTAGTGTTGGAAACTGGGCTGTGTTATCAGATTACTTGAAGTAAACAAGAATGTTTCTTTGACAGAAGGGATGAAACATGGGTTCAACAACATTTTCATGTTAGGATCTTCCTTGTTATCATCCTGTTCAAACAATTAAACTTTGTTGATGACGTTGATGACACACTTGTGATTTTTATCAACCTAAGACTTTCCGAATACCTATATGATTATATACAATTCCTGCTACAGAGTTAGCTATTTCTTTATTGTTGATGTCACCTTGGTTTGTAAATTGGGCCCAGGCAAGGGGACCAGATTTTAAGCAGTTCTTATACAAAAGAACAGTAGGACTGCGTGGCTCTGTCTGAGGTGGGTAGCAAATCATTTTCATGGGCTTTGTCTGCAAGTTTGATTTCTTGAATTTCCTCTTTAACTCTGTGACCTGGAAAAAGTTGTTTAGATTTTTTGTTTTGTTTTTGTTTTTTTAATAGACCAAATAGAAATAATTATACTATCTACCACAGAAACTTTATATAAGAATTAATGAAATGACGCAAATAGCCTATTTTATGATTTCTGGTTTTTAATAAACACAACTATTTTTGTTATCATTTTTAAACTATTATTTACTCTTTTTAGAGATTGAGACAGGATATGGAAGGGAAAGAAGAAAACTGTATATGATTGTGGAGGTTAAATTTAAGAAACTGGGGTGTTTCTCAAAATAAAGTTCATTATGAATCATACTCATGTATGCAGTTCATTGTGAACTGTGTACATACATGTATATGTTCACTTATTTAAAATTTTTCCATCTTCAGGAAACATCAAATTCTTTAAGCCAACAGCAGCTTTTAAGTTTCTTCTGTGATCAGAAATTCCTTCTGTATCCCAGATATTAAACTCATTATAAAGTCTTGACCTCCTATACCCCCACCTCCCATAATAATATTAAGAAATTCATATTTTTATCCTGTAGCTACATTTTCCTGCTGAGAGGGGGCAGTTGATTGAAGTCAATGAGAGTGAGCTATGAGTAGATGATAGAAATCTTTGGTCTCTGATAAGATTTTTTCCTGTACCTTTACATGGAATGTAGATTTTTCACTGCTTTCATCTTAAAGTTGGAGGCCTGAATATTGATGAGCAAATCGCCAACCATCACTGATAATACTTTTTTAAAAAAATATTTTTGTGCAACTTATTTTGATATCAAGCATACAGTTTACATTTTCTACTGGGACAAAATTATCTGCTAGAATAAATAGTTGTTTGCTTTCCAGATTAAAACACAAGTCTTTGAATGAACTCAAGTCTCTACCATTTGCGTCGCTGTTATGCAATGTGTCTTTTATTTGCTATTACTACAATGATATACACTTAAATATCCTTCAAGAAAGTAGAAGAAAGGTAAAACAAGAAAAAAATGGATCTGTTGACAAATTGTGAAATTTAAATTTGGATGTAGGTTTTTGTTTATCGTCTGTCTCATCTTCAAGATAGAAAGATTATATATATATATTCTTCCTGATGTGTCATTGACAATATTTAGTTTGTGGGTTTCTCTGTCTTTTCATTTAAATATAAAATTAAAAAAAATTGCAACAACCCAACAGTGGTACAGAAAGAAATATGTTTGTACTGCTCTAATGATATTCTGCTCTTTAAAAGAACCCAAAGATAGAACTCATGAATACGTAGATAGGCAATTGGATTTCTTAGGTAAGGTGGGTAGGCCTGACTGTTTAGGAGAATATGGAAATGGAGAATATTTATGAATATATAACTACTTTTGTGAGATATAAAATCTATGATAACATCAAAGTAGGGATCAAAATATAAAATGTGAAATTTGAACACAAATAGTCATTGCCTTTAGCCACAATGATTTTTCTTCATAGTTAAGTATACAAAATTTAGATTATCTGTTGTCTGAACTGTATTCAAATTTCAGTAGTCTACATATTCCAGCATATGTACACACACACACACACACACACACACACACACACACACACACAAACAACAACAACAAAAAGTTTTACAATTTTGATAAAATACAACCTCGTGCTAGTCTTTCAGGAAGAAAAAATAAAATGTGCAAAATTTATTTCCAAAAGTTCTTAAAACTACTACTAAAGACTTTGATAAAGTGGTATCTTGAAGGAATAACATCTTCTAATTCTAATGTGTATATGAGCTAACAAAATGATTCCTCAATGTCATTTATGCCTGTGCACATTTTCACCATAATTCAATACTCAGTTTAAATTTAGCCATTGCCCATAACTCTTTGTGTGTTTTGGTGTGACCTTGTCTTCATCTAAATGCCACTCTACCTAAATTATGATTCTTTTTCAGCACTTATTATGTACTGAGATAATTTATCTTATTCTGAACGTGGACTTTTCCCCTCCTGATTTATCTTTCAGTTTTCTACAGCAATGTGAAGACCTTGCTAGCCGTAGCTACTCAATAACTCTTTTTAAATAAAAAAATGAATGGATGAACAGGGCGTAGTATTTGAGTCGTAATTCTCTTAATCTAACTCCTCTACGGCTGTACTATACTTGTCAAATATTTTACTAATTTTTATAGTTATCAGTAAAAACTCTTATTCTGCCTTTTTTCTCAAAGTTCAACTTTGAACAAAATTAATATTTGTTTAATATTTTTCATTTGTTTCTCTTCTAAGTCCCTTCAAAAATTCAGCAACTGTACCCCTAGATAACATACAAGTACATACTCTGTACAGATCAAAATAATCACAATAATCTCATCTCTTTTGGTCTTTAGCCCACTGTACTTGAGTTTTCTTTGTCACTATATCATGAGCCCCTCAAAACAAGGAACCAATTGAATTTATCTCTATGTGCACATAGTTTAGTAAGCAGTTTGATAGTATATGAAATATTCACAGTTGAATTGTACTTTCTCCCTTGAACTTCAAAGAAATATTTTCTTGCTGGTTTAGTGAGGATATATTATAATAAAATTTGTGTCTCTCAGAGAATTGGCAACTTAAACTAATATCATTTCTATCCTGAGCTTCCTAAAGTAAATAGTGGTCCTACCAAGTAAAAGCAGAGAGGATTTGCAGGCTAAAAGAAGCACAAACATATTAGGAAGTTTTCTGGTGAAAATAATAGAAAAGCTCATCTTAAATTGGGAAAAATCAATAAGAGACTGTTGACTTATGAAACTTGAGAAATATTTGTAGAAAGATTTGATTGATGAAATGACTCAACAGAATTATTAAAGATCCTATTCCATCTTTTTTTTCCCCCCTTAATCTTGGTCTTGGCCTCCACGCAATTCAAAATAATTGACTCAGATAAGGAAATAAAGAGCAAGGGCTACAGTTAGATGACAAATGCAATTAGAGGGAAACAACATTTAATTTAACACCAAAAGAGTTCAGCGATCAAGATAAATAATTTATTAATGCAATATTTAAAAGTTAATGTAAAAAAACATAAAACATTTAAATAACTTTAAATAAAAGATCCATGATAAGACATCCTACTTGTCCCTAGAAGTCTCTCTGCTTGCATCCTGACAAAAACACTTTCTTCCTTTGGCAGATAACAAATGATTAACAATCATTGCTTGAAGAAGGCAAGACTATTTTCCTATGGTCTGAACTTTTTTTTACATCAAATCCTTTACCTCTTCTTCTCTCTCCTTATTAATTTCAGCTTAGTGTGCAAGCTTAGCTTTCCTAACTATGCCCTCGAAAACTTGGCATTTACAGAAATTTCAAATAGCAGGTGATTCAGACCTTTGGCAAACTAAATCCCTCTTAATAAACTATGTCTATGCTTTTTCTTTTTAAATAGACACTTTTGGACTATGTTTGCTTATTTACAAGAAAACGTGGGTTAGAATTTGAATCAAGTAGTCAGCATTTAATAATAATTATAATACAAAGTCTAAAAAATCATTCTAGACAGACTTCATCAGAATCTCTAGATAAGATACTGGCATGAATAGCTTTTAAAGAGATTATAAAATTATTCTAAAGTGCAGTCATGGCTGAGAACCACTTCTTGTGCATACAGATTACGTAAGTATTATGTTAAAATGCATAATCTGATAAAATGGGTTATTTTCCTGGGATGGAACCTGAAATTTTGTATTTCTATCTAGCTCTCAGGTAATGTCAGTATTTCTGGTCCATAAAAACACTTACTCTAACAAAAGTTCAAGTAATCACTGATTTGATTGCAGTGAATCAGTTTCACCAATTCTTCCATCTCTAAAGGTAGAATCATGTCATTTAGCTTGATTTAAGTAACTAAGTGCTTTTCATTGTTAAGTTTAACAGATAAAATTCAGAAAAAATCCATTTTTTTACTGGCTTCTAACAATTATTTTTGTTCATTTCGTTTTGTTCATTTTCATTTTTGTGTATAAGTAGAGGAAGTATTTATTAAAAAATTAACTTTTATTAGAGGACATGAGCAACATATCCCATCAGAACTAACTGATGTATACTCCATTCAAAATTGTAATACTGCACATTCTTCTCAAGTGAATTTGACAGAGCATGTTAGCTCACAAGATATTTTGATAAATGTAATTAGATTGAAAATATGCAAAATATCTTCAGCTATGATAGAATAAAGCCAGAAATCAATACTAGAATAAAAACAAACTATTTTATAAAACTGTGGAAATTAAATAACACACTCTAATAAACTTAACAAAGAAGTCAAAAAGGAAATCATAAGGGCAAATAAAAATGCTTTGATATGAATTAAGTAAAATCAGAACATACTACAATTATGGAATTTAATTAAATAACTGCTCAGAAAAATTTATTGCTTTAAAGAACTGCGTGAAAAAAGAAAAAAAGATTTCTGTAAACTAACTTTATATTTTGAGAACTAGAAATCAAAGAGCAAAATCTACCTAAAGCCAGGAGAAAAGAAAGGATAAAAAATTATTAGAGTTTGTAAATAATATCAGCAGCTAGTTTTTTAAATCATTCTTTGAACAACTAATAGACAAACTGTAGGTAGACTAAGAAAACCAGAATATATGTAACCAAAAATTAGTAATTAAAAGTATTACTGCTGATTTAAAAAGATAAACTTAAAAGGGAATATTATGCAATCATTTGTCAGCAAATTATACAAACTAGATGAAGTGAACAAATTCTTAGAAACACAAATTGCCAAAACTGACTCAAAGAATAACAGAAAATTTTAACAGACTTGTAAGAAGTACAAATTGCATCAGTAATAAAAAATCTCAACCACAACAACAGCAAAAAGTTCAAGAAAAGATGGATTTATTAATGAATTCTAACAAACATTTAAAGAGGGTTTAACACCAGATCTTCTTAAACTCCTCCAAAATGTAGACAAGCAATATTTTCTATTCTTTTCATGAATTCTGATAGCAAAGACAGATAAATATATCATAAGAAAAATAATTACAGATCAATATCTTTTATCAATATAGATATAAAATCCTCCATAAAGTAGCTTTGAAACTGAATCACCAGCACACTAAAAGATTATATACCATGATGAACTGGGATTTCTTTCTTGAATGCAAGACTGTCTCAATCAATGTGATATACCCTTAATAGAATGAAGGGAAAAAATATGTTATGGCAATCAACACAGAAAAAGCATTCAACACACTTTCATAATTATAACCTTCAAAAAACAAAAAGAAAAATATAGCTTGCATAAAAAGTTATTGGATGTTTATGAAAATGCATAACAAGCATCTTGTTACATGGGGAAAATTGGAAAAATTTCCTCCCAAGATCAGGAATTTGCAAGAATGCTCACTTTCACTACTGTTTATTATCATCAGATTGGAAGTTTAACTGAAGCAATCAGAAAAGAAAACAAGTAAAAGTCATTTAGATGGGAAAAAAGAGGAATAAAATGATGATAAAACATAATCACAGAACTTTCATTTCACCTCGGAGAAAGTTATTTGAGAAGATAACGTACTACTTTACTTATTTCTTTGTGAGAACTTAATATAAAAACACCCATAAATTGTTCCTAATGACGGGAGATAGGACACACTTCTAACATGAGGGAGAAGAGAGAGAGAAGGATAAAAGTGTTTATCCCTTTCATATCATTTTTTTTCCTTCAGATTGGTGACATAGTTCTCTTTGATGTTTGAACTGGCAGTGAAACAAGATTTGTTACACACTCACGTAATTAAGATAGGTACTAGGGAAAATTACATAACAATGCTATTCTATTTCTGTGGATTAAGTATTAAAAGAAAACAAAATTGTGTCACAGAGCTTTTGATTGAGATGATATTACTTTTCATTAATGTAATAATGACATCAGAAGAAATTTCTAAGCATGAATAGATGTCATGAAACTCAAAGAACCCTCTAGTGATCTGTGAATTTCACACTAGTTCTAATTTCTTGTGAATCATGGGGAGGGACAACTGTTCAGGCAGAGTACAGTAGAGTAATGTTCCATAGAGAAAGTATATGTCAGTCACATTTACTGTTTTGAGCAATATCTGTCTCACATTATGTGTCAGTGTTTTTTTAATTAGTGAACATTCTCACTGTCCCCTCCACCCACACAGTTTTCTTTTTTAAATAGTGTTTTATTGAGGTAACTTTGTTTACAAATTAAAATAGATTCATATGTATCAATTCTCCATATGTGACAACTCCCCATTCCTCAAATATATGTAATTACACCTTACCCTCCACCAAATTACAAAGCATTCTCTACCATTGTCCTTCAGGCCCTGCCCCATTCCCTAACAGTATCTTCAGTTCAATTGCCAGTACCCAAAGGCTGATTTTGCTTTATCTTTTCCTTTGCTTTGTCTATTCACATTCCACCTATGAGTGAGATCATTGGGTATCTATCTTTCTTTTTCTGACTAAGTGAATTAGCATAATCTCCTCTAGATCCATCCATGTTGATTCAAATGACTGGATTTCATCTATTCTAAAGGCTGTGTAGTATTCCTCAAAAAGTTGAATATGGAAATCTCATATAATCTTGCCCTCCCACTTCTGTGTATATACCAGTAAGATACAAAAACACTAGTTTTCAGAGATTTATACAATCCCATATTTATTGCCACTCTATTCACAATAGCTAATAACTGGAAACTACTTAAGAGCCAAGCATAAGACTAATAGAGACGATGTGGCATTGATACATTATAGAATACTATATACATTGTTGATTGTGTCAGGAACACATTCACATTAACAAATGCTAACTATAATGAAAATAATAGGGCTTGCTTCTTTTATAATAAATACAATCAAGTGTCATGCACACACTCCCGAATAATACCACCAGTCTATACACAAGAGAAATTATTACTCATTTTAGCAAAATGAGTAAAAACAAAACACTTGCTCTTTCATTGAAGAGGACTAAAAATATTAGATATCTAGGAATAACACTTCATACTTAGTGCCACAATTTCTCTCACATCTATCAACTTTATTGTCTAGCTGCCTCTTCATCCACTTCCTCTGCCATAATTCTAGGTCTAGAAACCATTCTCTCTCTAAAAATAATTTTTAAATATCAAAATTGGCTTCTCTAATTACTTCCATTTTTAAAACATTCCCCACAGTCCAAACAGAATGTTCTTTTAAAAATGTATCTGTCCAAGTTATCCCCATGCATAAAATTCTCAAATAACTTTCCAAGTTAACATACAGTCCAGTCCAGTTGTGCCCTGATGGAGCAGCAGTTAGGTCAAAAGACCTCTGAAGGAGCACAAGCTACATAACACTGGTTTCAACTCCTGGGTCTGGGGTGAAACAACAGTGTGAACATCTAGATAAAAATAAAATACCCTCCTCTCTTAAAAAAAAAAAATGATGAAGTACAAAATCCTTACTTTTAACAGATAGGAACTTATATGATCTGATATCCACTCCTGTGGAATCACTTTTCTCCTCTTTGTTTACTAACCATAACAGCTAGTCTTCATTTATTACTCCCTAAAAATATCCTCCAGGAAAATTCTTATACAAAGATTCCAAGTTTCACATATCTTAAAACCAGTTCTAAGACAAAGTTCCTTTTAAAGAAACATGAGCACCAATCTTACTGCTCCCCTCCCCCAAACCAGCTAACCTCAAAAATGTATTACCTGAATAAAGAACTTAGCCCTATAATGAAGAAAAAACTAGCTTCTCTAACACCAGAATCAATGCATTTTTTTTACTTGTTACAAAATAAACATATTTCCTTTAAATAAATACTCAGTAGCTAAGAGGAAAATAAACTGAAAGTGCAATAAAATAATTTTATTATTGAAATGTAATTTAGAATCCACAAACAATTCACTAAATTAGACAGCATCAGCAGCCTTTATTATATATCTATTCTTTGCTATAATGACAATCACAAATTCTTGAAGACCTACTATGTGTTATCTCCTCTGCTCACTGTTTTATACAGATTGTTTCAATTAATATTCATAATTATCAAAGAAGGTAAATGAAATCATCCTCATATTACAACTGAGAAGTAAATAACTTTAGAAAGTCCATAGATAGTATAGAATTTATTCTTCTCTTTCATCTTTTACACTGACTTTTACTCTTCCAACTTGAGTAATTCCATCCATTTGTATAGATTATTAAATATGATGAACCTGAATTACTTAAAACCCACTTCTTAATGTCAGTGTTGTCGTAGTAGTTGCACAATTTCTTGTCATTTCTTGTGTCACCAAATCTCACTCCAGCTAGAGATGTCCACCTATGATGACCTTTAGAATAAGTACTGTGTTTTGACAGTGAATCCCACCAAATATTACAACAAAGCATGTATTTCTACATGAGTGAAGGTTTCCTAATTTGGACAGTAATTTGCTGTTCTATAGATAGTCAAAACCCAATAGTTTTAAAAAGTTGCTGTAAAATTTTTCAGCTAAGATCTCAACCAAGAGTGGAACATTTGCTAAATATTTTTCTTTCTTCTGCTAATGACAAATAGTAAATATATAAATGTTTAGATAAATGCATCCTTCTATTTTCCATCCTGCTCATTTTCTTCTTCTCCATATATACATTTTGCTGTTTTAATGATGAAAAATATTTCAAAATTCCTACTATTTCAACTTAAAAATTCTGCATGAGTTACATTACCAATTTTGCATCCGTTTATTTACTCTATGTATTATAATTTAAATTTCTCTTAATAATCATATTTGAGTAAAATGTATCAGAAACTGAATTTTTGCATCAAAAATAAATTCATTGTCTTATTATTAATAGCAGGCACTAATAAGGGCCAATATTTGTATTCCCAAATATTGACTTCAATAAATAACTGACTTCTTTCTTCACCACTTTTTATGAACATAAAGTTTATTATATTATCTGGTGAATTAGTAAATATTTGAATCTGAAATAATGTTTCATTATTTAATTTATTAGAAATTTATATATATTTAATGATGATTGATTATATAAAATGTATATTTTCTACTTTCTCAAGATATTGATTACTACAGATGTTTTTCACTTCACATGTCTGGGATTCACTTGGTTTGTTTCACATATCTTAAAACCAGTTCTAAGACAAAGTTCCTTTTAAAGGAACTTTAATGACTCCTTCTAAAGCTAATAAAATAAATCACCTCAAAATGTCAAAGATATTTTGCATGCATGGACCTTATTTTGTCCTCATGTTAAGATAACCTAAATTTCATATTTCTATGCATTTAATTATGTTCCTGTTTCTAGTTACTTTTCAATAAATTGCTATTGATTATACCTAAATGCTGAGAGGAGGAGGAAGATTATCAAAAGATGAGATTAAAAAGTTTTAACATTAAAATAGTAGATCATTTTAGTATTTTTAATTACATGAGACACTTAATTCACTTACATTAACTTGGAAAATATTTTTAATTCAAATTTATCAGTCCTTAAATGATCCAAATAAGGTGTTTTCAGTTCATTAATGTATAGCCAAGTAACTGCTAGAAGAGTTTGCTAATAAATGACTTGTTAAAAGAACGAGTCAAAGCTAAAATCTAATATGCTAGATATAAACAGCAATTATAATTATGTATATAAAAGTTGCAAGTTGTTTAATGCCTGAAAAACTCAATTTTACCGTCTAAAAATGGAAACCTAATATCTTTGCTAGTTTCATGAGTAATGGAAATATTGCATTTAATATGTTCATATCAATGATTTACATAAAATATCAAAATATTTGACCATTCCCTCCAAAATGTTTAAAGGAACCAGCATTATTTATTTGGGCCAAAGGTAAGCCTATTTTACACTAGCTCTATCAAAAGTGGTCAGATTCTATGCAATTCTTATTCACTGTAATGGAATAATGATGCCATTAATCAAGTTATCCATCTCTACCGATTTTCACCCATTTATTAAACAAATCTTTGTTGAACATTGTCTATGCGTCAACTCTTTTGGTATTTCTTTGAGTACAAGAAATAAAATAGTAGCATGGTTTCTGCTTTCATGAAACTGATATGTATATATACACATATACACATATATAGATATATAATTTATAATGAAATGTATACATAGTATGCGTATAATGAAATTTATATGAATATGTTGAAATTGAGATATAGAGTGTGGTTGATAAGAGTATGGAGAGTTGGATATATTATCCAAATCAATGGATAGTATGGGGTGTTTATTTTATCACTAATTGCAATGCAATATGTGCTGCATAAACGCATAGAGTAATGCAAATTGATCTAAAATCCAGCACTTCTTTTTATAGCAATAATCCTAACAAAGGCAGAGATTATTAAGACTTAGGAAATGAAAGAAATGAAAAAAATAACATGAAAAAGACAAATAATTTAAGCTTGAAATATTAACTTGGAATAAAGAATTCCACATTTTAGCTAAACAGAAAGAGATGTTAAATAATATTATTAAATAATACCTCCTGCATTTCAGTTACCACTGATATTCATATTCTCTCTTTTTAAAACTTGTAAACATATTGAATTGAATAGTACTTCGTTTGTTTTATTTGGGGAATTATGACGCTTAGAAAGATTAAGTTGTCACAATGAAAACAAATGAAACAACTGAGCAGCACTCTACCCGCCCCCCAAATATTTTTTTCTGATTATAACTCCTATGTATCATCTCTGAATATTTTTCTGGTCTTCAAATAAAATAATATACACATACAGACACACACAGACAAAACACATATATATCCCTTACCATATCCCTTAACAAAGATACAGGCGTGATTAAACTTCTCAATCTGTGACTTAATTTTTAGTCTCATGACCCATACACAATTTGTTGCATGCCAACAAACTACAATTGTGAGAAGTAAAAGACTTTATTTCCAAAGGTAAAATAGATTAATTTTCTCTCCATGTTGGTTCATTCTAGTAAGTAGAAAAGTCGTAGACAAAGACAGACGTTCTTTATTTACAGAAAATAGCTTTTGCTTTTTTGCTGTTCCCAACGAGCAAATATATCAACTAGCTTTGAACATATGCTATGTACATTGAATTTGGCTGTGTTAGGATCTATAAAGTTATCACAGGCTGTTAGAATAAAATTGATGAATGCCATGAAAAGGGGAAAGATTCTTCTATCAACTGGGATTTTAATGCAAATACATGATATTTGGATAAGTCGAAATAAAGTTCCATGTGGCAGTATCTAGAGATGCAGTCCAAAATAAAGCAATGGAGGCCAGAAACTAGTTGACATAGTAACTGAAACAGAGGTTCAGTACCCAAAGTTGGATCAGTTAAATTGCACTTTGAACACAGAAAACAGATTTCTCCCAACTCTTTAACCACACTAATAAACCTATTTGGTCTTGAAACAACTTATTTTTCTACTTTATTATACTTAATTGGTGCTAAGATAACACATATTTGAACCTGCTACATCTTCATATACAATTTGAAAATTAAAAAACCAAAAATTTTATATATAATGCAGTATTTATAATCCTGATGATAAGAGAAATCTGGATTTTTAGGAAAGTTACAATAAAAAACGTTTTCATAAATAATGAAAATTGGAATCTGAATTTTAATATGTCTGTGGCTAGTTATTCCTACCCCTATATCAAATATCTTAGCTAATACATTAAGAGTAGCAAGGGGAATTAAATGTGTGTGAATTGGCAAAAATAAAATAAAACCAACTTTTTACAGATGACAAGACTGTCTATATAGAACATCTATAAGAATTCGACACACACACAAACACACTCAACTAAACTATAAAGAAAAAGAAAACGACCTGGAACAAATGAGAAATGATAAGGTTGAAGGATACACAGTATATAAAAGTCAGCTGTCTTCTCTTCTACTATCAATTAACGATAAGAATTAGAAATTAGAAGCACAATACTAATTACATAAGCACAAATTACATAGCTCATTACTAATGAGAAAATTAATTAATGAGCCACTAATTACCTTAAACAATGACATTAGCAAGAAATGAGAAAATTGAACAAAATATGTGGGAAATCTATATGGGCAAAACCATACACTTTGAAGAAAGAAATCAGAATATTTAAAAAATTGGAGACATTCTATGTCAATGAAAATAGACTCAATATTGAATCTTTTGTATAGATAATCAGTTCTCCCCGCATTAATAGTGAAAATTCCAATTAAAATCTCATAAAGTTATTTTATTAATATTGTACACTGATTCTAAAATTTATATTGAGAGGCAAAATACCCAGAATAGCCAACATAGTATTGAAGAGATTAAGTTGAAGGATTGATACTATTCAACTTCAAGGCTTATGATAAAGGTACATTAGTAAAGATTATGTAGTATTGATGGAAGAATAGAAACAAATCAAGGGAACATAGAAGAGTGCAAAATAATTGTTGAATAATTTTAATTGTAAATTATATTCACATGAAGCTGATAAAAGTTCATGTAGATGGCAAATAAAAATGCAAAATGCACAATATCATGTCATTAAGGAATTGTCAGTTAAAACAATCAATGCACTACCTCTCTATCTGAATGGTTAAAAGCATAAACACACCACCAGCTGCAGAGGAGAATGTGAGCAATAGGAATTCTCATTCATCACTGATGGAAATGCAAAATTATATAGTCACTTTGGAATGCAGTTTTGCAGTTTCTTACAAAAGTAAATATTCTTATCACGAATTAATCTTACATCCAGAAAAACTATACTAGCACATGTAAAGCAGTTTTTTTATTCATAATTACCAAAACTTGGTAGTCACTAAGTTGTCCTTCAATGGTGGAGTGGATGAACAAACTATGGTACAGTCATACAATGGAATATCATTCAACAAACAAATTAAATGAGTCAGAAGCCAGTAAAAGAGAAACCTTAAAAGTATATTGCTAAGTGAAAGTCATTCTGAAAAGACTATGTGACTTTCTGGAAATGACAAGACTATGTTGACTGTAGAAAGATCAGCAGTTGCCAGGGATTAGGGATAAGAATAAAGGAATGAATAGGTGTAGTGCAGAGGATTCTTAAGGGCAGTGAAATAACTAAGTCAAGATCTGTGAAATAAAAGCAGATATTAGGGAAAAATGTTGTCAAGAAGTCAAAGGCACTGAACACATGATTTAATTAATATTCAATTTTAGAACTTTTTTATTTATAATGATTTAAAAGAAAGCTTTTAGTATAAAAATTACAATTAATTTTTTCCATTAAGTTTTGGAACTAAGATTTTTAAAGTAACTTTGTCACACTGAAATATGTTTTGTTATACTTTGCATTGTTTTCTCCTTTCTTCAATTCAATTGTTTTTGTGCTGATTGATTGAGAGGTAGATCAACACTATAAAGGAAATACAAAGTGGGCTCCTCTGGGAGCAACCCTGCCTCTGTCCTTGACGGTATACTTTCATTTTTCCCATCTTTTATCTTTCACCTTTATTTTCACTTTGCCGTTTTGTCAATAAAACTTCTATTTGCTTTCTCAAAAAAAAAAAAAAAAAAGGAAATACACACTATTTAGGTATTACTTGCAATATGTTAAATAAATTACTCCGAATTCAATTCACCAAAGAACAATCATATTGTTTGAAAAGTTAATTTAAAAAAAAGTACAGTATTTATTGGCACACATAACTGATATAATAGTGAACTCAATTGGAACTGGCATTGAGTCAAGAGGTAAAGGGGAAATCTCAGTCAAAATCCACAGCAAAGTAGAGTGAGGACAAAGAGAACATGGAAACTTGTCCTTTGAAGAAGTTCCAATTCAGGAATGAAAAGAAGGGACCCAGGCCATCCTTTACTTAGAAGAGATATGATTTTTATTTTCATTAAAAATAAGGCATGCTTGATTGAGAGAATTTGTATAGAAAATCCCTAAATGACAAAATTCAGACAATTGAAAGATAAAGCAATAATAAAAAATGACATTTAAAATCTGTGCATGAGGGATTTTGTTTTACAATTTAACATCGAATTCAGGAATATTAAGGTAGAATTAATCAAAGTGTAGTCTGACAAGTTATTTCCTATGTTGGTATTAGTTATCAGATATGTCCATAACCTAAAACTTGATGTTATGGTGATATCCATTCCAAATTAGGTTTAATTCTTAGCGGTAATAGTAATAGTGAGTGTATAATCAGAATATTTTTATTATAGTGTCATTGTTTTATATTACTTTATAATTTTCAGGACAATCAATTCTCTGTGGGGAGAGTGAGACGAAGGGAGGGAACCCAAGGTTGAGAGTGAAAATGATATATATATGTAAATATCTACTATATATATATATTACTGCTATATTTTAAGTGAAAGCATGTAGATATTCAAATATGCTTAAGACAGGAAGTATATTCAATAACTGAATTTTTCAAATGCCTTTGAAAATGTTTACAGAAACATCTTAAAATTGGTTTCCAAAGGTGGTAAGTGGGCAATGCTTATTCAGTGACAGGGAAAATAGTTCTCTTAACATTTTCAAATTCATTTTCCAAACAATTTTAGTGTTCTTCTTTGTTCATGATTATATTTATATTGCTTTTTTTTTTTCTCCAGGTAGTGGGAAATCATAAATTTCTAAATCTCAGATATGTATCATCTATGAAGATTAAATATTCTTATGAAGAATATTGTTAAAACATATCTCTAGCTTATATGACACTATAGGCAGATATCAACAATAATAAAGCAGTAAATAAAATCTAATTTTTAGCAAAGTTGTTTTGGAAATGAACACAGTATCATATATATACTCTTACCAAATCAGATTTATTACCAGAGGGAAAAAAAAACTCTTCTTTCATAAACTATTACTCTGATATGGCAAGAGAAAAAAAAAACACCTATACATATATATGTAATGGATATAGTTTTCCTGTTGTTCTAGTTTCCTTTGGAAAATATGATAAACTGGGATTTACACCAAAGTAAAATTTATGATTATTGAAAGAAATGAGACAATAGTGTAAATGTA
Organism: Solenodon paradoxus; assembly: GCA_004363575.1. Lineage (NCBI taxonomy): Eukaryota > Metazoa > Chordata > Mammalia > Eulipotyphla > Solenodontidae > Solenodon > Solenodon paradoxus. The sequence goes on along the minus strand of RJWH01000371.1, from coordinate 576,816 downwards.
TCTAATTTCAAATTCTTAACACTTACAAATGTGAGCATTGAACTTATGATGAGGAGAATTGGATTCTGTCTAAAGCAATTCACTTAAAGTCACTAATTCTTGTTGTCCTTTAATATGATTCTCACAGTTATAAAAATTAATTTATATAATGATGTAAAAATTATTTCATAATCATTGGCACATACAAAAATTTGTTGATGTTATCTTTTTATCTGTGTTCATAGCTTTCCAAGGAAACAATAAAATGCCATGCATAGGACTTAAGTTACCATTCCTATGACATTATAATCATCCATACATTAGTTTTGGAGAGTAATTTGTTTTGTATATACTTGATTTGGAATGTTTAGAAAAAGTTTGATTGATATACCTAACACTTCATCTCAGAATAAAGATATTTGGAAAATCATGACAAACTGACTAAAAATTACACAAAAGAGTTTCCTACCACCATAGAGTCTAAAATGGTATTTGATATTTGAGTCACTTTCTTTGCCTTCTCTTAGGTGCTCAACTTTCCAGTATAAAATATAATTGTTTCTTCATAAATATTCTCATGAATTTTATCATATTGATATTATAATGAACTTCCTTTTTTTGCTCCTGAGAATACATAGTTGATTCTCCTCATTTACTTAATCTACCAAAGTTGTTTCAGAGTTTGACTTTATCACAATTAATCTAATTCTTTGTTACTGATGGAGTTTTTTAGCTTTTTAGTAAAAATTTTAATCATTTTATTAAAAGAAAATTGAGTAATAATGTTTTATATGTTAATCTGTGCATCAATGTAAATCAGTATCTGTGTATGAAATACTAAATTCATCAACAACAGTCCAGTTCTATCTTTCACTATGTAATTGACTTCTATTACCTGATTTGCTCACCCTCCTTCCCTTTCCATTCTGGTAACTGCTAATGTGATTCTATAGACTAGAAAGTCCAGTTTTTGTTTGATTTAGTTCATTTGTTGGTCTTGTTTCTCCATATACCACATGAGTGAAATCTTATGTTTTTATTTGATTGTTCTATCCTTTATATGCTTCATTTGCCTGTGTATCAGCACTTACCTGGAGAGAAATCCAACAGCGACACTGCTAGGTGTTGAAGAATTCACATCGAGACTAAGTGGATGCTATGAACTCTTCTTCAGTACCAACTCCATGTGGGCTGGACCAGTTTACATCTCCACCACTGATGGTAGATCCAGTCATCAAATTCTGCAATACTAGATATTATCAATTATTTTTAAACTCAATACTAGATATTATCAATTATTTTTAAACTCTTTACTAGTTCAATTTTTGAAATATATTATTATCATGTATTATTAGAAATGGTAAGCATAACTCAGAGAAACTGTGCAGCATCTCCTCAAGGCCAGGTGGCCTGTTCTATCAGACATATCGCTTAAATAACATTGAACACACTGGGAAAGATCATGTAGGCATTAGTCAGAGATGTGGATTTGGAGCCTAACTCTAAGACTGTATTAACTGACCCTATTAGGATGCTTAATTCAGCTACTCGAAAAAATTACTCTCTTAGAGATCTTTACTCAGGTATAGGGACCAAGAGGGTATGTATTCATGCTTTGCCAGGAGTCTTTATTTGCCAAAGGGAATTATTTATAATTTTTTTTTTATTGAAGTAACATTATAGCACTATGTAAGTTTCAGGTATGCATCAATATATATCAACATCTGTATATACTACAACAAATTCACCACTAAAACTCTTATTTCATTTTCACCATGTAATTTACCTCTTTTGCCCAATTTTTCAATCTTTCTCTCCTTTCCCTTGGGTAACCCCTAATTGATCCTATTGACTAAAAGTTTATTTCTGCTTTATTTCTTTCATTAATTTGTCTAATTTTTGACAGAACACATCTGAATGAAATCATATAGTAGTTGTCTTCCTCCTAACTTATTTCACTAAGAATATTTCCCTTTAGGTCTACTCATGTTTTTTCAAATTACAGAAATTAATCTTGGTTATATCTATGTATTTCATTGTGTATATATACCATATCTTTTTTTTTTTAGTCATATGTCCGTGGGGTCTTATGGATTTGTAAATTCAAATACTTTCCTCTGTAGATCTAAAGTACATTCTGTATGCATTTTCAAAAAGCACTTTAGGAGATTTTGGTACTTGTGCTAGCAAAATACAATTTGATAAATGATTTCTAAAGGATTTCTAATGCCTTTCAGGATACAGTAAAAAATAATATTTTTGAATGTCACAATAATTGGTAAATTATTAATTAAAGTTTAATAACTGAATAATTATGTGCATATACTGTATTTGCTCAGAATCTATGGAAATTAGTATATTTAATATAAGCATTTTATTATTATTTTAAAATAAAAATTTGAAACATTTTAAAATTAGAATAATAAACATCTGAAATGACACTTTGAATGTGCTAATAATTTACAAATGCTTAAGAAGTGGGTGAAATCTGAACCTTGGCATATTTCTCACATATTTGACTTTATCTTTTTTATTCCTTTAATTACACTGGAAAATTTTTGATACTGCCTATCCCCTTTCCTACTCATTCCCAAAGAGAGTTTCTACTGCGAAGTAAATTTTAATAAATATATATATATCTGTTTATTAAAGTATATATTTAGTGTTTAGTATATATATGCATATATACATATGCACATATACAATGGACTTTTGTGATAAATAACAGTTTTTTATTGATGCTGTTTTTCATGTGGATCCTGAAAATGTTGAAGACTGGAGTTTCCCTGTACTCCCAGAGTTCAAAAGATCTCTCCAAAACTTTAAATCTTTCAAGCTTTTTTAGCATTTCAGAAAGGTGGCATTGGCGTTATCCTTCTTGAACTCAAGAAAAACGCTTAACTCTTTCCTGTTTAATCTGACAAACTTTTAGTTTTGTGAAGTGCAGAAAACTGACCATAATAGTTGCAGGTTCTTAGGATCACTATGAGAAATAACTATATATTGAAGCACACAATATAAAATTTAGAGAGCATGTTTTTAAACAGTGCTTTTTGCTTTAAAGTTCTGACTCATGCAATCTGGATCTGAAGCTGGAATGGGATTCAGGCACAGTGGTAAAGGTGATTGAAATAAGGATATAGAAAAATAAATGGAAAACATCTATCATTTGGTCTTAGGTTTGAATAATTTTCTGTCTCTTTTCAATCCATGCTGTAAATTTGTACTTTTATGAAAATTCTTGATCTTCTCCACATTTGATTTTTCCAGTTTTCTTGATAGTTTATGGATGTGTAATTCCCTAAGAAATTTTAAATAAGAATGGTAACACACAAGATCTATTTATTTTCTAAATGCTTTATTCTACACTGACATAAAAAATACTGTGATCTAGCAACCCATGGGTAAATGTATTTTGCTTCACATATTGTATATAGACTTAATGACTGTTTCTTACGGGTTCTACAAATTATCTGGTCTTAAATATATTTGCATTAAAAAGTTAGGACTACTGCATGAATCACAGTAATCATTTCACTTTTATATGCTGGGTCTTCAAGAAATTTGAACCTGAGTACCTCCTTAATCTTGAATTCCCATGGAATTTGGGGTAGGTGATAGTTGATTCACTTGCCTAAGAAGAAAATTGGAGACTTAACATCTTCTGAAGAAAAATGCTCCCATAGAAAATATATGATATTTATATTTTTAGACTATTCTTTAATTGTGAAAATTGGAAAAATACCTTTTATCTCTTTGTATCTCTTTCAAAATTAGAAGCTTACAGTAATTTCTTCAATAATTTATTTTATTCAGCCTCTTCAGTGACAATAGCAGTTAACATTATTGAGAGATTGCTATGTGTCATACTAGGTGTTGATTGTTCAATTTCTCATGACACCTTTTGAAGGAGCACTGCACTGTATATGACATAAAGTATTTTGTACAAAGTCACATGATTAGTATGTTCTGAAGTTTGGATTTATAATTAGGTCTATAAAACTATGTCTGTAAAAACAATGCATCTGATATGTTTATGCACGACATTGCAGTAGATTTTGAAAGGGAAAACACAGATGGACTATATGGGGATGAATGGAAAATCAAGGAATAAAACAGATAAAAGGAACATTAAAAATGTTGCCAGGAGACTATTCGGAGACTAGAATTTATGCTCATCATCCACACCTGATTACCTAGATTTACAACCTTGTATTTCACTATCAGTAAACCAGCATTCTGAACACATGGACTGTTGGGAGTTTAGAGACAGGATGTCAAAATATTCACAGGGATCAACAAATACTATCAGATCTTGACTTCAAAAAGAGCAATGTAGTGCAGTGGTGACATGCAGTCCTTACTGCATGATTTTGTTTTCCATTAAAAAAATGTTACTGGTTTACCTGTAGAGGCAGCTCTGCCTACATAAGCTCTATATTTTTCATTACACTGGAGTATTTACAGAGATATGTCAAGTAATGTTTTCCTAGGTTAGAATCACTTAAGACTCCAAATTAAAGTTGTGTTTCTACTTGCATACGAAACGTTTGCTTATTGTTGGAGTAAAGTCAGCAATTAAAAACAATCTCTGATCACTCAACACTTGACAATTTAGTGATGTCTCCTTCAATGCCAAAATGTATCCTCCAGAAATCTTTCTTCTCTAATCAAGATGTGATATTTTAAAATAAGAAAATAGATGTGATTTAAAAAAAAAATTAAGAGAAAATGAAGCTTTATGCATTGTTTCAAAAAATCATAATCAATTACAAAGAAAATGCTTTATAAAAACTTTGTTATAATGGGACTAATCCATTCAATGTTTGCCATCTCACAAAATTATACTTAAAAACAGTCACTTTTTGCTCATAAATGTGTTTAAACTACTACCCTACTATATAGATTTTTCTTCCCTTTTGAAAATTCATAAAGAGAAGTGAGATGCTATTTTGTTAATGAAGCATATAATGGAGCAAAACATTGAGAAGTCAGATTTACTGAGCATTAAATTGTTAACCACTCAAAGATATTTCAAAGATTTATTCAGAAGAATTATCCAGACAAAAGTTAGTTATTTGGGAAACTGCATCTAAAGTCCATAGTGAATGAAATTCACAACTTAAAAGTGTCTAAATCTTACTAGTTCACTTTGCACTGAATAAGCTGTGACCTCACAATGACCACAGGCCTTATAGAGTAAAATGTTTTTTAAAATTCTAATAAATAACTACTTAAAAGTCACCCATGAAATAAATTTATAGTATGAAATATTATTTGCCCATACTTAGAGTTGTAGTTTCCTAGAGTTCTATAGTCAACAACTCTGTCATACAAGGTTATGAACAAAGAAGAAAAAAGTCTGAACACTGAAAAAGTAAAATGTTAAATTTTCATATATAATTTATTATAGCATTATTCCTAATAATAAAAATTATAAGAAAAACAACAACAAAGAAATAAATTTATCTGTAAGCACTACAAACATTTGACAATGCAGGAATACTTAAGAAATTATTTCAGCCCCTGAGTTTCAAACCCTCGTCTTAGGTCTTTACAGGACCTGCACTTTAATTGCCTTACCTGTCTGAGTCACAAGAAAGCACCAATATGATAAGATATTATGAAGACATTAAAAATGGTTTAAAAGTCCAAAGAATTTTTTGCAATGATGGAAGAACTCTCTATATCTGTACTATCCATTGCAATAGGCAATGAAGTTAGCCATACATAATTATTGGACTTTTGAAATGTGACCAGTGTGACTGATGAACTGAATATTTGGTTGTGTATAATTCTAAATTAAAATTTGAATTTAAGTATATATATTTAAAATTTATATAAAATTATGTATTATTTTTGTACTTAAAAAGAGAAAATAAAGAAAAATTAGAGAAAACATTGTCATTGTGTAGGAAAATTAAACTAAATTTGTGCACTTGCTGTAAAAGGGATTGGATATATTAGCACATCTACATAAATGTTTGGGATCTTTCTATTTCAACTGCATTACTTGTTTTTATTTAAAATATTGAAAAGCAAATGGAAACAATTTTATTTTTTTATCATTTCAGAATGGAAAATTATCATTTGAAAATATTTAACTTATAGTAATTTTTAAAAGTATATTGCTTATAACAAGAATATAGTTATGCTGTTTATTGTCCCTCAAATTATACAAAATCAACTCAAATTAGTATACATACACTTCATTTGATTCATTAGCTATAATATGTTAAATTAATCCTTTCTCCTAGTGATAGTGACCATTTATAAGTATTATCTTCAAAAATATTTTAATAATGTTGCAGGATCTTTTAACAGATTAACTACAGGAAATGAAGACCTATTGTTTAAAAAACCTAAATTTATTTTACTTTCCCTGATGATGAATTTGTGTATTTTGCTATATTGTACTTCCAATAGTTTCTAATTCCCAAATCTTGGTAAAAGATTATTTCTTTAGAGAATAACCATCTCCTCAAGCTGACAGTGAACCCATACAATGCAATATAATGAAAAAAATATTCAATTACACAACAGAGTGGGACTTTTTCCTATATTAAAATATTTCCAGTGATTGAATAACATCAGAGACTTGTATATTTTAGGACCTATAAATAATTTGTAGCCCTCTCTGTTATTTGAAACGTATTTTTCAATCCTCTATGGCTCCTCCATTGCAATGTTTTCCATTTCTGATGCTGTTCTGGGTGTAGGCATTCAATACTGGCCATATTTATGGATTTATGAATAAATTTATTAATAAACTGCTGGGTTATAATGAGATGCTCTGAGTTTTTGTTAACATTTATTGATAATTAAAATCTTAGGCCTAAATCACTATTATATTTTGTTTCCTAAAACAACAGATCTGTGACTAACATATTTCAAGAAGTGGAATAGAAAATAGCCCACACAATTTCTGTCTCTCTTTGTGCATCTTAAGGATCACAGAAATGAAAACTATATATACTCTTTCAAGTTCAATATCCTGAGAACTTCCCAATACTTACATTCTTAAAATAAAATATACTGAACTCTATACTATCAATTTCTTGTACCATACTAGGCTAAACAATGTTCAGTAAACTTTAACAACAAAAGCAAAGGAAAATCATTGCAAGTTATGTAAAAAAATAGTTGTAAGTATTACCCAGAGTATTTATACATGATTCCTCTTGTGCATGTGGTTTTCCTCAGGCCCAAGAAGCAAAATCCAACCACTACTTCAGTACTCTCCAGAGAAAAATGGCAGTAAAAGTGCTGAAAACTTTTGATGTTCAAAGCAGAATTTTGAAGAGCATTGCAATAGTTTTGAAGAGAAAAATGCATATCAAAGTCTGAGTATCAAGGGCTAAGATTCTATCTAAATAATTAGGAAGAGACGAATATCTGATACAATCCTTTTGCTCTTCCTCCCTTTCGACCTCAAATACCTAAAATTAGATAGATATTCCATAGGGCTGGGAAGAGTGAAAAAAATAAAAGAATAAAATTAAGCGCAGTGATGTTAGGATCCTGAGCTCTCTCACTGTGAAGGAATTCTTCGACATTCCCTGTCCTCAGGTTATATGCTGGTGCAGGTGTACAGCACAACTTATATACAGGGTAGAGAATTTGACATATGAGTAGAAATCTTCCCTGATTCCCATGCAGAACCATAGGCATTCACTGAAGATATATATGGAAGTGAACTGAATCCAAGCTGGACTCAACCAAAGGAACCAACAAGATTTCTCCAGTTTCCAGAATGGCATGAGATAATAGCTGAATTTTCCTATGTCTGCAAGAGTTTGCACATCAGATGAATTCAAAGCCATTAGACATGAATATACTGTAGCGTTCCAAGAGGGAACTTAATAGATCAAGACTAAGATCATTCATTGACTATCAATATGGTGGGTGACAATAGCAAGAATCAGACAGTATATACATCCCACAGTCAATAATACAACTGATATACAAAACCAGATGATCAGACAATGCAGGTAACACTGACCAAGGACATGTCATCCAAGCTACAATAACTGTAGAGAAAGAACTGAGTTTAAACATTGCTAAAATAATTGACCAGAATCAGTCTATGATAAATGAGACAGAATAGCTATAAAATACTAATCTAAATACTGAAAATTTTGAAGTTGCTTTGTTTTCATACTTGGGTCCAAAACTTGAAAATCACCTAATGAAATCACTTGTTAACTTTGGTTTTGTTGAAGGATACCATAGAAAGTACCTAAATTAAACATTGACATTTAAACAAGACCCAGAGAAAGTGACTCACATTCTTAACCAAGTAATGACTGACATAGTCAGAACCAAACTCTTTTTTCCCACTTTGCAGTTCTTCCTGCTACATCTCATTGCCCCTCCATGACTACAAAGGCATCCTTTATGAAAGTTTTGTGTGCTTCACAGGTGAACACCAATGACATGTTACTCTTGACCCCCAGGAATATTAAAAATCACAATATATTGGAGTAACTTTTGCCTCTGGGTTTACTGTAGGCAAATAAAGACCATTGTTATTATTAACATAACTCAAAGCAAATCATTCTTTTAGAAATCATCTTTGAAGATTTTATTGCCATTATATTTATTATGCATTAAAATTAGGAAAATCATTGTCTTTAACTCAAATTTATGTGACGTTCATAAGACTTTTAAGTTAATCTTGTGTAGCATGACATTTTTATAAGTGAAATACACTGCACTTAGGAAGAAATTGCACTCTACATAATTTTCCATATATACATACATATATATAAAGCATATATATATATATATATATATATGCTTTAAAAACATGCACTTCAAGCTTGTCTTTCCAACTGATTACTCCAGGCCAGAGGGAATAAACTCATTTTTCTTCTACTTGGAAACTTTTGTTCCAATTTTGTTTCTTTTATTATAAAATGCATAGACATGGAAATATCCAAATTTTATTTTGAGTTCTGCCTTTTTGTTTTGTGTTTGAAATTTCTGTTATTCTAATTTTTATAATGTTGCTGAAATTGTCTCTTGATGACATTTGATATACTTGTAGATTGAAAGGTTGTTTTAAGTCATTATTTTCCCTGGAATTTTTACTGTGTATTAAAAGAAATGCTTTGTAAAACTGGATGAAAATACCGTAAGTCAACTACATGCAGTTTCAAGTAGGTATATTTTAGATATAAAGACCCTAATTAGTTGAAAGTACAAAGATGTAAAAATATTTACCATACAAAACACAAAACAAGACAAAATACACGACTATAGAGTGGATGGATTCCCATGGCTAACACTACTATGTAGTGTCTAAGCCATGATGGCAACAGATGCAGTAAAATGAAAATAAAATTTTCATCCTATGTGGTAGGAAAAGATATGAGGACTTCCTGCATAATTTATAGATATTATTTTTTGTACTGGTTAATTAAATTAAAATTCAATAGGAATTTGGAGCATGCATAGAAATTATCTAAATTAACTCTTGATCATTTTGAAATGTTTTTTAAGAGTAAGATTGGTCAGTTGCAGTCATATAAAAGATAAGGGAATAGGGTCATATTTGTGTTCCTATGACAAATATCTGAAAATTTATTAATATTTTAATTAAATATAGCTAATAATGTTTTTCCTCAACATTGAAATAAATACCTGCAGTGTAAAATGATAGTGGAATGATTTGAAGGTTAGCTCTGTAAATTACTTTAAAAACAAAAGCTAAAACAAAAAACAAAAGGGAGGGGAAAATAAAACAAAATTGCTGTGGATGCTGTTTCATGTTAGTTTATGGCTATACATTGTCTCATTGTATCAATACAACACAATTTATTTGTGCACTTGATAGTTGATAGATATTTGTGTTTTCACACAATTTTAGTCATCAAAAAGATGTTATGAATATTCATGACAAGTTACTGGTTTGATTTATATTTTTCATTTATCTTTATAAACGATTAGGAATGGCAGTCTTGAATCCACTTACATGTCAATTGTATGAATAATTTTTTCAATTGCTAAACCAATTGCTGAAAAAGCTAAATAATTTTTTATTTCACCTTAAAGTTATAAAATTTCCAGTGGATCCATATCATCTCAACATACAGTATTGCCAACACAAAGTATTTTGAGTTATAGCAATTCTTGAATACAGTGCAGCAATAAAAAGAAACTATTGATTTAATACAAGCAAGTGGGTAGGTAAATCTCTAGGATATTACACTAGTAGGAAAAGCCATTATCAAAAGGGTGCATTATGTATGCAAATGCATGTAAATATATGGCATAACATACATTTACTTGACATTCCTAAAAAGACAAAATTTATTGACAGACAGACAGAGCAGAGATTGAAAGGGATTGTGGGTAGGAAAGTGACCCTATACAGAGAGCTTGAGGGAGTTTTCACAGCAATGGTTCTGTTCAGCATCTTCATTATGGTACTGGTTAAACAAATTTACAAAAGTGTCAAAATTCATAAAACTGTCCCTAAAAAAGACAATATTACCATGTTAGTAAAAAGGAAAAAATAATAAACAGTAAATTCTCTAGATTGTTACGGTTTTAGTGAAGATTTTATGATCAGTACAACTTCAAAGAGACCTTTTCCAAGATGTATAGGGTAGAACTTTTTCCATCATGAGTCACGTTGGTATGTGAAATGAAAGTTTAATCAAGACCCTCAGCTATTGTCCTTACTGTAGATATTTACTTATGGAATCATATCCAGAAACAATCTTTTTTTTTTTTCCTTCTTATTTTCAATCATAGAAACCTATCTTAAGGCAAGGACAAAGTCAGGAGGCAAGGTTTTGTCATATGAATCCAACCCTCTTCTCTCCTCAAGTCCCCAGACCCCTTTCCCATTCCTCAGCACAGAATATTAATCTTTGGTCTGTTTCATTTACATAAAATTTGCTGTCATACAGATTTTACAAATGCATGTCATTACATTTGGTCTTTTGTCTTACTAATACTGCCTGATGCTAATTTGTTTGTTTGTCCTGCTAATAAGAAATCTTAAAAGGATTTGGAAATTTTCCTTGTGCTGTAACATATTATAGAAATTTCATTGTGGATTATTTTATATTTCCTTAATGTTTAACAAAGCTGAGTTTATTTTCATGTTCTTATTTGCAATTGGTGTTTTACTATGTTCTGATTTAATTCTGTTACCCAGTTGCTTTGATTATTTGTCTTCCTGTTTTATTAACTATTCTTTTTATATTCTAAATAGGAGATTTTATCGGATAATAATTTTGAAAAAATTTTACTCAGTTATGGCTTATGTTTACATTTTGTTAAAATTATCTTACAAAGAATGAAATATTACAAATTTTATAAAATCCAGTTGATCATTTTTAGTTCATATTACTTTGTCTTATTAAAGAAATATTTATCTAAGCCAGATCTTAAAAGCTATCTCTTAATTTTCTCCTAAAAGTACCATAATTTTAGTTTTAGTTAACTAGATATATGATTTTTAGAGCTTTTTCTCCTGTTTTGTATGAAGTGCTAAATTTTGTTTATAATTTTAGATTTCAATTTTTATATAGAATTTTCAATTCTCTGCCACCTTTTGTTAATAGTACTATCTTGAGCTTACATTTTTTGACACTTATTGAAAAGTCAGTTAAAGACACATGCAAACATTTTTCTGACACTTCTAATATGTTGATTTAATTTATATCCATAGGTCAATTCCACATTCTGTGATTACTATGATTACTATAGTTTATATCAGTTAATACAAATTCTTAAAATCAGGCAAATGATGTCAATCTTAAGCAGCATCTGTGAACCTGAATTTAAGGAGCAGAGCATTCACAATGTTCAGGTTACCTGAATTTTTCTCTCATAATATTCAGAACCTGTATTTTTTGATGAAATTTCTTTAGCTTGAATGAGTTTCTGACCCTTCTGCAGTTGTATCATTTCTCTTCTTTGTATCTATAGAGGATATTCGGTACATGTCTCCTGCTTTCTCTATTGACACATGAAAGATAGACATCCCTCCTTTATGACTTTTTCTGGAGAGTGTGCATTTGTGGGGAGGGAGTGTTTTATGTCCTTGATGTGGTAATAGACATTGCTTCATACAGAGCAGACTTTCCAGCAATAGTTGACTATTACTCCTTTTTACTTACATAGGATCTGGGTTGTGAGAGGGTGTCTCCTTTTGATCTCTGAAACCTTATTATGCCCTGATGTCTAAATCACCAAGATGGCTCAGGTTTCTGTTCTAAATCTTTCTTTTGATACCTAGAGAATAACCATGAAAAAGATCTATCAAATTAAATACACTTCCCATGTATCTTGTCCTCCTAAACAATGCAAATCCATATATGACACTTAAGAATTAGTTATATTTCTTTCATTTTCTAAACCATTTTTGTGTCTCCTAACTCCTTTTCCTGTGATCCATTAAACCTAAACTGGACCATTGTCCCATCTCTCCATTAAAGGTTTTATAGACATTTGTAGTTCAGTCAGCCTTCTTGCCTTTATTATCCCTCAGCACTCAGAAAATATTATGCTTTACAATTTCTTGTGTTTTTTTCTTATTGCAATTACAGCATTCTTTAGCAAACTTTTATATCCTGAGAATAAAAACCTGCAGAATTCAGTTTTACAAAGGAATATTAAATTAATAAGCTTTATAAAACTTTAGACAATCTGTTAATTTTCTTTGAATTATGGTATATTTATGAGTATACTATGGACATTTTTGTTACAACAATGTAGACCTGGTCCCTGTATCCTGTTTCTCAAACGTGATTTTAGAAAGAAAGATATAATGTGACTATTTGACAACTGTGATGCATTGCTCATACTCTGCATTGTAATCCAGAATGGAAACATCCTAATGTGAACCACGTAAGACGAGATTATTTCTTAAAGGGTTGGGAGATTTTATCAGTATTTTTAATATGATGTATCATTTTTACTGGCAAAAGATATGGGACAATACATTTCTCAATAAAGGAAACAGCTTGTATAAACGTAGCATAGGTACTGGGAAGACCAGCATTTGGTAGTCTAGGCTAAAAGTAACCCGCCGCTTTACTTTAACTAAGATCAAATATGAGAGAGAATTTACAGTAACTAATTTAAGTGGTCAATTTTTATCTATAGATTTCTCAAATTCATCGTATAATGACTGCATGTTCCATATTCTTATTAGTTAAACTCCAAAATAATATATCTTCTACTATGTAATTAATGTTGTCCAATATAGGATCCTCTGTTTATTTGAGGAGTAATCTATTAGGGATAAGATGGAGATAGCTGTGAACTGAGTATTAAATGATACGATTTCTTCATGAAATACTTATTAAATCTCAATGTCAAATTATTCCTAATACATTATATTCTCTTACTGAGATGTATTTTAGAGATAACAATCAGTAATAAAAAGTGTAAAAGGAGATCATGGAGTATGCTTTGAGAGTATTGATTTTGGAATTAGTCCCAGGAAGTTATTTTCCAGATTCATCAAATACTACTCAAGTGTCTGGACTAGTGGCCATCAAAAATAAAAAATCACTTGGGAGAGCTGCATACGCTTCTCTTTTTATTTCATCTAGATTAATGAAATGCACTTTTTATTTTCTAAATTTCAGGCCTGGATATTTCTCTGTAAATATTATTTATATTTTTCTGAGGAATTTAGACATTGATTTATGTTACTGTTATGAAATCATATACTTTTCTGTAATTGCCAATCTTAACAAAATTTTGAAACGGAAACAATATTACAACTTTAAGAGTCATTGTTTAGCCACTTAATATGTATGACACACCTCACCAAATTAGAAGTCAGACATCCCTCGACATAGACGGCATAAGACAACTGACAGTAATAGAGTGTGCTTAACACAAACAGCAATGCTGTACACCTGCCCCAGGATATTCTGTAATGAATTATCATTTATGCTATGTAGCTAATATTCTATGCAATGCAATCACAATCTCTTCTAATAAACGACATTTTTATAAACTATTATGGTAAATAAATACACATAAAATGATATTAATAGAAAATATAGGTATCATCATTCTACTTTGCTCCATATTAATATACCTCAAAAGGTCTGTCAGATTCTCTTTTCATTGCTATGAGATTTGAGTATCATGCCCATTTACCTATACCTTTCAATTATTTGCGGAAATTTATAAAATTGATATTCCTAGAATCTTCTCCAATTCATAACCAATGCAGTTCTCTTGCTAATGACAAGATTTGCTATTATTATTATTATTATTGGTTTTTGTAAAAGTTACTTTGTAGAAATTAATCATAATAAAACACAGTCTGAATATATCTTCTTTACTCATAATTTCTTTTCAAAAGAGGTTCACCAAAGTCCTGTAGAATTCATTCAAAATAGACTAGATTCATATGCATTATTTTGTTAGATCTTATAATTTCCTTATGCATGTGAATAAACACTATTATTATTATCATCAATTTGTGGCTATAAAAATTGTCTTGAAGAAGTTAGGACACTTGCAGGCTTATTCCAGATGTAGAGTTCTTTCTCCTCTGGTACACTAGTCACTTCAGTTTCCTCAACCATTCAGCATTGTGCAATAATCTCGAGTATTTAAATATATATATACATATATATTACTCTATAGAATTATACTTATTAATCTGTTTTCTTAAAATTATAGAAATTTCAGAGTGTTCCTTTTCTCGTGCATCTCTACTCACCAACCCTAATCTCAACATGGTTTCAGTGGCTAGCTTTCTTTTCTCTCACTGTAAAGTGGTGCTCAGTCTTCAAAAATATGAGATGTGTGCTCTTTATTAATGCTAAAGAGAAACATGGAATTTTTAAAAAGGGATAATTTACATTAAAGTATATCATATTTAACGTGGATAATGAGCCTGCATATAAAAGAGGTTAATTTGTTGAGGACAATTATAACTGGTTACTAATTATTTAGGACAATGCAAAATACATTGCATTTTCTAACATTCTAGAGACTGTCTTTACAACTACTAAATACAGTTCTGGAAATGTGATTTGTGTTTCAAATACTAGCACAAATACCTTCCAAAAGTTGTTCTAAATGAATATTTAAAGACATTATTGTCTTAGTTCTAAGATATACTAATAGAAATTTGTTAAAATGGTAAAACTTTAGTGTATTTAGGGTATTATGAACAAATATTTTTATATATTATGGACCCTGCAAATAAATTATTCTTATTTTGTGCTTCTGTAGGGTCATCTAGAATTTTCTTTGTCTTGAGACCAGGATATCTTTGACAGAATATGGTATCTGTACGGTAAAGATTAATGATGCATCAAAATTTTTTAAAGTGTAGTTAAAAGTATTTCACATCTGATTTGATCATGGATTCTAGTTCTTTTCAAAGTACTTAGCAAGTTATATTGGAAAAATTAAAACTAATGTAGTCAGACAAACTGAAACTCAAAGTAGAATAAAGCAGATATTATTTATATTCTTTGATCCTTAGTTTCCCATATTAAATGAGTATAATAACACCAAGTCAGTTTTCAAGGACTAAAATTAATGGAAATATCATATTTGGCACATATCAGGAACTTTACAAATGAAGTTATTTAATATTACTTCTGCAACTGAAATTTATTCTGCAATTGTATCTCTAGCGAAGAAGAGATTAGGAAGTATTGTAAATATGGAAACTTGAGTCCTTTTAGAATTTGTGTAACCTACTCTCTAGACCTCAGATTTTTCACTTTTATTCATTAATTAAAAAAATTTATTGAAGCAAACATCATATAATAGCATATGGATTTTAGGTATGTGTCACAAATCAACACACACACATGCACATGCACGCACACATGTATATTGCATTAAGATTACCAATAGCTCAATTATATCCTTTACTATATAATTGACTCCCTTTACCTGATTAACCTCTTCCTTCACTTGTGGTAACAATTTATTTGATACTATAGATTGTCTGTTTTCCTTTGATTTGGTTTATTTTTTTTTTTATTTCTGTATATACCAAATGTGAATAAAATTATGAGATGTTTTTCTGCATCTGGCTTACTTCACTAAGCATAATTCCCTCTAGGACCACCTATATTGTTGCAAATGAAAATATTTCATCTTTTAAACAGCTGAGTAGTATTCCATTCTGTATATATTCTGCATCTTGATCCACCTTTCGTAAGCAGGCACTTAGATTGTTCCAGCATTTGGCTACTGTAAATAACACTGTAATAAATATAGAGTTGCACATATATCTGAAAATTAGTATTTTTTCTGTTATATTTGATAAATATCCAAAAATTAAATGATAAGATCACATGAAATTTCTTCTCCTCCCAAATTTTACTGAAGAAACATTGCATCTTTTCATTATATAGGTTTAAGCTGCACATCATTGTCAATCATTATATGTATATAATACATTTCATTTACTGCCAATAGTTCAAGTTCATGGATTTCTGCATCTAATATATCTGAATAATCTTCACAATGTTTTCCATAAAGGTTATATCAATTCAGACTCCCATCAACACACTATTAGGGTTTCCTTATCTCCTTATGCTTGCCAGCACTTGTTATTTCTAATCTTTCATGTAAGTACATAAGATAATATCTCTACAACTATAATATTTACCCTGAAATTGTAAGTCTATAGCTAAACATGTGGACTACTCATCATAAAAAATGTCAAGAATGCTGTCACTGAGATATATAATAATGTATAAAATGATATTTGAAAAAGAGAAATGATAGAGTAGGAACAGACACAATAGAATAATAGATGGAAGATCATAGAGATAAATCTATAATCTGAAAAATATGACAGAGTAGCAACATTGCATTAAAATTAATACGGGTCTAGGACGTTAGATATGTTACTACTTTTAAATGCAAATATATCCATGGAGACTTTAGCATCATTTACATGTATTTTGAAAGGAACAAATTGTTTTCCTCTACAGAAGTAGAAAATAAAATAACTATACACAGGATGATGGATAAAGAGAAGTGGTAAAATGTAATCATGGAACTCAAGATGCAATGTTTAATAATTTTAACAATCATATTGACAATTAGAGGAAATGTGAAAGTTCTAAAATTTAGGGGAGTAAAAAGCCAGAAAAGAATTTAGAGAAAGAATGTGTCTATTCCAAAAGCAGAGCTTCATTCAATGATATGTGCTTGGAATTAAATACACAGAGAATGAAAAGATTATGTGAGAGCAGAGCAATGATATAATTTTTCTTATGAATGCAATACAAGTTTAATTAAAATTAAAAATATTCTGTTAAATATTTTAAATTGTATTTATATCCATTTAATTTTCCAAAGATAACTTTAAGTATACCTTGGTTTGATTATAACTTTTTAGATATGGTGTTCCAATGTATGAATGGCTATGATTTTCTCCTCTGCTTCACCATAATTTTCATAGTGATAAGTATTCTGAATAGCAACAATCCTTTTCATTATTCATCTTGATGAGGTTGAGGACCTCAAACAAAAAGCAACTGGTTATTTCACTAACAAAGTGGTAAAACAAAATCAGAAGACAATTTGGAAAGTGACATCTTACAGCAAAATATGCATGCACACCCTACAACAAAATTTACTCCTATTTGCAGAGATGTTAGAGGGACTGTTGTAACCAGAACTCATTCCAGAAAGCAGAATTTGATGTGTTATAGCTTCTCATCCATTGGTGTATGGAATTCTTTCATTGGCTGAGCAGCTCTGGGCAAACAATAATGATCTTCCTCCTTCTGCTGGGGTTGGGAAGCAACATTATTCCTGTCAGATGTTCCAGGTATATTGGGTTCTATAGTTTGTTGCTTGCGTGTATGCTTGTGTGTATGTGTGTATATGAGACTTTATTTAAATAGTCTTTATATTAATTTTCATATGACATTATATTTTTGAGCTGGTTAGATATTTTTTACCAGCACAGTAGAGTTTCTCTATAAATATCAGAAATGGGATTTGTTAAAAAAAAAAATGTTATTTTGAAATTAATGTAGAAAAGTGTTTCCTTCTCTTTAACTCTTCCTTCTAAGGGAATATCATTGCAAAATTTCTTTGTATAATGAAAGAGATTGATACTATAAACATGTAAACAAGAAAACAGTTTCTTACATGATATGTAATAAGGATTAATATTAGTATTTTGCAATTTTATATGAACTGTTTAATTCAAGATATTTTATTTTCATTGTGGCCATTTTTATGTATATCTGATACTAAATGTTTTAAATATATATTTTTTCAAATCAATTCTTATTCCACAGTCATGGAAAAACTCTTAACTTTTATCTTTTTTCAGTGCTCAGAAGATTATTGCTATTGAAATCTCAAATTCACTCTGAGGCAAAAGAATGGTTCATAATCTGCATACCATCTTTGACTCTTCTAAGTTCTCTCCTTCTGAACCTAAGAGCACTTTATATTTTCCTGGATACGTATATAAGTTCTAAGCATGCTAACTAATGCAGACCATGTTCTTTGCTACCCATAATTATTTTTGTGTGTTACAGATACACTATAAAATTAAGGCATTATCTGGGAAATAATTAACATTTAAGCCAATCTCACATTTGTAATGCACATTAGTATATTAAAGACTGATACATCTTAATTAAATTTTAAAATCGGTTCCACAGGTGTCAAGACCCCCACAAGAGCAAGCCTTAGGCTAGAGATCAAAGCTCAGATATCAGGGCATTGAATTGTCCCAGCACCACCCAGCAGAGCAAAGGAATGCAATCATCCGAATCAGTAAGGAAAGCCAGTGGATAAATCTAACATGCGGAACATGTCCCACTTGTAGTACGTGACCAGGATGGACCCTCTGAACAAAGGAACAAAGGAATGGTAATTGTTGAAGAAACCCAACAATAACTTTAAAGAACAAGATCACCTTGCCTGGACTTCCCTTTTCGTCTCCATTCCTTTACCCTCAAATTAAATCTCTGCTTGCTCACTCACCTGTCATGGATTCTTTGAGCAACCCAAATGCCTGTAACATACATAATTGATCCTTTTTTATTCAAATATTCGTTTCCTACAGTAGCATTCTATAGAACAAACAGTAGAATATTTGTCTTCGAACTTACTTTTCCTCTGTCAAAATGATATGTATTTTCCCCAATTTTAAAATAACTGGCAGAAAATTTTATGAAAGTTCACAATAAATAGTGAAAGTTGAGTCGACTTAATATGGATCTTTTTTAATAATTCTTTTTAAGACAAAGGTAGGCAGCAGGCAAGAGAGAAGCAAGAGGAAGAATAAGCATTTTGTTCATTTTAGTTGTTCCCTCTGGCTCACTGTGAACCTACACCCTTGAATTTTAAGTGGATGAGACTCAGGCCCAGTCTTGAGTCTTCAGGGCACACATTCTTATGTTGATTCTTTTCCAAAAGGTTTAAAGTAAAGGGTTGGTAACAAGGTTTTCTAAAGCGATAATCCTTTATGCTGATATACAACAGTGTAATTCACAGGTTAAGTCTGGCCCATTGCCTCTATTTGTTTATAAAGTTTATTGGAATATAAGCATTATTCTTTCATAGGTATTGTCTATGGCCTCTTTAATACTACAGTGATATACCTGAGTAGCTGTAACTGAGACATAGTCTATAAAACCAAATACTTACCAACTTACCCTTTACAGAAGAGATTCGATGGTCCCTGCCTTAAACCATAGGATGAATTTATTATAATAGTGTGTGGGACTCTGCAACAGGACCATAAATATTTCTTTTTCCTTATTTGAAATTAACTTTTTCTGCAGCACTACTCAGTTCACACCAAATGATAAGAAAAAAAAATCACTACTTTGAGTCGAGTCACTTCTAAATTTGCAAGGCATTAGTAAGATACAACACAAACCTTCAGTAAGGGTGTAGAATTGAAAGACAAAGAAAAGCTAACATTTCCAAGTATGAAGTGTGTCACCAGCTTGGGCTGACATTTGTCTGAGATCACATATCTATGAATCTCCATTTTAATTTACTTGCTAAGCCTAGGATATAAATAAAAATTTTGACAATTTGAAAATAAAAGAATCCCTAAGCCAAAGAAAACATTGTGAATTTAAGGGATCAAGGTTTGGGGCTTACCTTTTATTTATAATGGAACTTTGCCACATATCCAGCTAACTCTGACAGTGTATACCTTGAGTGCTGTTCATTAGAACTGGGACAATTGGTGGGAATGAGTTAGGGCAGGTCTATCACTGCTGATGAGGTTTGGAGAGCTTAATTCTCATAGATGAAGGGGTGCACATTTATAAAGAGACAGCTAAATTGTTAAGGTTCAATTCCACATATTTCAAAACAGTTCTTTAAAAATAATTGCTGTCATTAATGTAGTAGTCTTTCAGAGAAATGAAAGGCTGTTGATTTATATTCTCACTTTTAAAATTCCATCATCCATTTCCCTAAGGTAAAAAGATTGCTGTGGTTTAAATGCCCAAAGAAAGAAGCCACATTTACATTAATATATTTGCTTAATGTGTTTTGGTCTTTTAATTGATTTTTTAAGAAATAAGATAAAAGTTACAGCTTATGTAAATGAAGTCAGTGATGAATTACTATCTCATTTGAAGTTGTTAATCAGAAAAAGTGAATGTTAGGTAAATAGAAAGTTCCTAAAGAATAGAGTAACAATATATGCCTGGCAAATCTTTTTATTAGGGTTTATGATAAAAAGTAAAGTGATTTAAAATTTTGAGTTTATAGGAGTTATATTTCCACAAGAAGATGCTTTCAAAAGTAAATTTCAGCTGAGTATTTAGTTTTCAAATCTATCACTAAAGTGAGTGACTACAAGGTTTTCCACAGCAACAAAAAATGTCTAATAATTGTATTGTTCATGTGTATATTTTATGTACATCATTCAACAGAGCTATTATAAACTCACATTCCAGATAAATTAACCTTTTGACATATTTTTAATAACCATACTAGTAAGTTCACCAAATAAAGTACAGAATTTAAATTCAGTTTGAATGAAAGCTAGCCAACACAAATATTTAGTATAAAGATGTCACATATGCATGTACTATGTACTATACTTACATTAAACAAAGAAGAAAAATATTGTTCATTTAAAATTTCACTTATCTTGACTTAAAAAATACATTTATTGTCTTAAGGTCCTGTATGTCTTAAGGTCCTGTAGGTTAGAGTTTAACATGGTTTGAAATCAAGGTGCCACCAAAGTTTTGTTACTTTCTGGAGGTCTTAGGGCAGAATCTGTTTCCTTGCTTCTCCCAGTCTCTCAAAACGATCCACATTCTTTGATTTGTGACTTCTTCCATCTTAATGTCCAGCTATTGAATCTCTTTGACATTTTATCTGTATTCATATTCTTAAATAAATCACAACTGCAAAGTAACCTTGCTGTGTTATATACTATATTTACAGGTTCTGGGATTCATGCTTAGATATTATTGACAGGGCATAAATGTGCATACCTCAATGGCTTGCAAAAAAATTGGGTTAAACGTAAAGCTAGACACACTACTTTAAAATAACAGTTTTTCTCAGACCTGGTTGCGTATCAGAAACACCTGTAGAGCACTAAGCATCATGTTAGACAAAATGAATCAATATCATAGAATGGAGGGTCTAGCATCATCATATTCTGAAGGTACTCAAATTGACCATGATGTGCAATGAGGGACAAGAATCATTGTTGTACGGCATGCCCTTGTGGAGAAGCAGTTAGGTCAGCCACCTCTGAAGGAGCACAGTTCATGTAGTCTTCACATTCCTGGATCCACGGAGAACAACCAAGATGAACAACTAAATAAAAAAATAAATAAAATGCTTTCCTCCTCTCTCTTACTGTCTGCTTAGTCATCTTCATTACTGCCTGCATGTTTCCTTAAAAAGGAAAAAAAGAAATAAAAAAAAATAGACACTGTTGTAGACAGAGTTGGCAATATGTAGCCTGCTGATCAAATTTGGCCAGCTGACCGGTTTGTGTATACAATATTTATATGTATATTTTTATTGTATACAATTCATATATCATACAATCCATTCTTAAATTTTTCAATTCATTGGTTTTATACATAACAAAAATGTTTCAAAATTTTTCTCCTCTCTCTCGTTTCAGAACATTTTCATCACTTCAGAAAGAAATCTTGTACTATTAGCACTCATTTCTCATGCCTCTTTTTCCATCAGCTCCTGTTAATCACCAACTTACTTTCTGTCTCTCTATATAGCTATTCCAGATAATTCATGTGAATGAGATCATGTAACATGTGGCCTCTTGTGTCTGGTTTCTTGCACTTAGGGTCTAGTCTATACCACCAATTTGTGCTTCATTTTTGTGGCTCAATAAAATTCAAATTTAACTGGATTTTTTATTCTGAATTTTTACTTGTTAAACCTGGTAACACCATACACTAGAGTAATTGGAGAGTAAAAGTATAAAACCTCAGTATTGTTAAAGATATGGTTTTCTAAATATCTCCTAATTTATTCTCTGAGATTTTTTTAAACTCAAGTAAGGCCTATAGATGATTATCAATGATGGAGAGATGTCTTTATTTCACTCTATATAATGCTATATCAGAGGTACCTGGGCTGTCCCTATACCTCTGATTCTTCCTTTTCTTCTTTAGAGATACCATACTATTTCTTAATTTTGATCTTATTCAGATTTTACTAGTGTTTTATATGGTAAATAAAATCTTGAACATACATCACATTGAAATTTCATATCTCTTTGTTTTCTTTTGACCTAAAACTATTGCTAATTCAATTTTGCTTCATCATATAGACACTTTCAGAGAGAATCCATGCCAGGGTAGTAGACTTGGCCTTTTACAAATCAGGGACAAGCAGAAAATCATAACAAACAATGAGATTAACTCTATGTTGATGAAAAGAAACTAGAATTCTTCTGGCAAACATAATATAATGTAATCAGATGATGCTTTATAAGGTGGCACCTGTGAAATCTATGTAATATAATAAACCAATGCTATTTCAATTAAAAATTATAGTAAAGGATTAAAATTCATGAATATAATAAGACTCCACCCTGATGTAAATGACAAATAAATGAACCTGATTTTAAACTCTAATTCTCACAATGAACAAAAGTAGATATGGAAAAATATTTTTCCTGTCCCATCGATGTGGCTGTCTCCTCTTTGCTTGTCTAAGGTTATCTGATTATTTTGTATCCGTCTTCTTCCTGACACACTACAATCAGCAGTGGAAAGAAACTTTTTAATGAATTAGATTCTCTGTCTATTGATCAAAATTCAGATGTTCAATATATATCTGGAGTTCGGGATCCCAATCCCCTTGTCATGTCTCTGAAATGCCTGTCACCAAGTATATGTCACTATACTGTGCTAATAAGATTTACAATTAGCATAACTGCTATAGATATTACTATCTTTAAGTTCTACTTGATTTTCTCTTGCATGCTATAAGTGTGAGAAAAATATTAAAGAATAGGAAATAGTGACTTATGGATTGTGTCAGAGGATAAAGATATCCCTCCTGTTTTCCTTTACTTTCTTCATTATCTTCCTTTATACACTAAAAATTCTAAAGCTTTATTGCTTTCTATGCACTTCATTTATAATTTCTCTCCTGAGAGACAAGTGTTTTAGATATTCAATGGTATTTATATAACTTACATTAGATATAAAATCAGACTGAAATTGTGTATTTGTTTTCCTTATGCTAAATCTTCTTAGTCTATAGCAATATTAATACCTTCATGATTTTCAATTTAACACACTTACTAAATTGATTGCTCCATATTACAAAGTTGATTTTTAATATTTACATCAATTCAATTTAAAAAATGTAATTTAAATGCTATTGTGCACAAGTCCTGCTCACACTTTCAAAATATGGGTAATAGTTGACTTTCTCTGTAAGAGAAAAAAATTCCTTTGTCTATAAAGTTTATTAGACAATTTTTATTAAGGCTAATATATATTCTACTATTAGGGTTCAAATTGAATTTCCAATTGTAATAGATTATTCCCATTGTTACTATAAAAAATTACTACAAATTTAGTGACTTAATGCAGCACAATTGTATTTTTCTATCCCTCTGAAGGTCAGTAGTCTGAAATGGTATTATGGGCCTAAAATCAAGGTGCTGGTAGGGCTGCTTCCCTTAATGTAGGGGAGAAACCCTTCCTTCCCTTTCCAGATGACAAGTAAGGTTGCCCACATTCCTTGATGTCTAATCCCCTCCAACAATCATTTTAGTATGACAATATCTACTTTTGTTGTCTTGCCTCTTTAAACCTCCCTGTCTCATTCTCTTCCTTAGATGACTTCAGTAATGATGTTGGTTTTCACCATATACTCCAGGATAATGACCCACCCCATCATAATTTCTTTAATTTAATTAGATATAAAAAGCTCTCTTTGAGATATAAGGTAACTTATTCATAGATTCTGTGGATTAGAGCATTTGAGAGAAATTTTTATTATATCATATCAATCAATCCCAAATAGAAAGATTTTCTCAAAATAGACTAAAAAAAAGCATCATTAAATGAGCCTACGCATGTTGCCTTTCTTTCAAATTATTATTGTTTATTTAGCACTTTCATTTGAGCAAATACTGAATTTTATAAAGATAAAGAAAACAGTAGTAGTTGTATCAGTGGAAGAAGAAGATGATTATTTTAAATAGATTTTAAGTGTACTTTCTCACGCTGTTTTTTCCACTATTAAATTGCAGAAATCACTGTATCAGTATTCCCACCAAGAACAGAAATAGATTTACTAGTGCTATAACCTATTTGATCCAATTAAAATATGTCTTTCTAAACTTCTAAATTCAGCGAGATAGTTTTCTAACTTATATCTTACTTCTGACCTTTAGCAGAATGTTCTATACTCACAACATTATTTTCAACTGGTAAGAAGCAAGCTCATATATTTCACCACTGGAGAAACTGAAATCCATATAAGGGGGGAAATAGCTTATTTTGGTTACTGGCAGAGTCAGAAATATACCAGCATGACATTTTATTGAGTTTATTGAAGTGAATATTGCCTACAACATGCAGATGGTAATTCAAAACATTCTCATCTAGAGTGATAGGAATAAAGTTGAGAAATGCAAAAGTAAACTCTCAAAATGTGTCACTGTACTGAGGCAGGCAGCCCCAGAAGGAATATTTCTTGTGCTTCCTGTCAAAGATCAGACCATCTGGAGTCCAACAGCTATGCATTTTTAGTTCTCTTATATATAAAATAAGTAAGTTTAGTATTGTATCACTTTTCTCTCCCTTACCTAAAGTGATACTTTTCTAAAATAGATAAGGCAGGATGGGAATGAAGTGCAGGATCTAAGCTGTTACTGATATCTTGGCCACAAGGCCTCCCTGAGACCTGCTCACACTGTCCAACATAAAATCAAAGATACACTGCCCACTGATGTTAGAAGATAATTCAGACAGTAGACAGACCAAAGTAAGAGAGACTGGCTATTTTCTCTTCAGTGTTAACACCAAGAAACAGTTTTCATTTCCTTGTATGCTGTGGAAGTTTTGGAGTTTTCCAAGTGACTTTTTCATTTTACCTATTCTTTTCTCTTTTCTTTCATCATTAGCTTCCTTTATATGCTACAAATTCTAAAGTTTTATTGCTTTCTATGCACTTAATTTATAACTTCTCTCCTGGGAATCAAAATGCTTTAGACACTCAATGGTATTCATATAATTTACTTTAGATATAAAACCAAATTGAAATCTGTATTTGTTTTCCTTATGTTAAACCTTCTTAGTCTATAGCAATATTAATAATTTTATTATTTTCAATTAAATATAGTTACTAAATTAATTACTCCAAGTAACAAAGCTGCCTTTTTAAGATGTACATCAATTCAATTTAAAGAAAGTGATTTAAATGTTAGTGTCCACAAGTTATTATGCTTTTAACCTCAGGGTTTGGCAACTTATTTGCTTATCTGCTGTCAAATATAAGAGGATGGAGAAGATAGAAGAAAAATATAAAGGGCTTTTCACTTTAAATTTAAATACATATGTTTAATGTATTCACTTGAAATTCTTTCAAAGATTTTGAACATCTAGAAGCCGTGACATTTTGAGCATTACAAGTATGCTTTACTTATCTCTCAAGAGGCAGACTGAGTCCTGACTTATACTTGGGTTATTTTAATAATTATTAATATTTAGCACTTGTTTTGATCTACTTTCTGTATTATCCACATAATTGCTATTAATTCAATTTATGTGATAAGAAATTATATTTTAATTATTCTTCCCTGCCCTTAGTCACCTACTTTCTTCTAAACTTTTCTATCCTCCAAAGACAAGAAAGGAATAGAGTCAGGTGTTAGTTCCTAATTAAAATGATGAATATGAAAATGAATAGTTTTTGATAGAAGGGTAAAGTTTAATGTGTGACAGTTGATCATGTGCAACATCATATTTTAAATAGAAAAGGAATATAGTTATCACAGAACCTAACGCAGACACTTTTCCTTCACAGTTTGAAAGTTTTGCAACTATCTGTGAATAGGTACATATTTAGGAATGCATAAATATTCAAAATTTCTCAATTCTATAATTCAAATTTATGTTTACATCCAGCATGATAGGAAATTTAATAAAACAAAGCTATTATGTCTAAATAAAGTCTATTTCTTTTATGTAAAGACATATTCTCTCCAACCCAGAGTGTGTCTTCTATAAAGCATTCTTGGTATGTTTATGTTATTTGATCTAAAGAGCAATGTAAGTGATGCTGCTCACTCTACACCAGGAATAAATGCCAGACTCTCCAGATCCAAAAATTATTGGGATTTACTTCTGCTGAATCCATCAAAGCAATATCTCATGAGTTTTCAGATAAGTTGAATCTAGGTTTTATCATGTTTTATTGTAAGTTGTCTAGTGGCAAGAAACTGAGAGACTATAACACTGACCAAGTCAGACAAGACAGAGACAAATTACTCAGGATAACGTATAATCTTTGCAATTAGTTTACTAGAATTGAGAAAGGTGGGTAGTCGGTAAATGTATCGTGTTATTCAGGGATGTGTCACTTGCTGCTGTTCCAGAGATGGACTGCATTGAGAAAGAGGTTTGCCCTCATATCCCTTCCTACAAAACTTTATCCAAGAATATAATATACTAGACTAATTAGAGTCATGCTTCAATTATTAAATCAAATCCAGTAAATATAACAGTACCAGCCATGATTTTTATGTATCAATTACTTTTCAAACATGAATAAACGTACTAAGTGCTCAATGTTTGCAAAGTATCGGTAAGGAAGGATGAACAAGGCAAGTGCTGAGGAATTTAAAGGCTACAAATATAGTTAAGAGATGAAATATCATCTCTAAAAATCAAATGTTGACTTTGATAAAACACTAAAAAATTAAGATAAAGAATGCAAAGATAATGATAAGATTTAAATAGTTACTTATTAAACAGTACTACATGCCACCAACAGTGCTTTATATGAATACTTCATTAATTCTTCCCAACTAAATCATAAACACGTATTTTTATCAACATTCTAGACAGGAGAATACTAAGCTCTATAACACAGTTATGAGTTTGCCCCAACTCACATAGATAGACTGTGTACATGTTGCATGCCACTATGGTATAAGAATAAAAGTAGGAGCGGAAGCAAAAGAAAAGAATGGGAGAATTTAAAGTCATAAAAAAACCTTTCACATTCAGTTTTAGTTTGTTTAGATAAGAAAAAGCCTGAGGTGTATTGATAAAGTTGTATAGATTTTACTACTGTTCTTTTAGATTAGACTATAATTTTGGAATAATGATATCTAAAAACAATAAATACTTAATATACAATTTTCCTTTACATTAGCTGAAATAGAAATAAACTACTTATTTTAGAAAATATTTTCAGACAGTATATTAAAAATCCAACTATGATAACAATAATATATAATAACATCTTTTTAAATGTTAGAGGACATTACACTACATAAATTAATTGCTATCAAATAAATTACTATTAAATATGATTATAAGGAAGGAATTGTTATTGAATAAGCAATTATTGTCTGACTAGTGACAAGAACTATTTTATAGTGTATTACATGCATTTTTCATGTTTGAGAGAAGTGTCTCAATTCATTGTACATTCAGTCTATGTAAATATAGTGACTTATATTACTGATGCTGTAAGGATTAAGTATACACTATACATTACTGGATCAAAACTCTTCAGGATCCAAGGTTTTATAAAGTGAAGATAATAATGGTATTAATTTCCCAAACTATTGAATAGAATTATCAGTTTCAAAAGGTAAATGTCTTAGTACAGCAATGGCATATGTAAGTACTGAGAAAGTATTATCCGTTATAAAATTTGAGTCCCAGATCAAGTAAAGGTAAATTATACTATGATGAATACTATACTATTCCATCATGGAACATTAAATAGTAAAATTTTTAAATAATTTACTATTATATATTCATAATATATTTTCTCAATAGTTTTCTCAATAAGGACATCCTTTTACTTTAGTTTTTAAAATGATGAAGATAAAGGAATAGGAGGAAGCGGAGGATGAATCATACTTTAAAAATTGATCTCAGTAAATCCAGAAATTTAGAGCACTATTATCTGTATTTTGTGTTCATTTTTCCTATTTAATTGATGTATATTTCTTTTAATTCTTGGTTATTTTCTTTGAACTAATTTCAAACTCAGGAGCAAAACAGGTATACTTTAATTATTTCTTATAATGTGTTATTCTTAAATCAAATTTATCATACAAATTCAGAATATATTAACTTGATATATTAAATTCAATAAAATCTGAAAGCTGTAATGGATTCATGACATGAAGTTTTAACAATGAAACTATGCTCACTCTTTTAGCAAATCATCCTAGTGAAGCTTGATTTGTCAAATCAAAGAATCTCTTATACACATATGCTGATATAAGTTCATGTGTATCCAAGTGCTTGTGTGTGTGTATTTCATAGATCTGATTATAGTGCTGTAAAGTGTCATTTTTTAAAAAATCTTCCATTGCCCACAGATTTTATCAACCTCTCTTGAGTCTTTTCATTTGAGATGTTAGGAAAGCTCCTCCAACATTTGGCAGGTGACTGTTTTCAGTGCACTACAGCTCTGTTTTAAATGTATGATTTTCCCAAAGTTGTTTGAAAACAAACAATAAACAAATTTCCATTGGAAAGAACAAAGACTCACATGAGATACCCCAAAAATAATTTTCTAAAAACAGTTAACAATCAGATGATCCAGTCTTTAAATCCACCTTGAAATTGCAAGTGAGACTAGAAAAATAAATAAATAAACAAACAAATAAAATAAATAACAGGAGGCAATACTTTACAAGTAATGTGTACTATAGGAGTGCTTGTCTTTAAACACCAGAAAATATTAGAGCTTTGCATTTGCAACTCTTGAGTATCCATACTTCCTGACTCCTTCGACTTTGACAGTTCAATGCTGTTATCATCACATTTTATGTGATTCTATTTCAAACATTTCTAATAAAGATCATGGCAAAATCAAAATCAAATCTCAAATCTAGTGATTATTTAAACTTTAAAAAATAACTTGGAAATGGCAAAAGTCACTACTCTTGTTTAGGCAGTTTTAATTTCATATCATTGCCTAGTGATGCTTTCACTTAGGGAAAATTCCATTTTCATGCTGAATAACTCTATCTGTTGCTCTCTGATAACACCTGAATTTATTTTATCCAATGATTTTTTACTTTCCAAGTGCTTTTTAGCCTTTGCTATTCTGGATTCACTGAAATCTCTGGATATATTTGCAATCTTTTCAGGGATTGAGGAAAAATGTATCTATTATATCATGTGCAGATTCAATCATTTTGCCTAAAGTCACCTCTATATCCCTTCATTTAAAAAAAATCCTCCCCGTTTTCTCTGTATCCCTCTACACGGGTTTTTATGGTAATAATTTTGTATCAAATGTTTCTTTTCCAATTTTTCCTATATTTTTATTTATTGAGGTAAAATGAGATAAAACATGTGTAAGTTCAGGTTGTACAACATACTGCTTTGGTAGACATCATGATATCTTTATCACTTAATGCTAACACCTACTTCATTCACATAATTATCATTTATATTTTGCTGTGAGAG
This sequence comes from Solenodon paradoxus, assembly GCA_004363575.1. Lineage (NCBI taxonomy): Eukaryota > Metazoa > Chordata > Mammalia > Eulipotyphla > Solenodontidae > Solenodon > Solenodon paradoxus. Next base: position 546,700 of record RJWH01000371.1, on the reverse strand, counting down.
TATTTCTATTCTACTAGTAACTTTGAAATATATAATACCATATTGGTAACTATAATGACAATGTCATTTGTTAGAGCCTGAGAAAATATTTCTCTTCTAGCTGCAATTTATTGCCTCTGACCAACATCTCCCCAACTCCCCCATCCTCAGTTTCTGTACCACCATTCTGTTCTCTCTTTGAGTTTGATTTTGACTTGTGGTGGTGATACAGCTGGGGTTTGTAGTTTCTCCTTTAAACACAAACCCTGGACTCTATTCAGTGCACTGCTCTGATATCCCAGTTCACTGACCCTGGCCCTTTGGAGAATGTACAAGGAGTCAGCCACTTCTTGTATTATCCCCACTCAGAGACGGGGTAGATATAACTTTGGTTTTTGACCCTTGGGGTTGCCCAGGAGTCAAATGGGGAAACGTCCAGTGAAATTTTCTCAGGGACTCATGAGTGAGCTCCCTGCTAGTGCCCAGAATACAGTCAGCATGCACTGTAGTTCTTTAACGCCTCTGATTTTTCTTATCTACTGCTTTTATGACCACCCTCCCATCCGGTATGGAGATCTTGCTTTAATACTTTTGTTGGTGGGAGAGAAATAGTTTTCCTTAAGAACATTCCCTCACTTGGGAAATCTGGTCCTCATTCACTGATCTTCCTCCTGCCACTCCCTTCCCCTGTATCCTCTCAAAGAGGAGGCTGTGACACTTAGGGGAAGGTATGATATAGGCAAAGTTCATTATGAGTTCCAATGTGCTCAAAAGTTTTGTTATGTTGTTGTTGGTTTTTGTTGTTGTCATTGTTCCAACAGAGTGCTGGAACTTGTCCTCTGGACACACAGACTTATAAAAGGGATCCTAGTCTCTGTGTGTCTACCCAAGTCAGCATTTTTCAGATGTTCCCACAGCCAAGAGAGACTGGAGCTTGTTCGCAGGTTACTGATGATGTCATAGCCTGAAGTTTACCTGCTTACTACTTAATGTACAGGTGGGTGAGACTCCCTCCTTGGTCTCCTGGTGTATGATGCTAGATTCCACAACTCCTACAAAGGCACTTTTGTTTGTGGATGATTGCCACATTTAGTTGTAAAAAGGCGGGGATTGGGTGGATGGGGGACAAAAAACAGGGAACATCTTACGTTACCATAAAATTGTCAACATTCCTCTTGCATTAAATGTTTTTAAGAAGAAAGATAATGTTTTTTTGATTAGATTCTAGTGGAGTTTTGAAAATAAATTAACAACCCTTTCATTTTGAGGAAAATGACAGTGAAAGTGGGGAGTGGGGAAATGAAATAGCTGCAAGAGTCCTTGCAATTTCAACAGAAACATTGCAGCTAATTTGACTGAGAATTAAACTTTCATGCATATCTATATATTGTTAAACTTAAATATTTATTTTTGTTATTTTAGATGTGGTTAGTTTTTGTAATTGTCCTTTATTCAGAACATTCTGATATTTTAAATAAATATATATTGTTATGTATATCTATATTTATCTCTTGCAATCTTAAAAGTGGACTGATGTCTGCACATATGTATGTCTGTACTTTCCAACAATAAACTGAACTTGCCATTGACTTTTATCATGTACTAATCACATAGGGAAGTATTCCATTATTTTCACTGTTTGAGATTACATTCCTTTTTAGTTTCTCAGTAATCTTTCAGCTATGTCTTGGTGGCTTACCACAACACACTTATTCAAAAATAACAATAACAATGGCATGCCAGTGGTGTTTATTCTATACAAACCACTCCTCAAAGGGATTAAGTATCATTCTATGAAATTGATGATATGAAAAGATACACCCATTTTACAGGCAGCACAATGAGGCAGTAAAAAATCAAGTAAGTTGCTCAAATTCATGCAGATTATAATTGGCAGAACTGTTATCTAAATCAAAGTGACTGCCTCAGAGCTCAGGTTTTTTAACTTCTGTAAACCTTTGATTTTGACTATTCATTGTAATTATTGACAATTATCAGTTTAGCTCATGTCATCAACATCATATCAGGCATCAACAAACAAAAGATAATTCTTTTCTCCATTACTATCAAACATTCCTTTTTTTTCACTCACTATTCCATCTTTATATGTGAGTCCTCATTAAGTCTAACAGCAGAGAATATTTTGTCCATAGTTCTTGTATTATATTTTAAGCTTTATATCTTTATCACTTCCTTTATAGTTTATGCCCTGACCTACCTCAGTAAGGTTTTCTAGGAAAATTTAAAAGCTAATAAGTGTTAAGAATTGCTTAAGCACTTAGTAAATGCCGTATTACTCTACAATTACTACTAAGGCTGAGAGGAATCGAATGCATAAAAATTATCAGCTGAACTGACCAGATTCACTTTTGTTTTTATTGCCATTTTTATTGCCAATGGTTGACCTCCTCAGTCATTGTTGTTACAGACAGGTGGATTCTTTTGAATTCGCAGACAAACTTCTACTGAAAATTTTTCTATGAGCGAATAATGAAGGGTTAGACAAACAATATAGCAATAAAATACGTGAACATGGTCCATTGTTTACTCAACATATACTCTTAGGAAAATGTCATAATCATCATCTAGAAAAATTTAAAGAAATAAGTACCTAAGTCACATCATATACAAATTTTTGGATCAAATATCTAACTGAAAAATGAAAGTAAAATATAATTTGTAGGTTTTCTGTTAATACATAACTTTGGTGGTTGAGGTGGTGAGGTGGGTAGGTCATCAGAGAGATAGAAAACCGAGATCTAGAAAGGAAAATAGTGATAGTGCTTATCTCAGAAAAATGAAAAAAATCTATATGGCGTTAGATCACCAAGCAAAGTCAAAAGCAAAAGAAAATGAAGGAATCATAGTTGGAAAAAATAAGATAGGCAGAGTTAATAGCACAAAATACTAGGAAGCTCTTCATTTTAATATTTTTTAAAAAGTGAAATGAATAGCTAGTGAGAACAACTGACAAATTAGTAAAAAGAATGTTCAAAAGAAAATGTAATTATGTAATAAATATAAACATATGAAAGTGAAAACAAATTAATCATGAATTTTCTAAACTTATATTCTACAGAAGATTGTATAATACCTGCATTATAGGTACGGCTGTGAGTATATTTTACCTCCACTCTCTCTATTCTAGTAGACACCTATAAATGTTTATAAAATGAAAAATATAAATAGCTTGGATAGTTACTAAGAAATTCCTCATTGAATTTTCTTTGTAAATCTCGAAAGCAAAATTTTTGGTAACATTAAAGCAGAAGGACTGTATTTGTGAATATTAGGGAGAAATTATCTCCATAAAGTCATTTTTGCTTTTATGAATGATAGTGAAACTATTTTCAAAATGTCATTCTTATATCTTTACCTACATATTTCTCTATTTTACTGCCTTTTCATCTTGCTTGTGTTCCTTTCCCTCATCATATGTATTCACATAATGTTTTACAGCAGTGATGATTATGGGAGTGAAAGAAAAAATTTTCTTAATATCTGTTCTTCACTGTAAGGAGAATTTGTTTTCCAAAGAGTTACTTGCAATTGTACCCAGACTAGACAGGTATTTACTCCTAAGTTGCAACAATTGCTGAAATGGGAAGTTCCTTGATCAACTCCATAAAGGAAAACATGGAGATAGTCTCCTTAACATCTGCCTTAGAAATGTCTTTGGGAACTAAACTCCAATAGCAAGGGAGAAAAAATGCAGAAATAAATGAGACTATGTGTAATTAAAAAGTTTCTGTTCAGTGAAACTATAAGCAAAACAAAAAAACATTCTACTGAATGGGAAGAAGATATTTGTACATCATATGACCTATGAGGAGTTAATAGCCAAAAATATGAAGAACTCAAAAAAGTTAGCAAAAACAATTGCAACAAAACAGAACAAAAAACCCCAATTAAAAATGTGTACGGGATCTGAATACTTACCTAATGAAGATATACAGATAGCCAACAGGCACATGCAAAGATGTTAATAATCACTTACTATTCAAGCAATAAAAATCAAAACCATATTAAATGTTATATCACACCTGTAAGAGTGGTCATTATGCAAAAGAAAAGGACACATGTTTGAGAGGATGTGGAAAGAATGGATGACAGTATTGGTGAGCATAGAATTGGGTGCAACCTTTATGGGAAGTAATATGGGGATAACTCCAAAATTAAAAATATAAATAACTGGCATACCCTGATGGAGTAGCAGTTAGGTCAATAGTTTCTGAAGGAGCAAGTCACATATCCCTGGATTCAAGTCATGAGTCTAGTGAGAAACAAGTACTATGAACAAGTGAATAAAAATAAAATTAATGATGCTACTTCCTCCTCCTCTTCTCTAATCCTACCTGCTGGCCTACTCACCTTCATTCCTACCTGTAACTTTCCTTAAACAAACAAAAATAGAGAAATGCCATGTAAAGCAATTATCATACTTAGGGATATTTACTAAAACACTCCAAAAATATCAACTTGAAGAGACATATGCACCCTCATGTTTATTGCAGCAGTATTTACAATAACCAAGAGTTGGAAAAATCTAAGTGCCTACCAATAGATGAATGGGTAAAGAAGATATAGTATATATGCACTACTCAGCTAAAAAAAAAAAGATGAAATTTTATCATTTTCAATAATATGAGTGGACCTAGAGGATATTGTGCCTAGTGAAATAAGTCAATCAGAAAAACATAAATACCTTAATATTTTTCTCATATGTGGTATATAAAGAAATCAAATAAACAAACCAAAAACAAATAAAAATAAACATTTTGATTATAAGACAAAATTAATGGTTACCAGAAGGGAAAAGGGAATTGGGGTGAGACAATAGGTTAAGTGGGTCATCTATGTAGTGAAGAATAGAATTACATTTTCAGTGATGAACTTAATGAACATATTTGGATATTGATTTATAATCATGCATATCTTAAACATATATTATAATGCTTTTTACCTGAATATCAATTATAATAAGATGCTATGTAAAAATAAAATAAAAAGAGGTCTTACACTCTTCAAATTATCTCTGACAATGTAAACACACAGTTATCAGGGTTCTATCAAGGCTATGAGAATATTTGAAACTCTTGCCCAGTCCAAAAAGCATTGACTTTGCTTTATCTCTCTGATAAAGTAAATATCCTGAAGCCACAATGAGGTTTGGTGGAAAACAAATCCCAAAGGTAGGTCTTACTAAAGATCCTTTTCTGAAAATATAAAACTTTGTGTTGAAAATTAAAACAATAAATAATACTATGACAGGATATAATGTGAAGCAGGTGCTGTTGGGTTCTGGAATGAATTGAGCACTTAGTATTATTTGACTCCCTTTCTATTAGAAATTTACTAAAAACCTTGGAGCTAAACTATCAAAGAGACAAATTCTGAACTTCTATTTTCATCTATTTTTAGTTGACAATTTAATAAGATTGATTTTTATCTCCTCTCTTAGCACATCAATTACAGTTGACCCTTAAACATGGGTTCGAACTGTGCAGGTTCACTTATACACTAATTGAAATGATTTCTGTTTTAATTCAGTGGTGAGTTTATTTTTTCTCTCTAATGTCAGGACTCTAGTCTAATTAAATGACCATGTAATTCTAATTATAATTATATCAACTATTGAAATCATATGCCATTCCAGAGATAAACAAGTCACAAAAAACAAGTAAACTAAGTAACTTTGAAATTTTTTCAGGAAATTACTCCACTTATGAATGATTTCTTCTGAGACCTTTCAAGATTACTTTAGTTCTTTATGAGCAAATTTTGCTTTAACTCCTAAGTTAGTCCAGAATTAGTCCTTTAGACTTTCCTTCCCTCAGTTTGCTTCATCTCTCTTTTCCTCTCTTCTTTTCCTCCTTTTTCCTTCTTATTTCTTTAAAGGCAATATAAAATTTTGGATAATTGTTTAGATATTTTTAAAAGAAAGTGATAAAATTTCAAGTCCGTGTTTTGCTCTTTTCCATCTGCGAAAATTTGAAAATTACTCCATTCAAGTCTCAATTTCTACCTCTGAAATAGACCTAGTAAAGCTTACAGTTTAGAATGAAAAATATTACTAATTTTTTAAAATAAATATTAATTACTTGATATATAAAGCTTTCAATAAATTTAAGACATTGTTTTTCCATACTATTTATCTTTTGCTTTCTGTTAGTGCTTCAATTTTTCTTCTCTTCCTGACTTAGATTCAGCATGCTAGGCACTAGCAAAGTTCCACGATGGCAATGGGAAAGAAAGCTCATTTTTCCACTCAACTAGCTCACAATCTATTAGAGAAGATAAGACAACAATAACAGCAAAGACAATGACAACAAAGATGAATGAGATCAATTAAAGCAACTAGTTCTTTAAAAGAGTCTCTTTTGGAGACAAAGGACTGTGTGGACTAGATACAATTTAGGACAAAGGAATGCTGTTGCTTTAGGAGAATCTCTCCACATCTATTCTCCCTGACACCAGCAATATTTAACATTTCCTGGCTACTTGCTCAATATTACACTTACATTCAACGGCTTCACAGGAAAACTGGTCAAAGTGTTTGGAATTGTTTGAGTTTAAAGATTCTTTTTACAAAACTATGTTGTGATAAAATATTTGTTTTTTGGACATTTTGAATATATTGGATAAGCTATTGTTGAATTTAGATGAGCCCTATTCAACCATGTTGATCTCTTGCATTGCAGAATAGCAAGAGGCCAATGTCAACCACTCTGGAGTAGGAGCAAGTAGATAAAATATCCTACCCTCCCAATTTTTGGGTGAATTTTGATCATAGTTCTGAGATGTGTCCCAAAACACTTCTCAAAGGTTCCCTAGCAGGACTGAATTTTAGAGTGGTCCCCAATCCTTAGCACACATTATTGGCCATTTTTTCTTCCTTATTTCTCTTACCCATCCCTTTTGTTTCTTGATCATTTCTTAAATAATACTTACTCCCAAGTATTTTATTTAGGATCTGATTATGGGAAAATTAATGTCAAACACATAACAGTGTTTGGTAAAATAATTCACCTTGAAATGGTACTATAGTCATCACCCTCACCATCATTAATAAATTAATGATACAAGATTAATTTCAGCTAGTAAAGATATTTAATAATTTGAGATTGTTCTTAAGAATAACTATTTATTATGTTTAACTGGTAGAGTTACTAAAGACTTTTAAGTTATTAAAGACTTTATTACTATAATATAAAGAAGCTATTATGATTCCCTATTTTATGGATAAGGAAACTGAGGAATGACAGTCTTAATTAGCTTTATCAAAGTCACAGGACTAATAAGAGGTAGAGCTTCAAAACTAGACTTTTTTCCAGCACCATCAGATTAAGCCACTCATTATTATCAACATTATCATAAGACAGAGCACAAATTTTATTTGGGTTATTGCTATTTGCTTGTTTTTAGTCTTTCATATATACTTGGAAGAATAGGTCTACAGTTTAACAGAAAAAATATCGAGGGCATTTTTGCCAACTTGTGCAATCTTGTGATATGTAGTCTGGTCAACAATTTTCCAAAACATTAGTCAACAGAACTACTGTCTTAATTATGTTAAAACAACACTGATTATGAAGAAGGAATCTAATAGAATGTTAGTTTCTTATTTTTAGAATTTTATTGCTGTAGTTTTTTTTACAAATTAAAATAAACTCATATGTGTAGTTACTCATATGTACATCTCCCCATTCTTCAGATATACGTCAACAAACCTTGCTCGCCACCAAATCACTAAGTGTTCTTCACTACAGTCAAATCACTAAGTGTTCTTCACTACAGTCAAGTGTGCTCCTCCACCACTTCTCCTTCCTCCCACCCCCATCCCATTCCCTATTGGTAACCTCAGTTCTGTTGAACTTGTCCAAGCATTGGTTTTGTTTAATCTATTCCTTTGTTTTGTCACATTCTACACCGATGAGTAGGTCATCTGGCATCTATCCTTGTTATATTGGATTATAGTAGCATTATTTCCTCTAAATCCATCCATGTTGATTCAAATGATAGAATTTCATCTCTTCTAAGGACTGTGTAGTATTCCGTTGTGTATATATACCACATATGTTTTATCCATTTGCCTGACATGGGGCACTCAAGTTCTTAGCTACTGTTAATAGGGCTGCAAATTATATGGGGGTGCATACTTCTCCGTGAATTGGTGGTTTTTTAAATCTTTTTGGGTAAATACCCAGAAATGAAATGGTGGGATCATAAAGGATTTCCATCATAAATTCTTTGAATGTTATTTATATTATTTTCCATAAGAATTGTACCAAATTTGCACTCCAAATCAGCAATGTAGACGTGTTTCCTTTTCTCAACATCCTCTCCAACATTTGTTGTTTCCAGACTTTTGGACACTCAGGTGGAAGGTGTTATCTTATTGCTGTTTTGATTTGCATTTCCCTGATAGCCAGGGATTAGGAACATCTTTTCCTGTGCTTGCTGACCATCTGCATATCCTCTTCAGAAAAATGTCTCTCCAATTCCTCTTCCCATTTATTGACTGGAATACCTGTTTTTCTATTACCGAGTTTTAGGGGTTCTTTCTATATTTTGACTTTTAATTCCTTGTCAGAAATATGGAATGCAAATATTTTATCCAAGTTAGTCAGTTGTCACTTTGTTTTGGTTATTTTTCATTTGCTGTGAAGAAGTTTTTAATTTGATGCAGTCCCACTTGCTTGTTTTTCTTTTTTGTTTCCTTGATGATGAATTTGATCCCCCAAAACCTAAGACTGATGTCATGGAATGTCTTTCCTATGTTGTCTTCCAATAATTTTATGGTTTCCATTGTTATGTCCAAGTTACTAGTCTATTTTTGAATGGTGTTAGAGAGTGTCCTAGTTTCACTCTTTTACATGTGGCTGTCCAGTTTTCCCAACACCATTTATTAAAGAAATTTTTCCTTTCTCGATTGCAAGCCTTGCACATATTTGTCATAGATTAACTGTAAGTAAGTGCAACAGTTTCTGGTGATTCAGTTCTATTCCGCTAGTTCAGTGCTGCCATACAATTTTGATCATTTTCATTTTGCAGTGTAGCTCAATGTGGGGGTGTGTAATCCTTCTGGAATCATTATTTTTTCTCAAAATAGCTTTGTCTGTTTGGGGTCTTTTATTGTTCCAAACAAAGTTTAAGAATTTTTGTTCAATTTCCTGGAAACCAAACTGGAATTTTACTTGGGATTGCATTAAATTTGTATTTTGCTTTAGGTAAGATGACCATTTCAATGATGTTGATTCTTCCTAATCCTGAGCAGGAAATGTCTTTCTATCTTTTTATATCCTCTATTTATTTTAAGAAGGATTTAAAATTTTCTCGAATGAGTCTTTCACCTCCTTTGTTAAGTATATTCCAAGATGTTGATTCATTTTACTTCTTTAAAAATGGTGTGATTTTCTTTATTTCATGTTCTTCTAGTGTGTTGTTTGCATATAAGAATACAACATAATTCCGTGCATTGATTTTTTTTTAGTCTGGCACTTTACTATATTCATTGATTAGTCTAGTTTTTTTTTTTTTTTTTTTTTTTTTTTTTTTTTTTTTTTTTTTTTTTTTTTTTTTTTTTTTTTTTTTTTTTTTTTTTTTTTTTTTTTTTTTTTTTTTTTTTTTTTTTTTTTTTTTTTTTTTTTTTTTTTTTTTGTGTGTGTGTGTGTGTGTATGTACAATCATGTCATCTGCAAATACTTCCTTCTTTTTTGATTTATTCTATATCTTTTTCTTGACTAATTGCTCTGGCTAAGAACTCCATTATGTATTAAATAGCTGTGGTAAAAGTGGACCGCCTTGTTTCTTTCCTCTCCTTAAAGGAAATGATTACATTTTCCTTTTTGTCATTGACTATGAAACTGGCTATTGGTTTATAGTACATTGAGTTTATTTTGTTGAGGTATGTACTTCTATTCTCATATTTTGCAGTTTTTTTTATCATAAATAGGTTTTGTAATTGTCAAAAGCTTTCTCTGCATCTATTGGTATGATTCTGTGATATTTCTCCTTGCTTTTGTTAATATGATATATTTCATTAATATATTTACATATGTTGAACTATCATTTTCGCCCCTGGGATATATCTCATTTGATCATGATGGATAATATTTTTGATGCATTATTGGATTTGGTGTGCTAATAGTTGAGAATATTTGCAGCTATGTTCATTAAAGATATCAGTCTCTAATTTTTCTTACTAATGATCTTTATCAACTTTCAGTATCATTGTGCTGTTAACCTCATAGAAAGCATTTGGGGGTGTTCTCTGTTCTTCAATATTTTGGATGAGTTTGAGAAAAATAGGTGTCAATTCTTCTCTGAAGTTTTGGTAAAACTCAGTAGAAAAGCCATCTTGTCCTGGGCTTTTATTTTGGGGAAGACTTTCGATTACCTCTTCAATTTTTTTGCTTATGACTGATCTGTTCATGCTTTCCAGATCTTCTGGGTTCAATCTTGGTAGATTCAATTTTTCTAAAAATCTGACCATGTCCTCAAGTTTGTCCATTTTTTTTGGCAAAGAGCTATTCATAGTGGTTTCTTAAGATGTTTTGAATTTCTGTGCTATCTGTTTTAACTTCTCCCCTTTCATTTCTGATTCTAGTTATGAGAGTTTTCTCTCTTGTTTTCTTTGGGAATCTAGCCAACAGTTTGTCAATTTTGCTTATTTTTTCAGAAAAGCAAATTTTGTTTTCATTGATCTTCTGGATTGCCTTTTGGTTTTCTATTTCATTTATTTCTGCTTGAATTTTGATTTCCTATCCTCTGCAGGTCTTGACTTTAACTGTTCTTCTTTCTCTATTTGTTTTAAATAGAGTTACATTGCTTATTTGCAATTTTTCTTATTTCTTGAGGTGGACCTGGTTGTAATGAACTTTCCTCTTAATACTTTTTTTGTTGTGTCCCACAGATTATGGTAGATTGTGTCTTCATTCTCATTTGTATGTAAGTATTTATTAGCTTACTCTTTGATTTTCTCTTTTACCCAAGAGTGACTGAGGAGCATATTGTTCATTTTCCAATTAACTTGGGGTTGTTCAGCTTGCTTTCTGTGGTTGATTTCTAGTTTAAGCCACTGTGGTCAGTGAAGATGCTTGGCATCATCTCAATCTTTCTAAGCTTCTTTAGAGATGTTACGTGTCCAGGTGATGATCTATCCTTGAGTATGCACCATACGTGCTTGAGAAGAAAGTAAAATCTGTAGTTGTTTGTTGAAGTGTTTGGTGTACATCTATTAGATCTATCTGTTCCAGATGTAATTTATAGCAGCTGTTTCCTGTTGTTTCTGCCTAGTTGATCTATCCATTATTGCAAGTTGGACATTGAAGTCTCCACTGTATTTGTGTTGTTCTCAATGTCTCTTGTCAGATCTAATAATACTTGCTTTAATATATTTTGGTGCTCCTTCACTTGATGTATATATGTTAATAAGTATTATGCTTTCCTGTTGGATTGACACTTTAATCTTTATATAAAGTCAATCTTTCTCTATTGTTATGCATTTTACATGCAAGTCTATTTTATCTGACATGAGTATAGATGTCCCTGCTCTTTTGTGGTTGCCATTGACCCTAGGATTGTCTTCAAACCATTCACTTTAAGTTTGTATTTATTTTTTGGGAGAAGGTGAGTTTCCTGAATGCAACACAAGGCTGTATTATGCTTTGTAATCTATTCAGTCTGTTTTATCCAACATAATTATGACTGTTCTTGTTCTTTAGAAGTGGTTATTTGACTGTAGGACTATCTTCCAACAAATGACTTTGAGCTTTTGTTTATCTTTTGAAAAATGATGAGTTTTCTGAATGCAGCAGAAGTTTGGGTTGTGCTTTTTAATCCATTCAGTCCCTTTGTTCTTTGGTGAGTTCTGCCCATTAACATTTAGGGTGATTATTGATTTGTAGCTGTTTATTGACATTTTGTATTTGACTTGTGTGTGTTATTCCAGACAGTGCCTTGTGCTTCTGTTTCTCTTCTTAGGTGGGTTTGGGTACAGTCATATTTTATTGTTTTCCTTTTTTTGTTTTCCTCTTTGTTTTTTACCTAGAGATGTATTTTGAGGTTACCCTGAGGTTAGCATTAAGAATTCTGCTTATTTCTTATTTTTACCTGCAAGAAGTTGGTTTTACACCCATTCTTACCATCTGCTTTTTTATTCTCTCCTCAGCACATTTTTATTTTGTTGTTTTACTGACTTTAGTGGAGTTTCTTTAAACTTTATAGAGAATCTTTTATTATCTTTTGCAGCTTGTTTGGTGATTATGAATTATTTAATCTTTTGCTTATCTGAAAAACCAAGACCCACTATCCTGGTTCCATATCTAGGTCTTGCTCTGTGGGCTGACTGCATTTTTAGGCACAACTCTCTGGGATGCCTGGTTCTTTCCACAGTTCCACCCTTCTGCTATGGCCAGAAACCTGAATATGCAGTGTAGTTCTGAACTCTGATGTTTTTGCTTACACTTTGTGACCATGGTTGCTGCTGTGACCTCTGAAGCCTTTGAGGCTGCTTTTCCTTAGTATTCATGTTAGTGAAATAGTTGTATTCCGAGTTGATCTGTGGGGAGGAAGCAGAACTTGCTCCTGCCTGCTCACCATCTTGATGCCTAAAAACTAGAGTTTCTTAACTGAAGCTGTCTTGTTCACTGGAAAATATTGCAAAGTTAACTTTGCTATTTGCAGTCTTTGTCTCTTTGAAATTATAATATACAATATTTTTTCTATAATTCATAATTCCCTCTTTCTGGCTAATTCTTACTCATCCTTAATTATATGGAAATCATCCTTGTCCTTTGCAATTGAGATTACTTGCTTTACTCTCAGTTTCCATAAAAATTACTTTTCTCTCTTCTTGCTCAACTTATGGATTTTTTTTTGTTAATCTGCTTTACCAGTGTCAGAAGCAAGGAATTAGCTTGTATATATTTGGGCCCCCAATCATTGGCAAAAATAAGTGATAAGCCTTTTAACATTGAACTGGATCTATAGTAAATAGTCAGAATTTTTCAAAAAAAAAAAAAAAAAAAAGATTCTCTAGCCTCACTTGTTCATTTTTTATAATGGTAATAGGTAGGAGATCCAAGCAAGGTTCACTTAAATAGAAGAAAAAGCAGAAGATCTGGGGGATGAATGGCACAAAACCAGGGCTTACTAGGAATTTGCAAATAGGAAATAAAGAACAGTGGTAGAGAGGTTTTTTTCCACGTTAATTATATCCTAGTTACCAGAGCAAATACAGTTTATACTGTTTTCTTGATATAATTATTAATGTGCCAGTTAAACTCACAAGTGTCTCTGTGTGAATAACAAATGCTGTGATCAATTTGCCATACAAAAATCTAGATGTCTGAGAAGGAGAAATGCTTTTGGGGAAAAGAAACATCACAAAATAGAAAATGCTTGTATATCTAGTTCTATTTTAGGTCGTTGAATCATTTGATAGTTGCAATAGAAGGAACCACCATTATTTAAAACACACTTTTAGTCTGTACAACTGAAAGCCAAAAAGCAAAAATGCCTGACTCAACAAATATGAGACTGTTTTACTGCCAATCTAAAGTTAAGGGCAACCACTCAGCTCAAAAGAACATTTATACAGGAGAAAAATCATATTGCCCTGAGAAGGTGAGGTCACAGGGAATTTGGAATACATATCAAACATAAATTGCTGCCTGGCATCTTTCCGTGGAGTAATAGAACCAAGAAATCTGAATTCATCTAAAGTGAATAAAGAATTATAGCTGCTTAAAAAATAACATAAGAATATTCACTGGCCTATTTTAAAACAATCTTCAGTCTTATGTAATGTGTATTTGGTTAAGTGGAAATACATTTAGAGTTTCATGTCAAAACTGCCATCTGTGTTCATAACTAGGACTCAGCACATGAATTTAAAATCCCTTATAATTGACTCAAAATATCAAATTATTCTCAATGTTGAACAATGTCATTAAAATAACCTGGAAATGTTTTTTTGATGGATACATGGTAATTACTCTCAGACCTGGGAATTATGAAAAAAAGAATATCTATATATGTACATGTATATGTGTAAATATACATATTCATATACATATATGTATTCATTCATTGGTGAAGTGATGCAGAATGTGTACATGCATATACTGGAATATGTACCAGAAAAATTCCAGTTGTTACAGAGTTCTTAGAAATTCAGTCCAGTAAGTCCTTATTTTCTGAAAAGTCAATTTAAAGATTTTCATTGGGTGTTTCACTTTTTGGCTATCATTATTGACCTGTGCAAGCATTAGCCTAGAGTCTCTTTGTACAGTCAAGTTCCTTAGTGCACATCAAATATATTTGACCTTTCCGAACAAGAAATAAAGCAGGGTAAACCTTTAGTTAACTTAGTTTCTACAATTCAATTTGGAAAAGGATTAACGTTTTCAAATATTCTCTGGATAAGGCTCCTTATTGATCAGCATCAGACCAATTCACCTTGAGAGTGAGATAATAGAATTCCAAACTGGGCTGTCTGCTTCATTATAGCAAAAACAAAATGTAATGGGTAGGAGTAAGACATTGATACTCAGCATCTAAACTCCAAAGGTGACCTCATAGTCTATAAAAAAAACATCTCTTTCTTTTTCAACTGGCAAGTTATTTGCAGGATCAGCTAGGGAAGCTCCTTGTTGCATTAGCTGCATTAGCTATAAGACTTCTGCTCTATTCAAAAGAAAAGATTTTAAAATGTAACCAAACTAAATAAGCATAAAATCCAGGTGATATTGAGAGCAAAATACACTGATCTCATAAATAGAAACTGGTATTTTCAAAGGGATTTATTATTCCCAGATTTGAATCTATGGCAAATAATTCATTTTAATACTATTAATTAAAATCTATTTATCTATTATTCTAACAACCCTGTAACTTAAGAGACACATTTGCCCTAGGGTTCTGGATAGTCTTGTTCTCTGTAAAGCCTTTGGCAATGAAGGAGATATAATTACAAAATAACATTTAAGGCGAAGATGGGTAAAACTGATTTGGGGAGTTATTTCACGGTTAATACAACTCTGAGCACACTGTTTAAAGGGAAATGTTTTCATACCAATAAAGGAGAGTGAGATTGTCTACCACACACACAAATATTCCTGATTACTGGTAGGTTTATTTTAAACTAATCCTGAGTTCAGCAGTGACTATTCATTTTTCCTTACAGACTACCACTAGATTATCATTTGAATTTCCAGTGAGTCACACTGAAAAAAGCAATGGTTATAATTATTAATAACCATTTAGCATGCTCTCTTGCCTTGATTTCAATTTAATTAGGAGACTGAAGTTACAATAAAGGTAACTTTCTAAAGAAATATGTTTTATTAAAAATTACCTGAAGAAAAACATCTGCTTATAATACACTGGGGTGGGGGGTAACATATACATTTAAAGTAAAGAATTATGCAGTTATAATATAGGCTACTGACAGCAAATGCCCAGTAAGTAGTGCAGACAGGGAGGACAGTAGATTATTAAGAGAAAAAGAGATCAGTTTTGCCCTTTAATGTAACAAGATAAAGACTGGAGAATTTAAAGATTAAGTGATCTTTCTAGAGATAATGAGGTAGGCATCCAAGAATGAAGATGAATTTTAAATATCAACATTTAACAAACAATGGAAATGTTGTTACCTGCTATAATAGACACACCCAGCAATATCAATACCTTAAACAATAAACTTTTATTTGTAACATATGAAACTGAAATGCAAGCTAACTGTATCTCCTACATGCTATCATTATGTCATCTGGAACATGTGTCCTCCATGTTTACCCACCCTATTAAGGGAGAGATGAAAGAGGCTTATCAGTTTTAGTTAACCTGTGCTTCTGAGCTTGATCTTTGAAAGTATTTCTCATCCCTTAGGTGGGACAAGAATCCTGGAGATAGGTATGTCCCTCCTATAGGTAAATTAATTTCTGATAATATCCCAGCAGGTTAAACTCAGGTTAGCTAGTTGTTGCTGTTTTTTTTTGTTTGTTTGTTTTTTGTTTTTTGTTTTTGTTTTTGTTTTTTTTTAAGAGAGAAAGGAAGAAACGATAGGACACACCAGGTTATAGCATTTTTTATATGACAGAAGTCAGAACTTGTTAAGAACAAGTGCTTAGACCTACTTCAAAAAATATTTATTTTCCTTTCCCTTTTGGAAACTTTTAAATATATTTCTCTGATACTTTCCATGAGAATCTGCTCAAGTTCCTGGAGTTAAATCGCATAATATTAGGTCATCAACCCCCACCAGTGACTGAATCTTTGATGTTTTCAGCTCTTTCAGATATCTGCACTCATCTTTTCTCAATTCCTCAACTACATTTCAGGGTTTTCTACCCCAGCACTGGATCCTGTGCTGACTTCTGTGAATCCCTATTCTGGCAAGCCATAGCTGCCTGTGTTCACCTCTCTCCTCATCTCCAGATAGTGGTTTTACCTGTGTCTCTCTTTCTCTTATAGGTCACAAAAGAGAAGTTAATTTGTCTAACTATTCAGTTTTCTACTTGATAGCACAGAGAAAAGGCAAGATATTTCCAAGCTTCTTGCAAGGGGAACTGGAGATGCAAATTACACCAGTTCTGTCTTGTTTTAGAAGTTATATTGGTCATTTTTGCTCACAGACTTTTGTTCAGAGCTAATCATGTGGCTTCAGACTAGATGGATGTGAGGTTGGGAAGTCAAGAAACTAAATGGATATCTTACAAGCACTAATCCTCTATTAAATATATTTACATGTGTGGTAAGTTTTACACTCTTGGCTACTACTATAATTCTATAAGAGAGGACTAAATGATAAATTTAAAAAAATATTTTGAGGTTAAATTGTACAGAATTTTAAACATCAAAATGAGAATTACACTTTTAAAGCGACTGAAAGTTGTTAATGATTCTGAACCCAAAATGTTAAAACCAGAAGACATTCTAAATGAAGAAATTTGTAGGTGTGTGTATATATATATATATATATATATATGTATATATATATGCATATGACCATTCATACATTATGTGAATATGTTGCATAAGGGATGTGTTCATTGGACAAGATGTTTTGTCCAGGCCTCTGAATATACTATATACTACTCAAAAATTAAAAAAAAAAGAAAGAAAAGAAATCGAATACATAAGTTAGTTGATTAATGTTCCTCTAAAACATATGGACAGGTTCTAAAACAACAACCACTGAACTCAAGCTGGTCCATCTCTGTGGAACACATCATGATCGTATATCTGATTTATACTAGTCAGCCACGGTTATCATATATAAATGTAATAACCTGGTGTATCCTATCTTTTCTTCCTTCCTTTCTTTAAAAAGTAACATCATGAACCAACTTCTGGATGGTGACTCAATAGGAGGCATGTTCATGTTGCTCCCCGCAGACACTGTGAAAAAAAAACAAGAAAAAATCACCCATTTTCCTGAGACAAACACCAACAAACGACTGGCACTTCAGCTGGAGACAGAACAGCTGACAAATAATAGTGGATGAGGGCACCTGGCATGGTTCTCAGCTAAACTGCAGATTTGGATTTGGGATGGAGCTCAGAGGTCTCTGGACACACGGTGGGGCCGAGGATAGGGATTTTGGGACCAGCAGCAGAGCCAACAAGAGGTGGGGCCCAGTGGGGTTGAGATTCCAGCCATGGAGGACAGACTTGGAAGGTGGTGAATGGAGAGCCAGCACACTGGGAGCTGAGCTGGAGCTTGTGGTGAAATAGCGCTGGGCAGAGCCATAACCAGAAATCAGTCAAAGATATTGCAAGCTCAAACCCCTCCCACAACCATTTCACGCCACAGCCTGGGGTCCACGGAGTAGAAAACCTGCCACCACAGATCCCCCCACTGAAAATTCTTCCCATCGGATACCCCAATCCTGGATTACTGTCAGAAGGTAGTCCCAAATCTCAATGCTACCTGCTGGCTCCACCTTGTGGGGAGAAGCAAAACTGAAGCCTGATTGCCAGTCCTGGGCAAGTGAAACCTATGCAACACCAGGAAAATTGAATTCTCAAAAATATAAACAGAATGCCGAATAGAGAAAAGGCACAGAGAAATATACGTGAAACAGTGGATCCAATCAAAAACCCAGGGGAAATTCTGAATACAGGTGACATACGTAAATTACCTAAAAAGAAATTTAGAGTAACAGTGATTAACATATTCACGGGAACCCAGAAATCAGTAACAAATTTTAAATAAATTTTTAAAAAGAAGCAAAAAACAATATCACAACTTGGGTGACTTAAGGAACAAAAAAAATTTGCCCTCATAGTTTAAGACTGGTGTCTAAGACCAGTGTGACAGTGTGGTTAGAGTCTGGAAAAGCTTTCTTCCTAGTCTATAGAAGGCTACCTTCTTACTGTGTCCCAACATGAAGAGAGAGACCAAGCTCCCTGGTTTGTCTTATAGAGTCACTAATCCACTCGTGATGGCCTTAGTCTTGCAACCTCTCTAAACCTAATTTCCTCCTAGAGATCTTATTTCTAAATACCATCAGATTGGAGTTGGGGCTTTAACAATGAATTTTGGGTCCATACGACTCAGTTGATAACACAAGCAATTAAAAGTAAAAATAGCTTTGACGCTGAGTAAAGTATTCTTGGCTCTTATCTTTGTTCCATATAGAAACATTCCACTTTTCTTCCATTTGTCAAATTATGAATCATCCCTGAAAACTCATATGAGACTCTAGCTGCTAAGTTAATCCTTATTTCTAGGGTCTACAGCTTATTTCTCCCTCCCATGAAATTTTTTTTGGTTATTATTGTAGTTAGAATCAATATCATACATAATTATTTTTAATTGACTAACAGGATTTCAAATAAAATTACTTACATTAATAGTTACTGATCCATGTATATAATTATTGAAAATTAGGTACAACCTGGTGGTGTAACTGTTAGATCTGCTGCTTGTGGCCTAGAATACTGTTCACATACATCCACAAGGGTCAGGGTTCATGTCCCAGAGCCGGAAGTAACAACAAGATGGACAACTAAATAAATAAAGTGCTCTTCTTCTTCTCACTTCCTGTCTGCCTGATCACCTTCATTCCTGCCTTCACTTTCCTTTAAAAAATAAAATGAAATAAAATAAAATTATATTGTATGACACAAATAAAGGGTACAGTAAATCAGTTACAACACTGTTTTCTTCATCTTATGAAAACACCTATACAATCTGCCTGTAATGTACTGGGGAGCTTAGTATTGCATTAGGATGGGCATATTTCAATTTATATTCCCCTTACTTCTAGATTTACACCTAATTGACATCCCTTCTGTACTTTCGATAGAAAACTTGGAGTATTTGCTCTGTACCTCTTAGTTGGTGTCAAATCCCATACTCTTATATTCATTAGAATAGGATGGAGATGAAACAACTCAACACCTTGTCTTCTAACACTATTATGCAATAAAGAAATGCAAAGATAAACCACATTGAGATGTTGCTTCATACACCCAGAAGAGCAAATATAATTAAATATTTTGAAAACAGAAAGTAGCAAGATTTTGTGAGGTTATGAGGAAACTCACACATTGCTAGTTGTAATATTATTGGGCTATGTGGAAAATATTTTCAAGTTTCTCCTCAGTCTACTTGAGTTTCTAAAACAAAAATACTATACCCTGGAAGTCTTGGAAGCAACAAAAATGTATTTCTCACAATTTCAAGGCTGGGAATTTCAAGATCAAGACACTAGCAGATTTGGTGTCTAGTAAGAGCCAGACATTACATGGAAGAAGGGAGTTTTCTTGATCTTCTTTTATTTTATAAGATCACTAAGTCCATTTTTGAGGGTTCTGTTCTTATGAACCAATAATTTCCCAATAGTCCAACTTCATAAGGTCATCCCCTTGGAGGATGGTTACAACATATGAATTAAGGTATTGGGAAGATATTCAGACTATAGTAATTCCTCACAAATTAAACATACGCCTGACATATAAATCAATAGTTCACTCCTAGGTATACACTGAAACACATTAAAAAGAGGTATTCAAATTCTTATCCACAGATGTTCACAGCAGAACTATTCATCCTTATACCTTATTAGCACTAATGCGGTTGTGATTGAGATTGTACTGGAAAATTGATGAATGCCAAATAGCCATCTTATTCATTCACTTGTTATTACTATTTGGCTGAGCTTGATTTTGTAATTTTTACTACCTGAAAAGAATACAACAGCACTTCACCCCTCTGTATGGTTACATAATATTGCATTATATTTTCATAAATAATGAAATAGGCAACAACACTCTGCCTAAAACAATCTTCAATATAATCCAGGTTGTAATTAGGAAAAGTTAGACAGCTATTATGTAATGGAAATAAGAAATATGACCTTTGGACCAAAGTAAGGAAAGTGGTGATAGCAAGATGTCAAATATTATATGTATTTGATGATTAACATTTGTGTTGTATCCACCTTTTGGATATGATAAGCAAAGTTTTACATACACACACACACGTATATATATATATCCATTCACTTTAAAAAAGTAAGGATCTCTGTACTTGCTAAACAGTTACATTTCTCCCTTCTTCTCATCCCTGTATATCACCAATCTCTCTTCTGTTTCTGTATATTGATCTGTTCTTGATATTTCTTACAAATGTGAACATTTTTGACAATTTGCTTAATATTTGAAAAAAATTTGAAAGAACATAGAATTCATTAATGAATGAATTGGATATGAGGTCTAACTAAGATTGGTGTTAAGGGCGTTATTAGTTTTTTTGGTGTGAATTGCTAGATTAGAATTACCATTCATTTGATGGTATGGATCACAATATGATCAGATTTGAAAGTTTCAAGAATTCTGTTTTGAATACATTAATTTAGAATGCATGTGGATATCAAAGAGGAGACCCCAACCAACCTATGCTTCTGAATCAATCTGAATATATTAGGTCCGGATATATTAACGTGAGACTAATCATTTTGTCAAATGTCATTTTGACATTTAAAGTCAAGAAACTGAGTGACATCACCAAGAAATGAGTTTAGAAAAAGGAGAGAAATGACAACAATTTTAACCCAACACTGATTCCGTTTTACTCCAATATTTAAAAATCCAGGAAGAAGTCAATAAAATAATCAGAAGTAGAATATCTAATAGCAATAATAACAATAGTAATAATAATAAAGAAAAAAGAATTTTGAAAGCCAAGTATAAAATTTATATAACGAAAAATGCCCTATATTAAATTAAATAAATAAAATGTTTATACTGAGCAAATCAAAATATGTACAATATAACTCATCTGTATAAACAAGTGAGTATGAAATAGACATGAGTTGCAGATCACTGCATATGTTACATGAACATTTTATACGTGTATATATTTTAACATTGTTAAATAAATCTTAGTGATGATAGATATAATATGAAAAATATTAATAATTATTGTTCTATATTTATGTTTTTGTTTTTATGTTATAGTCCCAATTTGAAACATTTTAAAGGTCATAAACTCCACATTTACCTTTAATAATAAAAATGTCTCTAAGTAATAGGAATTAAAAATAATATAATTAAGAACCTGATTTCTTATTTACCTGATCCAAACAACAACATGAAAACTTAATCACTAGATTTTCTTTAAAAAGTAAATAAGCGAGAAACCTTATATAGCAGAAAAACAGTACAGCTGAAAGTCAGAGATTTAGGATTATGATGTGTTATCTGTATTTAGGGGATTTCAGGTAAGTCACATAATCTTTCTGTGCTTATTATTTTCAGTCTAGAAAATAATGCCACACTCTTATCCTGGTTACACTAAGTGTTAGTGATGATTAGATGGGATAATTCAAGTCAAACTGATTTGTCAAATGGAAGGCATATCAGATCCATCAGGTACTATTAGTATAATAGCATCATAGTGTTGAATTTCTGATCATTTATTTCCTAATCCTTGATTATGAGCCTCAATTAATTTTTGTAACTTAATATTTTTGAAAAAGCTTTTAAAATTCCTAACAGTTGTGAAGAAAATTATGTTTCATATGATCCACTTACTCTATCAGCACTGAAAAGTCTATGTTATTCCCTGTTCTATGTTCTTTAAAAGTCCCCTTCTTAATCACTGTCTCAAGTACTAAGATTTGAGTGAATTCATTCAGAAATAAAACCCAGCTTTCTTAATAGCTCTCATTGGTGAAACATTATTTTCAAAAGTTAGTATACCTTTTGTTCATTATTTGATTCTATTTACTTTCATTTCTTTGTCCATGAAACATCATATTTCAAAATTTATATCTCAAAATAAATAATTTCTCCAGTAAGAACCTCCTCATACCTAATAAAAAAACACAACCAATTTTTTAAAGTATGGTTACCATATTCTTCCCTTAACTGTATTGGACTAAATTTTAGTTTATTCCTGTAAGATATATTCTAACTAGTACTAATGAGAGCAGTGAACACTGTGGGATACCTGTTAACTATTTTGGCCAAATGGTATATTAATTGGGATTTAGACTATCAGGGAGTTTGAAGAAAAGCATTTGTTTCCAGTAAAGTACCATCCGCTCCTACTTAAGTTTGAAGTAAGGAGAAAAATGGTGGGGTTATACGCCTATTAGACACCTTTAAGTTAGTTGTCATTTCACAAAGGACACTAAATAAACAGTATGGATTTTTAAAAATTCATGATGAATGGAGCTGTTTAGATCCAGGAGAGATCACTTTTAGAACAGTTCGTTACTCCCAGACTTCCCACCAAAAATGGCTCCAGTGCAGAAGCATCCATAAGTTTGTTCTACCATGAAGAAACAGAGCTATGAGTGTTACTACAGGAAAACATAGACATCAAAGAAAACATACTATGAAAATGTTGAAGAGGTCTTTTAGAACCTATTTCCTCTGATTCCAGACTTGGAGAGAGAATTTAGAACAGTTATGAATGAACTCGGTTCCAATAGTGTTGGTTTCTCAGTGTGAAGAAGAAAACTAACAGGAAACTATTTCTTTGAATTCCACTAGTCCTCTCCCATGCCAGCCTCTCTTTTTTGATGTCCTTCAAGTTTGCAATTTGCTATAAAACTCAAAAGTGACTGCAAGCGCACCAAAAATTCTTTCCGTAGAGATATTAATTGATTCATGTTCAATTTTTTTTTAGTATGTTATACCTGGAAATATTTATTTTTTAGTTAATACATAAAATCTTTTGCAGATTTGAATTTTAACTTTAAAATGAGATGGAAATAGTCTAGCTAATAAAGAAGTTCATGCATTCTTTCAAAATGATTTTGTTCTTTAAATATATGTGAACACAGTTTTGTCCAAATTTTTAGTTTTAATTACATCTTTGGAGCTGAGTTGACATGATCCCTATCAATCTAATGCCATGAGATTATAACAGTATCTAATTCTAGACTGTCATGGCTAGTAAAGCCTCAGATAGCTGGGAAAATTATTTTATCGCCTTAAGTCATTTTTCTTTAAACTGAATTAATCAATTACTCACCTGAGGGGTGTGAAAATTTGCTGATTGTAAAAGCTATTGACTCTGCCAAATTCTTGGAGTACAGTTGCATGTAAGTTATTAACTCTTCTTTTAGTTATTTCTTTTTAGCTACCCTTTCAGAATATGAATATTCTACTTCATGTACCATTACTTGTATATACAGATACGGTCTAGTCATACCTAGTATAAGACTATCTGACTATCTTTGTAATCTAACTAACCTATTTTATCTATCCATCTATCATCTAACATATTTATCATCTATTTATCTATCCATTCTTCAATCCACCTATCCATCATCTATAATTTTCCTATATGTAAAATGTTAATATATTTTCTTAAATATATTTCTTAAAATACTTTTATGAACTTATTCCTAAATATAACTTCATAATGATACATAAGCATAAACTTATGAGCATTCTTTCAACAAGTAAAAATCACATTAAAAAAGAAAACAAACCAAAAGAAGGCAAAAGCAATAAAATATGATTTATATCTAAATATTATTTAGGATACACTATTTATACAGATGTCAGAGCACAATATCAAAATTATTCTTTTTTGTACTAGTTAGGAAAACTGTGCTTCAAAGAGGCTAAGTCATTAAACTAAGTTAATATGGTTGACAAGTGGTGGATTCAATTTTAATATTTTTGTTGGTTGATCCCAGAACTCAAGCTTCTTTTACCTGCTTGATGCTGCCTCTCAAATTCTCTGTTATATTCATTAATATGTGCTTCGATGTGGAGCTATTTCAATTTAGAAACTATGCTTTTTTTTACTTGACTGCCTTAACATACTCCAGATTTAAATAAGAAGGAAATTCTCCTCTCTTTCTTCTTCTGCTTATCTCTCTCTTTCTCTGTCTGTTTGTGTGTCTTTCTGTCTCTCTGTCTCTGTCTCTCTCTCCCACTCCCTCCTTGTCTCACAAAGTTCCCCAGACCTGACTCAAAGATACTTGGCACTTTAGTTCAGGTTGCTTTACCAAAGGAGGTCCTTTAATCTTGTTCTGAAATCCCCTAGGAGTGTTTTCCCAGTCTGCATGTTCAGAGCTGACTCCCTACCTTATGTACCAGGCCATAAAAAAGGAAGAAAAAGAAAATGGAAGGCAAGTTTTATTTTTTAAGGATATCAGTCTATAGTTGTACATAGCGCTTCAGTTCATATTCAACAGAGAGATTTAACTCCATGGAAACGGTTATTAGCAAGGATGCCCAGGAAAAGTAGACATTATATGAGATGCTATTTGCCCAGTTAAAACATGACATTTCTTTTTCCAAAAGGGAAAAAAGGAAAAATGAATGTTGGGGAATAATTAGCAATATTCACCAATCTTGCTAAAATAGCAGAAATATTTGTTTAAAATCCACTTATATCTGCCATGTACCTTCTTTAAAAGTACAGATTTAGGGATTAGTAAACTCGATGCTTTTAACATTACTTCATTATGATTGAGATATAGTTATTCATCTATGAAGCCCCCGAAGTTCCCTGCAGCGAAATAGAGAAAATTAAAGGCATTTCTTTCCCTGACACTTGTCTCCTCGTTTGCTGTTGTCAGTGGACTTTTGCTTTAGCCTACAACCACAACTCAATCATGCAGCCCTTCTTCTACAGCCCTGATACTCAGCTAAAAGGGAAGGTCTTTGTTCACTTGACTTTCAGGCCAAGGAGTTATCCATGGTTGCTTTCCACATTTGAGAGTCATGGGGGCTTCACTATATATGTATCTCGATTCAGTCAATATTGCTCCCTTTAATAATGTGTTTCCAGCTGGGACACAAAGTGACAAACCTTACTTAATAGCAAGAAACAAAACCAAAATAAAAACTTTAACCCTCAGTGCACCACTGAAACTTTTGTCATAGAAAAGGATTCTAATTTATATCAATAATCCTCAAAGTGCTGATCCACAGCCACTGTAGATAAAGCGAATCAGTGTAGTGCTTCTTTCACTGAGAAAGACTTATCTACTAAACTTTATTATAGTTATTGACTTAGTGGGTTTACATTCTTGAAACAAATCCTTACTGTATAGTAGCCCAACAGCTACAGTTAATAGACTGTCAGTCTACAGACCACAGTGAGTAGAAATGATTTATCAGTATTTGTTATTTCTTAAGGTATGCAAGCTGCTGTGGGACCCACTTGAGAGTTCATAGACTATGTCATATTACACCTGAAATGTAAAAATCACAATTATAAGCAGCTTCTCAGTTGATTCCTGATGGGAAGGGAAAAAAAAAAGAGATATGAATTTAGAATTAAAAGAACAACTTTTAATTGAAAAGGACTGTCTTCTGAGTCACTTCTTTTACTTAATATGAACATACTCAGGGAGTTTCCTTTAGTTTTAATTACAATGGTTATCACTTAAAGATATAAAAATTTGTACGTCTTAAACAGTCAGGTATAGAAATAGGTATGATTCAGATTCTAATTTTAAGATGTCATTTTATGTGATGAATAGTTAAAAGTTAATATTAAGAACAATATGTGGAATTTTCCCCAAAAATATAATACTGAAGATTTTCTTTTAAGGAAAAATCAGTTTGGAATATACTGTCCTAACTCTATTAAAAATAATTGAAAATGCTGGTACATTCTACTAAATAAAACGCTAGAAAACAGAGATGAATGCTAACGGGTTATCGAATATACTTTCATGGCATTATTTTTGAACATGAGAAAAATCTAATTTTTAAGATTTTATGGGGGTTGTAAACTTTATTTTAGATATTAATATGCCCTTAAAGGGGAATTTTAAGTCAATCATTACCTCATAATTTATTTTGTTCAAAACTTTAAAAAATGGAAACTTTTACTTGTTTTAAATATTATCAAGAATATCTAAGATGACTAGTAGAGACAAACCAAGAATAATAGTTAATATTTACTATAAAACAGGTGCAGGACTTGATATTCCATAGCTATAGTCTATTTTATTCTCTCAAATAGTTAACAATAGTTTTTTTGTTGTTGTTGTACATTTAATATATGCCACATAGAATTTGGAATGTTTTATGTACATTAATTCATTTAATCATCACACCAACCTAAGTGGCAAGTACTTTTTTCTTAATTGTGATTACTTTGATTTACAAAATATTATGAGTTTTAGATATACAAGTTCACTTCATCAAATATGTGATAAAACACCAGGCTCCCCACCAAATGTACACTAGTCTTCTGTCACTGTCCATTGGATTCCCACTATCTATTGCTTCTATTACACCCCCACCCTTTTTCCCTCTGGTAACCTCAGTTCTTTTGTCAATGTCTGAGTGTAATATTTTGCTTGGTTTCACCAGTTGCTTTGCTATGTTCTCTTATATTACATATGAGTGGCATCATCTGTAAGAGGAATGTAATTTTATTGTTGCTTTTACAGATGAATAAATTAGAGCACATAGAAATTAAGTGACTCATTAATAGTTTCAATAATTGATAAATGCCAGATTTGGGATATGACTCAAAACTCTCTTGTAGATAAGCTACTTAATCCACACTTAGCAAAGAAAGTAACTGAATATTAACAGTAATTTTTCTAAAGTTAATTCAGGCAATTAGTGAATATAAGATATAAATCAAGATCTACTTCTAATATTATAAGAATTCAATTAAAAATAAGAGCCACTAGATTATCTACTCTGAAAATGACAGAACCATACACATTCTATGGCTAGGTATCCAGTTGGAGAGAAAACTATAATTGACCTTCAAACTCGACTAACTTGAAAAATGCCAATGCCTTTTTTCTGTATAAGTTTATAACATTCAATATTGTTATCAAGGAAACAAATGACTTCTTTTCTTTCTATTACTTCACAGGATCCTCTTTTGAAAATAAATCATGGACCATTTAGAAAGATAATTTATGTTTCATTTCTAAAAGGAATGTATATCTAGTCGCAATCCTGGAGTTAACATATAAACAGAAGCTATAATCAATGTAATTTCTAATATGGCAACTGCTACATGTATAGAAAAATTCAAAGTTGTACTCTAGTCAGCATATACAATATATATAGTTGCTTTAAATTGAATCATTCTATTTTGATTCTCATAGTATGAAAATGTTCACTGAAATGAGCTAACATTTAAAATCTTAATTTTTCATTTTTAAAATGCAAACTTATGCATGATTGTGTGTATGTGTGTGTGTGTGTGTGTGTGTGTGTGTGTGTAGAGAGAGAGACTGGAAATTCACTTTTTAGGATTATAAAAATCCAATGTCTCTTTTATGAAAAATAAGAGATCTAAGGGCTGTACTATCTCTTGTAAGTATTCTTTAAAAAAAAAAAGACTCAAAATGCTGAGTCAGCGTTTTTTAAGTGTATTCCTTAAGACTCATCTTTGGACACAGTAAAACAATTATTTAAATCAGACCCTCGAGCTGGAGATGTTCTTGCACAAACATACTCAATACTGCAAAAATGATATATTTGTTCATCAGCAGAGATGAAAATCAGACATGGAACATTTTTTATTAATTTTATTTTAACAATTACGAATACAGAAATGCAAAGGCAAGTTTTTCAAATGATTATTTGTAGAAAAATCTCCATTTTACACCAGAATTGTAGAAAATACAAGTTTACTACAAGTAGAATTCCTCTTAGCAATCAGTTCTTCTTTACTGAGGAACAGATAGCAGGCAATAGGGACAATGAATGTGTTTCTGCATTTACACTATTTAATTATTTAACTATATCTTGTCACTTTTCTGAAAAAAGAAAAAATGTGTTTACTCCAAAGGGGCTATTTTATAAGTTTATATTAAAATTTCTTTCAGGGAGAATAGCTCTGGATATAATTCTTTACGTAGTAAAAATCTAACCATCAGTTACAAAAGGTTGCACAGAAAGTGCCGAGTTCTCTGCTCAATTTTGTGATTAAATTGGCTCTTTGTTATCCATTTCACATATTTTGACTTTGATTCTACAGAAATAAGATGCTAAGAGGTATTTGGAAAGAATGTGATAGCTATGTTTTTGAATAATGTCTAAAGTGAATTGAAGGAAATTTGCTAAACTATTCAGAGAAGTAGCTAGTCAAGATATCACTTCTTTCCCTAAATTTACATGAACTTTTTCACCTTTTAAATAACTCAATTCCTTATTGTAAAGAATGTTTGCCCTTTGTGCGAAAATAAGATCTTGTGATACAAATCTGACAACTTTATTGTTGCCACGAATAATTTATTTCAAATCAGAAAATACATACCCCACCACATGCTTTCTTTTTGAGAAGTCATTTCATATTTAGGAAAGCACCAACCTAAGAAATGCCATATTTACCATTAACTATAGGGTAATTTTCTGCCTTCCTTGTCTTTTCTTCTTCACAGTCCAACAGTCACTACAGTGACTATTTTTAGGAAAGAGCAATGACCTAATTAAGGTAACTTTGATTCTGTTTCTAAGCCAGTTACATTGATTGTGTGACCTGATAGGATAGTGTAAAGTCATTGGACAGTAGTGTTATTTTTTCTTAATAACATGAGGAAGTTGAATTATATTATTCTTGTCTCATCTCTAACATAAATCAAGATATTTTACTCCATTGCTTTGAGAGACTAGACATTACATTTCTTTAGAAATATAACAGTGAATTAAGTGCTCTTTATTTATCTTTAAAGGAGATTTTTAATAGAAATTGGTCTATCACATACCAGATTCAGTTTTTAACAGGGATTGTGCTATCTCATAATAGATTTTCTCTTATGTCACTACATTTGATCACATACCTAACATCAGCCAAATTAGAATACATCTAATTGGGTGAGCAACCCTGGACATTCCTCTGTGTCCTTGGCAAATTTTTTAGACAAAAATTCCCTTAACTTCCTATAGAAAAATTACTTATAAATATAAATACTCAGATAAAATATGGCTGGAATATAAGAGACCTTGAAGAGTAAATGAACACATTAATCATGTTTAAATAGTATAGTAACCAAATGTCTAGTACAGAAAGCATATATTTTAGCATATATATGAATATATTTGTGTGTGCATCAACAATCTGGAACTTTCATAATATAGAAAATCTTTACCCCATAATGAGTTTTAACATATACAAATATTTGCCAGTATAATAACTAATAATAATCACTAATTCACATATTGCATCAACATGTTAGTTTTATACAAATTTCTGATCACTTTGTCCACTTTGACAAAATTGGTTTTGTAAGTAAATACTTTATTGTTTATAATACATTTTCTCTGCTCAGTGTTATGACTCATCATGTACTTAAATGTAAATGATAAGTTTCTAAAATTATGCACTGACTATACTATAAAAAGTTATTAACATATCATGTTATTTATGCTTCTCATAACCATCAGTAATTGGGCTTTCCACCTTTCTGAGTTTATCCTCTATATAATTATAAATAATGCTCAAGTGTACTTATAAAAAATGAAGAGTTCAGCATGTCTCAATAGATTATGGTCATCAGTTTGCCTTGGACTCCACTTGCGTATCTCAGCTGAGCAAATAAATCATATCTCTTTTTAATGTTATTCATTATAAATAATTGTGTATCTGTAGAATTTGTACTGTAGGAAAAAGTCTTTCAATGAAGATTTAGTATATACTCATACTTTTATACATAACTTCACACCTATACTGCGTTAATCTCCATAGTTACTTGTCTTAAAAACTGATGATAAAATCATTAGAAATAGTAGAGATCTATGTGAAATGCTTGTTGATATTAAGCAAAAATTCTGAGTTTCTTCCAACAAGAACACTAATTTTATTGTTCTAACTTTGTAGTCATTATTATTGTGTTATCTCTTCAAAGTCTATCTTGTAAAATAGTTTAAAAAAGTAGGTTGGATTTTATTATCATCAATGGAGATGCTTGAAATAATATTTTTATCTGAATAAAGTGTTTTATAGTAGTTTTCAAAATTAGTTCAGAAGAAATATCCTGAAACCGTAATGTTTGTTGTAGTGTTTTAATTCTGTATTATAAAGAAACAAAACAAGTTGGAGGTGTGTCCCCGTGGCTTAGCATGTTAGTTCACCAGAGACATAGTCCATGTATATTCCAAGGTCTTCTGCTCAATATCTGGGACTGCAGAAACAACCAAGATGCAGTAAATAAAATAAATAAAATGCATCCTCCTGCTCTCTCTTCCTTGCTGCCTGCCTACTCACCTTCATTCATGCCCAAACTTTCACTTTAAAAATAAAATCAAGTTGGAGAGCTACCTGAATAACATAGTAGTTACTTTAGTGAGAAATTATAACCTAAAAGAAGTTGGGGTTGAAATGACTCCCTGAACAAAATTTTAAACAAAAATACAGATTAATCCTTTGTGGGAGTAAATTAAAAAGTCACATTGAGTATATCACTAAAACTCTACAAATATCTCAACCAGATGAGTGGAATGACTTTTATCTCAGTCAAGCAAATTGAGATGTTCTTTTTTTATCTGAAACATTTTTTATATTCTACATTTCATCAAGAAAGTTTACATTAACAAGAGGAAATTCCCATCATGAATGTAGAAAAATAAGCCAAGAAGTGGAATAGGGTCTCTAGACTGAGAGGAATTAGTACTGAAAAAAACATTAAAAATATAAGAAATAATTATTTTCTAGGATCAGAATTCATCATCTCACTATAATTTAGATGAAAAAAATCACTTGATAATTTTTATAGAATTGTTAGCATAAAACCTATAGCGTCTCCTCAAATTTTTTTTACTGAATATATTGAGATGGTCATGTGGTTTTTGTCTCTTTTTTTGTTAATGTAGTCTATCGTATTTATTGATTTGTTTATGTTGAACCATCTTTGCATGCCGGGAATGAATGCCACTTGATTATGTGTATGATATATTTAATATGCTGCTCAATTCAGCTTTCTAACATTTTATTGGGGATTTTTGATCAACATTCATCAAAGATGTGTCTATTAGTTTTCTTTTTTGGTACTCTTTTTATCTGGTTGTGGAATCAGTATTATATTTGCATCATAGGAGGTGCTTGGAAGTTTGTCATTGAGCTTCATTCTTTTGCATGTTGCTGTCCAGTTTTCCCAACACCATTTATTAAAGAAACTTTCTCTATCATATGCTTTTGGCTCCTTTGTAATAATTAACTGATGGCATGTGAGTGAGTCTGTTTTTGGTGATTCAGCTCTATTCCACTGGTCTGTGACTCTGTTTTTATTCAAGCACCATACTCTTTTGATCACTATCACTTTATAGTATAGTTAATTTCTGGGAGTGTAATACCTCCAGATTCATTCTTTTTTCTTATAATTGCTTTGGCTATTCAAGGTCCTTCGTTGCTCCACATAAATTTTATTTTATTTTTTTTTGCTATTTTCTGTAAATAAGTCTGTGGGATTTTAATGGGGATTTCATTAAATCTCTCTATTGTTTTAAGTGCAATGACCATTTTAATGATGTTGGTTCTTCACAATCACCATCAGGTGTTATCTTTCCACATCTTTGTATACTCATCTAATTCTTTTAAGAAAGACTTGTAATTTTTATTTTACAAGTCTTTCAACTAATTTGTTATGTATATTCTTATGCTGACTTTTTTGATGGTGTCAGACAGTTCTCTGAGTGTTTTTAACATATAATTTGTTTTTCATCTTCCACTTGGATTCTTTCTACACTACATCATTTAGATCACGACTCCTGTCTTTCATTTTGGGTATTCTATTCACATCACTTTATTTATTATTCTTGATCTCATTTATTGTTCCCTTTACCTATCTCTATTAACTTCTTTTGTAAGACTTCATGTTCTACCTTTTGCTACTTAATTGTATTTTTGAGTAAGTTTGCTTGCTTTTCTGCGTTTTCTGATAGCTCTATGACTTTATAGTGCCACTTTGAATTCTTTTTATGTTAATAAAAAAATCCTCTTTATCTTTATAATTGGTTTCTGTTTAGCTGTCATTTTCTTGTGTTTCCATAATATCTTAATGATTTAGAAGCACTTTGCATTTTTTTTCTCCCATAGTATGTATTCATGCTAAAGGTCGGCTAGTTTTTTTTTGTCTTTTTGACAGGGGGTACTCTATTCTATATTTTTCCCATAGTCTATGTTTTATTCTATATTTTTGTCACATACAGTCTTTCATAGCATAATTTTTGCTGTATCAGGGAGTGGAGGATGCTGCTGGGTGAGGGAGGTGTGCATTTGGGGGCAGGGAAGCTGTTACTAGCTAAGTCTGGTGACTGTATGATTCTGCTGGCAACAGTCCAGTGAACAGTCCTCTCTGAGCCACCAGAATTGAGCCTAGCAGTTCACAGACTGTGTCCCTGTAGTGCCCTTTGCTGGATCCTAAGTCTGGAGAGGCAGACAGGGAACAATGTTTTCCTCTCCTCTGTTCTCCTAGCTTTGTTGAACCACAGTCTATTTTTGACATTTCATTGAGTCAAATATCCAAGACAATTCCCATTCCTCCTTCCTACTACCCTGCCAGCATTCAAGCTGTGATTAAAATAATCTTTCTGGAGTCAAAACCATTGGAAACTCAGCTGTCACACACTGGAGCTGAATCTGTTGCAGCTTGTGCTACTCTCACATTCTAGGTGCTGTCATCCACAGCTGAATCCTCTGTAGTGTGTAGGCCTCTCACGCCCAACTTTCTGCTACCAAAACAAAAATTTGGCTTCTATATCTTCTTCAGATGTTCCCCCAGGCTGAGGCAGCATCGCTGATCTGCTGACTTTCCAAGTATCTCTCCACTTGAGTTGTCCCTGGATAATCCCACTCCTTTCTCAGATGGTATTCAGGGACTGATCCAAGTCTCCACCATCTTCCAAACTCCAGGTACCTGATATTTTAATATTTTGTCTTAGAATTATTTTGACTGTTTTAAGTCTCTAATTGTTCCACACAATTTATATGACATTTTTGCTCCATTTTTGTCAATTTGCCATTGGGATTTTGATAGTATTGCATTGTTTCTGCATATTACTTTAGGTAAAATGTCCATTTTAACAATTTAATTCTTCCAACCCATCTGTCAAACATCTGTCCATTTCTTTTTAGTCTTAAACTTCTTTTAACACTGTCTTGTAGTTTTCAGTGTACAGATCTATCAGTGTCAGTATCAGTATAAATTTATTCCTGTCATTTATTTTGTGTAATTATGAGATAATTTTGAAATTTATCTTTCTGATAATTCATTGTTTTGTGTAAGAGTGCAACAGACTTTTATATTGATTTTGTAGCTTGCCAAATTTACTGAATTCATTTATTATATTTAAGAGATTTGAGGAGTCTAGGGTCTTCTATGTATTATATATGCAAATAGTGTCAGATTTAATCTTTCTTTCCAATTTAGGTAACTTTTCTTTCTTTTTTATTGTCTAATTATTTTCACTAAAACTTTAAATACTATGTTGAGAAGTAATGGTGAGAACAGACATCCTTGTCTTTTTACAAAATTAGTGAACAAATTTTATAACTCAGCCACCACCACAAAATTAAAATTAGATCAAGTATCTGAACAGATATTTCACCATAGACATACAGATGGTAATTAGATACATGAAAATATTTTCTTAGTCATTTAGCATTAGGGAAATTCAGTAAACCACAATGAGATATCACCTCATACCAACTAGAATGTGTATCTAAAAAATGAAATAAATGTTGGCAAGGTTGTCAAGAACGAGGAAAACCTTTACACTGTTGATGGGATTATAAATTGGGTAACCATTATGGAAATAGGATAAGTATTTCTCAATATAAAAGTGAAGAAAAATTCTATATGACTCCTATGTTAACAATAGCATTTTTCAAACAATTATCAGTGTATGGAAGCAGCCCATGTGCCCATTGAAGATGCATAAATAAATTAGTTGTGGCATATATACACACAATGATATAGTATCCAGCTATAAAAACAGATATCTTGCTTGTTGTGATAACATAGATGGACCTTGCATAAATTAAGCTAAAAAAGTAGTTAGATGGAGAATGATAAATACCATATCATTTCACATGTATGTGGAAGATGAAGAAGCAAAATAAGTAAACACAGCAAAATAAAAACAAACCCAGAAATTCTGACACTAGAAGAGCAATATTTAAAGGAGAAGAGGGATTGAGGTGTAGGTAAAATAGATATTAACGGTGGTGATCAAAAGAAAAAATCAGTCTATAGTTATGGGTCTTTTTGGTGTTGTTGTTGTTGTTATAATAGGCCAACATGCTTTATGCAATAATGGAAGGAATGGATAACGAGAATCCGTAGAAGGTTTTTAAAAAGTTTGGATAGATTCTATAACATTATAAAACCACTCAAATAAATGGAACTGTGTGCATACCCAAGGTTGTGCTTAATCTAACAAATGAACAGGGAAGGCCCTAAGAGTCTCTCATCTCTGGATGACTGTATGACAAGCAAGAAGCAAAGGGTAAGGTAAAATGGCAAATTATTTTCCTAAATGCCTGAACATGCACAGAGAATCCCTTTACAAAGTCTGAGAGATTTAATTTGCTCTAGGAATTTAAGAAAATAACTGTCTAACTATTAGATGACAAATAACATAAATGATTATCTATTTCCATGTCCACATACCAAAAACACAAACTTTACAGAATCAATTAAAGAATTTTACTAACCAATAAAATAATATTAAATAGTCAAAACAACATACTTTAGGGGGGAGGTGAGATGCAGAGTCTCATATACAGACTTGCCAACTTTATTATTTAAAAATGTATTTACAAGAAACAAATATAATAATGCAAAGAGCAAGAAACTGGACAGGAACAAGAAATGTTAGTCAAAAGAAAATGACCCTTAAGAATCCCAGGTGTCAAAGTTCTAGAAAAAATACCTTATTTTGACAATTTTGAAGTACAGTAACAGAAATAAAAATCTCAGTAACTAAAAACTCATTAGAGATCATCAAAAAAAAAAAAAAAATAGCAGGAGAAGGATCAGTATAGTCCAAGACAGGTCAAATGAAAATAATTTTGTTGGAGTATTCTATGAAAAATGCAATGAAGGATATATCTTTCAGTAAGTAGAAGAGGTGGTGGGGGTTTCACTGCCCAACTCATTTATGAGGCAGTATTATTAGTCTTTTGTGTTCTATTGTTCTACTACTAACACCTTATTTTCTGTTAGCATTTTCTTACTAGTCATTTTAATTCCTTTGTTATTGAATTCATGTTTGAGATTAAATACCAATTGTTGCTTTGGGAATCATTATTATTAACATTTTGGATGGCAAGAATCTTGTTTCTTGAATTAGAATACAACAAGTTTGCATTTATATAGATAGCACTTTCCCTCAACTACCCTTTGAACTATTATTTTCATAAAAATACATATTTTATATCAACATACATTTTCATTTAAGGTTATGAAGTTGTAAATAAAATAGAATAAAAGCTACCAAAGCATGTTTCTATTCATATTATATTTACTGAAGAGTTACCATTACTAGCAATCTGTTTATATTTCTTCACATGAATTGATTACTACAATTTCTTTTAGCTTCATATACTCTAGCATTTTTTTTTGTAGTACAGATCTGTTAGTGATAGACTGTAAGTTTTTCTTTATCTAGCAATGCCTTTAATTCATCTCCATTTCTGAGGATTTTTTGATATAGAATTATTGGCTGATAATATTTTTCTTTTAGCACTTTCGATATGTAATACCACTGCCTTCTGACTTCCATGATTTCTGTTGAGAAACCATCTATTAATCACATTTAGAGACATAGATATATGATGAAACACTACCCTTGCTGCTTCCAAGATTTGTTCTTTTGTCTCAGGCCTCAGACAATGTGCTTATTGTGTGTGTTGTATATCATTTATTGATTATCTTATTTGAATCTTGTTGAGTTTTTACATTTCTAGAGTAATGATTTCCATCAAAATAGGCATGCTTTTGACCATTATCTCCTCACCTCTTTTTTCTGCCTCTTGTCATTACTTTCTGTTTCATGCTCATACATATATCGATAGTCTTATGTTGTCTAATAAGTCTCAGAGGATTTATTCAGCTTTTACCCTTTATTTTGTTCCTTAGATTGGGTAATTTCATTTGACCTGTCTTGGACTATACTGATCCTTCTCCTGCTTTTTTTTTTTGATGATCTTTAATGAGATTTTAGTTACTGACATTTTTATTTCTGTTACTGTACTTCAAAATTGAACATGGGATACAAGATATAAAAATGTATTTTGTCTTTAAATAAGAAATAAATATTCTGAATATGAAAGTAAGAAAATCCAATCTGCAATGGCATCAAAATTAATATAACATTTAGGAGTAAGTTTGTCAAATAGGTTTACTGAAAAATATCACCTTAACTGAAATAAATTAAATAAAGCATAAATAAATGGAAAGACATATTCTTTGTCCAGATATTGGGGAAGTTAATATTTTGGTGGAAATATACCGCAGTTCATTTACTGATTCTAAATACTCTCAATTGATATCTCAATTTCCTTTTATTTTTTAACAAATAGACAAGTTGATCCTCAAATTCATAAGGAAATATAAAAGGCCCAGAATTGTGAAAATAATCTTGAAATAAGAGTAAAATAAAAAATATCCAGAATATTAGGCTAACCATTTGTACTGTTTTTAAATGGGACAGTACCATTTTCTTCATACATCCTTATCATTTTTATGTTTCATATACATTTCAATTTTATTGTATTTTTAATAAACCAGAATTGTCTTTAAAACAGGGCAAAAAAGGAGATTGAGTTTTCCTGGGATCAGTTTATTGAGATCACCCAAAAATAGCTGCCCATTATCCTGCATTAGATGACCCTTGGCAACACTTGACTATGGAGGATCATGGCCGTTATGTTGCTTCTCACCCTGTGAGGAAATAGAAACCTGGGAAAGAGGTTTTGCCCCAATCTGTGTGTATCTTTTTTTCAGAGAGCAGAATACTGAAGTGTGATGGAGCTGCAGGTAAGAACCATGGCTGTTATCACTGGCACTGTGGGGTTAGGTCTGGCACTGGATCAGTTAGTGGACATTTCTGGCACTGGGATGATTAGAGCAGTATGTGTTTTAGGAAGGACATTTAGAGCAGGGCTTAGAGGGGCACCAAATTTGGTTTTCACTTAAGGTACCAACATTTCTTTCAGCAGCCCTGGCTATTTGTATGAAGTTCTACCTGAAGACAAGTTGTTACTATGCAAATGCTGATAGGCGTCGAATAATACTTGCTTATTGCTGGCTTGGCTGCTCTGCTTCTGCTTGGATCCCTTCTCTTCCTCACCTCTTCTTAGTCACCAATGAATAATTGCATCCCATTTTTGCCATCCCAATGTCCTGTTTTGTCTCAAGGAAATATGGTGAGCCTACACGGTGCTCAACCTGTTACAGCAAGCAGTACAGTTTAGTACTAGCATATAGAAGACACAGATATCATTGTATTAACAAAATAGAATTAAGAGCCCAGAAATATATCCCTACATCTATTTGCAATTTATCTAATTCAAGAATGATCAGAAATATGATGAAAGAACAGGTTTTTTCAAGAAATGCTGCTGTGAAACTAATTCACATGCAAAATAATGTTGAATGCCTAACTCACACTAAATGTAAAAATGAACTCCAATGTGTCAAAGACCTAAATGTAAAAGGCAAAACTGCTGTGGCTGGTGGAATAACAGAAAAGTCAATCACATTTGAAGAACACAGGCTACATATCACTGG
Source organism: Solenodon paradoxus (assembly GCA_004363575.1). NCBI lineage: Eukaryota > Metazoa > Chordata > Mammalia > Eulipotyphla > Solenodontidae > Solenodon > Solenodon paradoxus. The sequence continues at coordinate 508,520 of RJWH01000371.1, read as the reverse complement.
TTCAAGTCCCAGGTTGGGTTTGGGGGCGTAAACAGTGTGAAAAACTGAATATAAATTAGCTTGCTTTTTCCTCCTCTCTCTTCCTGCCTGCCTGACCACCTTCATTCCTGCCTTCAATTTTCCTTTAAGGAAAAAAAAAGCTAAAACTATGAATCTTAGAAGAATGTATGTTGATACTACTTCATGCTTTTGACTGCAGACTTTCTCAGAGTAGACTCTAAATATTTTCAATATTTGACCATTTAATTACACTTAAAATTCTATGATGTCATGTATATGTTTCATTGAACTTCCCCCAAAATAAAATTATATATATATACATATTTATCTTACTCACTTGTATCTTCAGGGACTTCACAGAGCAAGTGCTCATTAATAACAAGTTATTCTAGTTAAGAGACACAATGGATAAAATATTTTGCCGGTCAATAGTTCTAAGTTTGGGGAAAAATATTCTTCTTGCTATATTTAAATATGAAAATCTTCTTAGTTATAGCTGGCTTTTCATAATTAAGAGTATATAAATTGTAACCTATTTGCGGGATTAAAGCATTTTACATATTATTGAGCAATTTGATGTTTATTAATTTATTCACTGTTTTACCTCATTTTATTCTCCACATTGACCATTTGCCACAGGAAAGACATAAATTCCCTCTTTGAAATCATGGAACTATTAATCTTGGTTTATTTTTCTTATGTTGCTAATGTACAGAATTATCACTAAATATCTTTTATCTCTCATGTTACTAAGTTTGTGAGTATTTGTATGTATTTTATATCATAAATAGATTAAAATTTCCTTGGGAAAAGAATTTATATGTCATCTTTTTTAATAGACTAAAATCCTTCTCAGAGTAGACTCTAAATACTTTCAATATCTAATCATTTAATTATACTTAAAACTATGATGTCATGTATTCATTTGATTGAACTTCCCCCCAAAAAATAAAACAAAATTTTATTGATTATGGGTCACCAAATTCACTAAAGATACTGACTTACTTCTCGCTAATTTTATCCATATAATATATTTTGCTAAATTATATTTGAAAATAGGAGTATTGCTATTTTTAATATATTTCCTGTCACTTTAGTTCAAGATAGCTAGTTGTTAGCAATATTTCATACTAGGAGTTTTAATATTTATATTTGTACTACTATCATAAAATCCTAAGCTGAATGACGGTAGTCTAAAACTAAATTTTGGTCATAGTGTTGTAGCTAAGACAGGTTGGCTATTTGTTTTTTACTTCTATATGTTCATCTTTTTATTGGATAATTGAATATCATTGCTATTTAAATAACATATGACATTACCTAACCTTTTTCTACGTGTATGAAATCTGTGTTCAAAACATGGTTCAATTGTATGTCACACACACTGTACATCAATATATGAACAAACATAATTCTAGAACAGATTCTTCACAGACTCTTTCATGTAGTTCTGGAATAGGGAACAAAAAGTGACTCAGTCATGAACTTAACCTCAAGTGTTTGTAGCACCACAGGTTTTTGTGAGTTGAAAAATCATTAGACCTGCAAAGAACATTTTATATTTATCAACTGTCCGCTTTCAGGAAAATAAAGTTGCCCCTCTGTCACACACTGTCTACTTTAGAGGTGTCATTTAGGCTTTAACTGTTGAAGTAGAAATGAGATTTATGCTTCCACTTCACCAACACCCAATTCAAAGTCTTATTTACTAGTGGAAGTTATGCAGAAGGGTTTATAACTGAATTGTTGGTGCATTAACTGCTTTAGGAAGGTGACATTCTCCTTACATGCCTGGAAATGAGATCAGATATCTGTGAAAATAATCATTAGGGAGTTTTTGCTGGTACTCTTGAAAATTATATTAGATGGAAAAATAAATTTGAGATAGAATATTATACCTCACACTCACATAAACAGGGCAAGATAAGCCATAATCTAACCCAGGTGAGGGTGTGTGTTGAAATAAAGACTAAACGCGTAACGCTTATCTATTATTATTCAGGAAATCAATGAAACAATATTCCCAAATTCTACATGAGAAAATAAAGGTCAGGAAGTTTAATAACTACTCTTAGTAGAACATATTTCAGAAGTATGGGAAGTGCCATTAGATTTAAAGACATGTATATTTCATTCTAGACCTATAGGCTTTTTCTCCTATGATATGCAATGATTATTGAAGTACTCTTCTCATCTGCCGTGTGGTGAATACAATTATTACTTGAATATTAGAAGCATAGAAACTGAAATGTAATGCAAAAGTATCTTGTACATCTGACATAACTCATACTTGGTGGAAACAGAATTTGAATGCAGGAGACCCATATTCTTTGAGGAGATTTTAACTGTTTGGCTACTTACCACCAAGGCAGAGCAGAGAATTAGGAGCTACTGGCAATACAATCTCTAATACTAATGATAAAAATGTGAACATTAAAAAATGGAATAAATCTTGGTGATGAAGAAAGATGCAAGAGATGAATGTTGTGACTTCTACCCTAAATTTCAGACAAGTTTCCAAATATATATGGGAAATTTCCAACTGTCATAAAACTTCGTGAGGAGAGTAAGAAAGTTGTAAAATAAAAGCCATAATAAGATGTATAGGTGAAAAATAAAGGCAAACAAAACAAAAGCAAAATTTACTTTCTGAGATCAGAATGGTTCTTAGCAGAGAGGACGGTTGGGTGGGGTAGAATAGGTAGACGGGTTCATTGGATGTTGGTAAATAGAAATTAGATGTTTGGTGACAAATGTGTGGTATATACTGACATCAAAATGGGAAGCTGAAACTTTAAAATGTAATAAACCAATACTATCTCTTGTTTTTTAAATAGGTCACCCTAGTGCCCTACTGGATTAGTGGCTGCCTCTGGCCATGTGTAGCTCACTTGTATGCCAAGGATCTGACTTCAAAACCCAGAACTGGGGCTAAGAATCAAGATGACCAACTGAACAAAATAAATAAAAATGCTTCTTTCTCTTCTCTTCCTGTCTGCCTGCTTACTCAACTTCATTCCTGATTGCATCATTACAAAAAAATAGAGAGCGATTCAGAATTTAGTCAAAATATATTTAGACCAGGGCTAGCATCTGTGCATGGATTAGAGCCTGGAAAAAATGTGAACAGAAAAGAATCAATTATACTGCCAGAAACGAAGGAGGGATATGTAATGGAGTTTTGGAGGAGGCACAGGTGGGGAAGCCAGGCCTAAAAAGGAATAGACCAGCTTATGCTTCTAAAACAGGAGGAAAACAGAAGTAAATAGCTAAAAAAGAAGGGATAGCTAAAGAGAGTTAAGATGACTAGAGGCAGATGCTGAAAAAGGTGGATGGTCTTAATCTATTCATTATAATAGGATGCAATATGTTAAAGGAGAAATCATTGAGGGTTGACAAGTATGGAAAATTTGGGGGCTGACAGTGAGATAATGCAATAAAGTATAAGTGAAATCAATAAAACGATTTATAAGTAGCAGAGGAGGAAGAAATATAAGGAATAAGATCACTGAGGCAGTATCATATTTAAGGGGCCAGCAAGCCAAGATGTCTAATGTTAGAGAAATGTTCTGGGAATGACTGACAGTGGCATTCAGTCAGCATGGAGAGTATCTCTTCCAGGAGAACCTGCGGCCTTCTGTTCTCCCCAATCAGGACTTTGCTCACACTGCATTGTTATTACATAAGATCTTTTCCCAATTGGCAATAGTTTTCCAAGGAGTAAGAAATTTTGCTCTCTTTAAATATTATAATCCCAGCACATAGCACTGTATGCAGCATAGACTATGTCATCAGCAAATAGTTGCTTTGTTTTGCTTTTTTACTTTCCTTTTCCTTCATGAACCCAAAAGTAGACTTCTAATGAGAAGTGTAGAACGAAAGATTCTTTATAAGCCTTCTAATTTCTTTATGAACTTTGAAGAAGAATTTTTCAATAGAGAAAAATTATTTCAAGCACAGGAAAAAAGCATGAAACAAAATATATTGGTATGAGGGAGCATGATGCAATTATCAGACTTCAGGTAACTGAGCAATGCTGAGACAGTGGTTGTCAGCATGTGTCAAGAAATACAATTAAGAGGGTAAGGGCGAAGATACTCTTAAAGTTCTTGCCATAGTAAGAAACTTAGATGTCTGTGCTGTATAAAGGGCTTTCATTTTAACACAGTAGCTAACTAGGGGTTTTGCCTCTCCAAATGTCACTCCAGTATTACTTCCTATTGTACAATACACATTTTAGGCTGGTGATCTGACTTCGGTGAGAGAATAGATGATAGGGCACAGTGCAAGAGCTGAAACATTCTCTCTGTCAGTGCTTCTTTTATAGAAATTGAAATAGTGATGAATGTAGAAAATATGTTATTAAAGGAAATGTTAAAATATCTAGAAATTTGTTCTCAAGGAAGGATAATTTAAGGCGAACAATCTTTCATTCAGACATTTAAGAGTATAAACCCTCCTGAATGAAGCATCCCTCTGAATTTTGAGGCATTCCATAAAGCAATATAAGATTAAAACTTGTAAAGTACAGATTTGTCTTACTAATTAGTGAGTTTCCTCTGGGAGAAATAGAAAGAAGACTGAGGCATCTTCACATGATCCGAGTAACCGTGGGAAGTGGACTAAACAACCACCAATTATCGCTTCATCTCAGATGCATAATTTTCTGTGTCTTCTGTGTTTTTTTATGCTTGTGCTAGGCACATGTTATATGCTCAGTCAACACTGAGCAATTGATTGCTAATTGCTAAAATCATGAACTGTGACCTAATCCTTTAACCATATCAGGAATGAGTTATTCTGTAAAATACAATCACAAACCAAATTATATGGCTTAAAAACTGCTGAGACTTTAGCAGCTGAGATTAAAAAGTGAAAAGTACAAAGAGAATCCCTTAAATTATAAATTTGCTCTGAAAGACATGTTTCTTGATGTTAAGAATAGTGTGGCCCTCACTCCAGAGTCAAATATATTAAAGGATTTTCTATTGGTTTCCTATTGCTACTATAACAAAGCACTTCAAATTTTGTGACTTAATTCTCTTGCAGTTCTGGGCCCATAAATCAGAAATAACTTTCTAGGCCAAGTAAGAGGTATCAGCAGAGCTGAACTGCCTCGAAGTTCTATAGGAGAAACTGCTTTGATTCCTTTTCCAGGGATTATAATTTCATTCCTTGAGTCATGTTCCCTGTTTATCTTCTAAGGCAGCAGAATAGAATCTTCTAATTTCTCACCATTTCAGTTCTGCTTTTTATAGTCAAATCTCCTTTGCCTCCTTCAGATAAAGAAACGAGTTTTGATGAGGCTCCCTAGATAATCAAGGATATCTTCACATCCCAAGATTCTTCATTTAATCACTTCTACAACATCTCTTTTGGGAAATAAAGTAGTATTTGCTTTTTACAAGGACTAGAATCGAGGTATCTTAGGTGGTAGTTATTCCACCTAACACATATTTAAACCTACCCTCACCCATTTAGGATTTATTGTGTGATCATTTTCTTCAACTGACTCTGTAGGTTTTTAAAAAATCTTGTTATACCCATTTTATCTGATTGTAACTATTTTTATTATATTTAAAACTCAAGTGTGATCAATTACCTTTAGCTATATTAATTCACCAGTATTAAAAAAAATCACTTCTGTACATTTTAATGAAGGTACTCAAACATTTGAGAAACTATAAATGTGCTATTTAACAATATCAAAAAGCTTGTCTTTTATTAATAAAACTGTTACTGGGCCCAGGTTTACTGCCTATGACCCCCAAAAGATCAATACTTGAGAGGAGTGATATTTAAGAAAGGAAACTAGATTTATTATTGAGGCAGCACTCGAGAAAATCGGAGACCTCCTCTTCTTCAAATCTACTTCACCCACTGAGCGGCACCAAAATTGTGTAGATAAACAATACATGCAGGAGGCAACAGAAGGTAAGGAGGTAAGGTATTTGAAGCCCTCAGTGATTATAACTACTTTGGTGTTACAGGGGCCTGTTAACTTATCAGGCAACTGCATATTCCTGCCTCATGGAAGGGAAGCAGTCCAAGCCATTACTAGTTACTCCTCCAATTTGTTTTATCTGTAAATGGATTGGATGCTACCCATATGTGATATATTCTCCAGTTTTGCTGAATGGCTAGGTTTGGGGCACAATTTGCTGTCTGCTTACAAGCCTATTTGAAAGTCTAGTGTTTGTTTTTTTAATCACATTGTAATAAAGACATGTCTGATAACTAGGTCTTTAACGCATAGCTATTAACACTATTCAGGGTAGTTTAATTCCATTAGAGTTGAATATATAATTACCACTACACAATGTATTTTCTAACTTGATCATGAGAAATCCCCTAGACCAACACTGCAGTGACCAAATTATGCCAAGCAGGATGAATTTTTTTTTCTGTGTTGCATTTTTAGTCTCCATAATCAGTAACCAATGGGTCAACTGATGCAAGCAACTGTGCTGAGATTGTTTTATCTGGTCATCTCTACATTTTCCCACACCTGCCTTTTGCCATCTAAAATTATGAGAGATTTTTTATATTTATGTGTTGTGTAGGAAGTGATCTCAAACATGCATATGAATTACCTGATAATTATTTTTATTAATAGATTTCTATCTCTTTCCTCACATGTGGAATAATTAGAAGTAGGTTCTAACATTTTTATCTTTCAAAATGATACCAGAATATACTGCTTTAGCAGATCCACTGACTGGTGCTTGATGTGTATTTGATCTGGAAAACAACCCTTTTCTGGACATCAACATTTTGTATTCTCTACAGCATTCTGGAATTGAAGGTTTGTTTGGAAGCATCTTAAATATTTCTATTTTATCTTAACTCATTTAGAATTTTTCAATGCTTTGTTAACAATTTTGCATGATGACATTTAACAAGTTCAGCCCATTATTATTCTCGAAGACTTAAAAATTCCTCCAACTACTATCTATCTCCCCAAAAAACTTCTCTCCATTTTTCTTATCTGTATCTGCTTCTCTTAATCTTATGCAAAACTTTCCTTAGAATTCTGCACTCCGTATTTATAACCTACATTGTAATTCTAGTTTCCTAATTATTCTTGAATTGTATTTAGTCTACATTATTTTTTCTTTGATTTTTTTATCATAGAAAAATAATGGATATAAAAAGACATATGTAGAGATAGAAAGTCCCATCTTCTGATAAAATTGCATTTTGTTCTTGAACATGCTTAGATTTAGAGTATAATAGTTGTTTATTGTATATATTAAGAACTTCACTATTTCCTACTTATTAAACGACTGATAAGTCCTTCAGTACTCATTCATTCAAACTGAGACTCATTGTAATAGTATTGCCTCTTTTTAAATCTTCATTCACAACTCAGTCCTCTATACATTCAAACATTTGATTTAATCCTAGCTTATCTGATATTAATGAAAAATTTCTTAATATCAAAAATACATATGAGTTTAGCCTTGCTAGAGTTTAGATGCAAAATAACCACCTCATGAGGCATATAAATGCTACTGAACATCTTAACAACAATCTGAGGGTTGAAGTGATTGAAATTCAATACTGCTCTAATCTGAAGTCTGTGTCTCACTAATTTATTAATAACATTTCTTTAAGGGATGCTAAAACATTTATTCAGAAATAATCCTATGTAGTCACTACACAGCATTTTATCACAGTAGATGTTTGTGTCTTTGAGGATCAAAGAAAAGTTCTCCCATTTCTCTGGGGTTTTTCACAGACTGGACAAAAGAACAAATAACATTAGGTGTGATTCATAAGAGAAAAGTCCACTTGTGGATTAGGAGAAGGGTGAAAGCCAATGGGCTGACAAATATCTTCTTTGTTTAAGGGAAGGACTGAAGAGTTAAAAGAACTCCTTTTCTTGTGAGGCTGTCCTCCATTGTCCTTCACTTCTTCTGTTAGAATGGGGAATCTACAAGAGAACAATTCTGAAGAGACTTGGAGTGTGCTGGTTTAGCTCCTCCACATTCCTCCCAATTTTTAAAATAAACTAATTTTTTTAAAAACCTGTCCAAATTTATATACTCAGTTTGAGTGGTATATGCTTAGTTCCAAAAATAATGGAAGTCATTATAACTTGAATTATGAAAAATCTATAGAATAGATGAAGATTGCGGTTCTGAAAAAAACAAGAATGTGGTATCAATGAAGCAAAGATTTGTCAGACTTTACCTTCATGTTTTGATTATGAAAACCCAAAAATTACTTCTTAGCTTGCAGCTTTTTCTCACTAGTTATTATCATTCGTTCATTAGTATTTTCTTCCATTTATATCCAATACTAAAAGCATGTGACAAAACATCCATCCACCTCAGAGTAGCTGCTCGGATCATCACAGTCATTTCATTTTATAACTCTGCCAGACATTACCTTAATGTTAATGTCCTTAAAATATCGAGTACTGGAGAAAATGTTTCTTTTTAATGGCTATTTAAATCTCAGAATGCCAGAAGACATATTCAACACAAAATCACACAGGTTACCAAAGCACTCAGAGGCTCTCAATGTACACTAATTGAAAAAAGAACATTTACTTAAACATTGCCTATGAAGAGCACTTAAATAAATGTTGAAAAGAACTACAGTAAAACTGTTAGTGGGACAACAATAGGAGAGCTGAATACTATAATGGAAAATCTTTCCTTAGGCCACCATCAAAACCTAATGGATTCCCTGAGCCCTAAACCTTGGTAACTCAGGTGTTAAGCTATGCCTGGGGAGCAGTCCAAGGACACTGGTTCATGAACCAATTGGGACCAGGAAAAACAAGTAAAAATAAGATACTTCTTCTACTGTTCTTCCTTCCTGCCTACCTCCTGCTTGCCTTTATTCTTCCCTGCCTTCCTTCCTTCCTATTAAAAACACACTTAACAAAAAAGCAAAACAAAACTATAAGTTTTATACAATAAAATAGACATATTCTTAGGGGGAATTAAATAGTCTTTTTTGACCAGGTTAAGTGGTCTGATCCACCTTTGGGCTGAGCAGCCACAGACAGAATGGCTATTACTGACTTTAAAGTGAATTTGAACCCCCATTTCTGAACATATGAAAGTGCGAACAAGCCTGAGGAAGACTGGTGCTTATACAGTGGGCTTGGAATCTTCTCCAGCAACAGTGACCCATCGCATTCACTTCCTCTGTTGAATCCCAGCAAAATTCCCTGAGCAGAGCACTAGAAAGTGTGTCAGCATGTGGTCTCTATTTGTTACAAACTTTTCTATTTAAAGGAACTTTGATCCATGTCTTTCAGCGGACACACAGTAAGAGATAAGTGTTAGACCACAAAAGCGAAGAAATAGGGCTTTCCCTATTTGAACTGACATTCGAGAGATTGAATTAAGTTCACCTGTCACTTATACTAATAAACAAAATCTAGGCATTTCAGAATCATCCTTGCTAAAACAACTAGATGCTTGCTTGGCATCTTGAATCTTTGAACCAAAACTAATATATAAAATAATTGAGAACAACTGGGTTAAAATCCTTTCCAAAACCACAAATTTTAGCATGTTACTTAATTCTTTAAAACTTACTTTGCAAATCTATAAAACAGGTTGATAACATAACTGCCTGATTAGTCAACTGCTTGACACATTATTACTCCTAAAGAGAGATTAATTATTGCAATCATTACTAGGCCTTATCCAGGTATTTGGCTATTTGCATTTAGAAAAAGACAAAAAAAACAAACAATTTTTAGGAATTAAAGAAAGGCTTTTATTTGCTTATTCTTTAGCCTTGAGGAAGAAAACTAAAGGTTGTACTTCTGGTCCAGTTAAGATCACACTCTTCTTTCACAGAATCGTATGCTGCTTTTGTTCAGTCCTAGTCTGTGTTGGAAATTAATTCTTGGTGCCTATGGTATCTCTGGTTGTACAGGCATAATTCTTCATGAGAAGCAGTTTTTACAAAATAATATTAATTTTTTTTAGCTACTATTTCCTACAATTCTCTAAGAGTAATCTACTCCTAGATTTCCTTATCTTCTTTTAAGGATATTTCTATAAGATGGGGAAAGCATTTTCACAGATTTTTATCATTAACGATTAGAATGATGAGAGAGTTATGATAGCCCATCTCTCTACCGGGAAACAAAGCAATAAATACAATGATTTTGAGAAGACAATGTAAATAACTAATGCCAGTTTAATTAGATGACTTTTCCAGAATCAGAATGAAGAATTGTTATAATCTTTACCCAACCAACCCAATAGTACAGTATAAATAAAAACACTAAATAAATACATTCTCCTCAAAAATTTGGATATTTATGGGTGAAAATATTTTTATTTATGGACGTTTTCTAATGACTATTTCTGATTATTCTACTATGTATATAAAGAAAAACTTTATTGGAAAAGCTTATTGTAGGATAATAATGATCTTAAAAGAGTGGATCAATAATATTTGTGTTCTACTAAGCAGTAACAAATAATAAAATGCGAATTTGTTCCCATAATTTATCAGTAGATCCTTTGAAATTATGTATTATTGCTAATAATAAACTTGGGTTTGCCAAAATTCCTTTTAATTCTTACTCTCAATTAAAGAGTAAAAAACAAAAATACTATCATCTCTTTCACTGACAAACTATCCCAGTAGGTATGGAAAAATTTTTCTTCTTTTAGCTTCCAAATAAATAATCCCTCATATTAAATAATGCAAACTAGAATGCAAAGTTGGGGGTATTATGAATATGTCAAGGTCTTGCTGGCAAAGATATTGTGACATAACATACTTCCAATCATAACAGCATATAAAGTTGATGTATAACACTATCATATTTTGAGGCAAAAACATATCAATGCATTCGTGCATTTCATACTTTCCCTCTAAAAAACGAAAGCTGTGTGATTGTTTTCATTAACCTTTCATTCATATAGAAGGGCAAAATCGATAATAAATGTATTAAGCCCACTGAAAGGCAATTTCAATTGGGATTTAATTTCCATAGCTCTTTTTTCCCCGTCTCCCACAAATTCTAATGAAAATATCATGTGTCCAGATATGAAACCTCAGATCGTGGTAACTTTTCAAAGATATTGAGTGAATTTCTCTTTACTGTGGTTAATTATATTCTAAAAATACTAATTCCTTCAAATTATAAGGTTATGTGTAAGCCGCAGGTTAATGATAGACCCTAAATTTGGAAATCTGTGGACTTCTGTTTTTAATTACTCTATAGTGTTGACCTGAGTACTGTAATCATTTATCTTTCAGTTTTATGCCTATTAAAATCATTGACATAGAAGCAATTTTCATCCTCTTGGTTTACTGGTTTTATTACTCACCCTGTCCAAAAATATGGAATGAAATCATTCTGTCAGTTATCAGTCAGTCAGTAATAACAGTTCAGGTAAGGTTTTTATGAACAGGTCAAGGTTCTTTTTTATAAAAACAGAATATTTCCTGCTGGCTCTTCTATTTTTAAACAAAATTTTGTTATAGCCTTTGTCTAGTTTCCAAGTGGGAAATCCAAACATGATGTACTCAAGTTCTTCTATACCAAAAGGTCATCTTCATAACAAATAATATTTTTAAACAAAGAAATATATTCTCATCCTGACAAAACAATCAAGCAGTTCAAGATTTAAAATGAGAAATCCCACCTTTACACTCATCCTTCAGAGCCCTATCTCAAGAGTAAGTGCTTGCAACTATTTATATTTTCCCAATATTTAGTTTTCAAGCACTGTATAATGTGCTTATTTTCTCTTTATTGAAACAATATCAATTGTCTCCTGTTATGAAATATTAGAACTTAGATAATTATTGGCAGTATTGGAAAACCCTAATAATAAACTTAACTTGATTTATTTTGTTAAAAACACTAAATATTATGTCTGATAGTTTTATATATTCTATATTTTTTCTTGCATTGTTCCCTCTTTCCCTCTCTGACCTCCTCATTTGTTAATTATGCCTTTCTCTGTATGTTTTCAAGAATGATGTACATATTTTATTTCATAAGCATAACTCTGTGTGCATACATACCCATTTTTATGGATATATATGTACAGTTTCTATTGATCAATTGAAAACAATGAAAATCAACAAAGAATAGAATTTGACTTTGGAAGTAAACTTAATGAACTATATACAGATGTTGATTTATGATGTACAACTTAAACCTATATACTGTAATGATGAAATAATACTTCAACAAAATCAAAAAATTAATAATAAAGAAAATTAACATGACCATATAAATGTAAAAAATTGTTGATCTGAATACATCTAGGTCTAGGATTATATATTTATATAATACATATTTTTTTCAGAGTATAATGTCTAAACTCAATGGTAATTGCAAGAAAGCTCTCTTGACTTAAAGTGGATACGCTGTCATTTTTACTATCCACCTCTTGCACAACTCATACCATGCTTGTTCTGGTTTTTATTTTTATCACTACTTTTCTGAAAATATTTTCATGACTCTCTAATGGCCTTACTTTTTTTGTTGTTGATAGAGGTACACTGGTCCTTTTCCTTTTTTAAAAAAATCCTGAACAGCTTAATTTCAACTTGAAACTCCATTTCCATGAACCATATTATTTCTAAAAAAAGTTCTATAATCTTTAAAAAACTACCAACAGCAGAGTTACAGAGAGTACCTTCACCTTTCTCCTGAAGAATTCTAGCACACATACAGAAAGTTGTCTGTCTATTTATTTGATCTTCAAACTTATCCTGATATTTGTGACACCTTTGTTACAAAATTTCTCTTTCCCCTCTCATCTCTTCTTCAGTTAGGAGTTATTTGTTCCCTTGTCAACTGTGTAGTTATTCTTTGAGTTCCTTTTATTCCAGTTTTGGATTTGGAGCATTAATTTCTGACATGCAATTCACTTTTTATCTCTTTTTACTAGTCTGTCTAGAATATATTCTCAAGTTATTTTCTCATTATTTATATATACATATATTTTATGATTTATGTATATATATTTTTCTAATTTTAATTTCTAATTTTCTAATTCCTTTCATGTCCGTCATTCTATTTTTATGTGTTTGATATTTCATATATAAATTTAGATTTAAAACTGTTCCTTTCAATTACCTCGGGGATATTATATTCATTCCATTTGAAATATTCTATGTGGATAATTCAAATCTCTTAGTGTGTAACTTTTCTTTCTGGGTTATGTTTATATTTTTTTTAAATCTCTGAATTTTGAAAATATTATAGTGACTGTATGCTCACTATACTGACTAGATAAAAATATGTTATTTTATTTAGGTTTTATAAATATTTCTGGGTATTTCTCTGGATTTTACATTCTCTGATTTTTGTCTTCTCTCCCCCATTCTTCTTTTCTGGAAATGTTAGTACATGTTGAAGTTACTAGAGATTATTCATATCTTCAAGTATTTGTTACTATGCTGAGTATTTTGAGTAATTAGTGTCTAATTTTCAATTCATCATTTAATTTAAAAAATTGATATCACATGCAGGAGATAAAGTTTTTTGCAAAGGAGATTTACTTTATTGTGTGTGGTGGGGAACCCACTGGAAGGACGTCTCTTATCACCCCTACTGCAATATGAGAGTACTTAGTCTTATAATGGCAATACCCTTTATTCTTTAGTTCAACCAAGGGAGATATCCTCATTTCTTTATAGAAAGTTTTGTTTATTTGGAGGCAAATTCCGGTGTTCATAAAGAAAGCAGAATTTTGAATGGGTGACTGTCTAGCACACAATTATATAACAGACCTTCAACTCTCTCTGTTTTAAGCCTCATCTATTTTTTTCTCTGTATATCAAATTTAGATTATCTATGGTAACCCTGAGAAGATAGCCTCCCACAAAACATCCTCACACATGATTTCAGTTCTGCTTCATCCCTCATCATGAGTCATAAGTTTTCTGTTTTCCAAGATTAACATTTTCCATTCCTTCCTCTTTTTTCCTTATAAAGCAAGTTTTTTATCATTTACACACACATATTCAAGCAATGTTCAACTGTAACTGTTTTTGAAACAGTAGACATGCACCAGAATTTTAAACACTGTCCAAGTGTTACATGCAGTTGCTTTTATTTGTGAGGAGAACTTAGTCATTTCTTTCTGAGACATTATTTTATTCTGATTTTTTCTAATTATTAACTATATCTGATTTGTTTTCATTAAGGAGTGGAAATCATACTTTGTTTTTGTTCCAGTGAAAAAAACTAACTAAACATTGTATTTATTGTTATCTTGCATCTTCAAACAAAAAGAAAAAGGCATATATTATACAGTATTTCTGTGAGCTAGAGTTGGTCCATTTTTCTGGGTAAATGAAATATATTGAGCAAATTCTAATGAGGGTATTGCTTCTCTTGATGTATGTGTGTATGTGTGTTTGTGTGTGTGTGTGTGTGTCTCGAGAGGACATAGATGGAGAGAGAGTGAACACCAATGAATCCTGTGGTTGAGCGACTGTTACAAACTGAATTTGTCATCATAATTTATTCATTTGACTGTTCATTCAAGAAATATCAATGTGAGTCCCAACTATATCTGATATCTCAGTCACTATTCAAAGTATTAAAGTGATGTCAATGAACAAAACAGAGAAATGAAAATATACTGTGATACTTTTATTCAGGTGACTTACTGTTAATATACTTTAAATATCAGGATACTCTAGAATGGAGGGTAGCATAATTGGGAAGATTATCTGACATTGTTTTGTACATAAAGAATGTGTATTTGGCAAGGAAGAGAGCACTCCTAAGGCAGATTTTATCCATACATACATACATATATATATATATATATATATATATATATATATATATCTTAAGTGATATGGTATATTGGGTATAGGTTATATGGAATGCTCATGAAATACAGCACAATAATGAGCTTCCATTTGTCACTCTAGATGGAGTCACTTTTTTTTAAAGACAGACAGACAGAAGAACAGGACCTTCTAAAAATGCAAGCTTACATTTGCCATAATAAGCTTTTCTTCTTAAGGCAAGCTTTGATAAACTAATCCAGACTCTATGATCCTCCCCTCAAAATGGATTAATTCTCAGACTAACTTACTATTCTACATTAAAGAGACAGTAAATATAGCAAGCAAATAAAGAAGATCTTCACTTTGAAGTAAGATAGCTGTGGGCACACACTACCAATCTTCTACTTGCTAGCTGTATAAATTTAAACAACTCCCATAAATTTTCTGAGTTTTGATTCACTTAAAAAAATTAGATTTAAAATATTTCATTCTGATGCTTACAGAGAGAATTGAATGATATAATGAAAGGTAAAATGAGCCACATTACAATATACAATAATTACTATATATCGGTAATTGTCTTTAGTTATTAATATATATTCCATTCATAGTTCCCACAGAATATGCTGGTTGTAGCCCACTCAGCTTTATATCTGTAAGTTACAACTATTCTTGTTACCTTAAAAATTGTGTTTTAACTTTCAACATTTTTTATATTATTATAAGGAAGATATAAATTCCAAAATCTCATCATGCTGAATTCAGCCACATATCGAGAGATTCCACATACTGTCCGAAACTTTATAACTTGATTTACCAGGTGTCTTCTCTTTAGCTAGAAATAAATATTCGCTGTTCCTATTTTCAAATTAAGTTGATTCCACCTGTTGATGTATCAGATGTTGAAACTTTCAGAAGTCTGTTCAGATAAAGGGCCTTTAATTCCTTTTGTGGCAGATAGAGACTAACAAAAACCCAATGCCAGTCAATATGCAATAACAAGTCACCAAGGTGTGTCAGAGAGAATAAACTAAACCATGTTGTGATAACATGTGAGACCCCATATCTCCTTGGCTAATAATAACAAAAGGCTTTCCTCTTGTGCAAGTGATAAGTCGATTATAGATTGACAGTGATTCTATCTCGTTATATTTAATATTTAGAGTATTTGTCACAGCTTCTAAGTATTGATGGTCATGATGTTTAAAAGAAATGGTGAAAAGGAAAAGAGAAATAGTTGACCCTTACAGCTTCTGTCTAGAATTGACACGTGCCACTTCCATTAATATTTTATTAACCTAATAAGATACATGCTCAAGCCTGACATCAATGAGGAAGTGAATACCTATGGGTAATAATACCACACTGGAGATAAAAAGAATGATAGAATGATATCGTGGAAACAGAGTAATTTAAGATACAGCTTTTATGTTCTGCATGCATTTCTTCATTATATACTGGTATTGGTGCTTTGAGAACAAAGCTTCTGCCATTATCCCCATTTTGTATATTTAAAAACTTCACTAAAAAGAGCTGGAATCAGGGAAGATGGTGGATTAGGAAATACTGGCAATTCATCTAGAAAACAGCCAAGTTGGTAGATATGTCTAAAGTGACCACTGAGTATACTGAAGGTTTGCAACTTGCAGAGGACCTTTATTTGGTAAATGTCAGTTAATTTCAGTCAATTTCCACTCAGCTAATCAGTGATGAGCTATTCAGACCACCTAGTCCAACTAAGACAGCTGTGCATGTATTTCTGGAGAAGCTTCCTTGCAATTTGTGGGAGCAGGGGTGGGAAATAAGGAACCTGTGCTCTAAATAGTTGGAATCTGTGTTAGGATCACTGATCTCTACTTCTTATCAAGAGGGTATAGTCACAGAGTTGAGCAGCCGTTGTTTCACTGCATCATCCCCTTCAGTTATTTCTAACTCCTTCCCGTTTAACATAATAAAATTCCTGGGGATTTAAAATACTCGTAACCTTCCTCTCTCCATTTTACTTTTCTCTTTTCTCTCTTTGGGAGTCATACATCAACTATTAGGACATTCAAAAGCAACTTCATTCCTGAAGGAAATTAGAATGCACAGTGCATGCCCAGACTGAAAACTGACCTAAGAAGACCTTAAGTTTGCACCTCAGGTTGATCCCTAGTACAGAGATGAAAACAAAATAAAACAAAATCAAATCAGCAAACTCTGGGGAAGGAAGAGAAGCTGAGAGCCAGTGTTATCACATCATTTGTTTCAAATGTTCACTATTTAATGAAAACATAAAGCTTACAAAGAAGCAGGGAAGTACGGTTTAACCAAAGAAGAAAGTAGTTCAATACAAACTATTCCTGAGACAGATTAGATGATAGACCTACTAAAGAAAAATTTTAAAGCTGTATCCTAAAGATAGTCACTGAAGTAAAGAAAGTTGTGAGAATGGCTAGAAAAAAATTATGATCAAAATGAAATATCAACAAAGAGATAAAAAGGCTAAAAAGAACTCCCCTAAATGTCTAGACCTGAATAGCACAATAATTGCAATGAAAAAAAATAAAGCATTCAAGGCAGATTTGAGCAGGCAGAGGAAATACCTAGTGAACCAAAGGCATAACAAGTGAAACTGTATGAGAAACAGAATTAAAATTATTCAAGAAAAGTGACCAAAGTCTAAGGAAATCAAGGGATGGCATCAAGAAGATACACTATAGGAGTTCCAGAAAAACGAGTGTGATTATTTGAAGAAATGATGGCAAAAAAACTTTTAAGAATTTTATAAAAGACAGATTATACACATCCAAGAATCTCATGAAGACTAAGGAGGATGAACGCAGAGACCTATATGGGAGTATATAATGAAAACGTTAGAAGTCAAAAAACAGAGAATACTCAAAGCATCAAGAAAGCAGTGGTTCATTAAATACAAGGATTGTCAGTTGACATTTCATTAGTTAATTTTAGTCAGTTTCCACTCAGCTAATCAGTGAGTCCAGAAGTCAGTGGAGCAATATCTTTATGGTTCTTAAAGAAAATATCCACTAAGAATTCTACATCTAGCAAAAGCGACTTTCAAATGTAAGGGAGAAATTAAAATATTCACAGATAGATAAACAAGAGCTGAGGGAATTCACTACACTAGACTTGCTCTTTATGAAGCCCTAAAAGAAGTGTTATAATTTAAAAAGTAAGGGCATTAGACAGTAACTAAAAATCATCTAAAACAATAAAGATCTTAGTCAAGATCTTTATTGGGCAATTAGAAATTCTAACAATGACTAGTAACTCCAGTTTTTTTTCAACATAATTTAAGAGACTAATACATCTTAAAAGAAAATAATGTTACTCTACAATCTTATGTTGCTCTGATTTTGATTTGTAGCTCCAAATATTTCTTCTATAAAATTTAAGATTAATGAATTAAATTTATTAGTTTATGTTTTGAAACACAATACACCTCTGTTATAATAAAAATTGAACGTTAATTCATAGTTTAAATGAGCAAAGATTTTACATGTTATTTAAGTTAAGCTGTTAAAAATTCAAATCACTATAGATATTAAATGGATATTTTGGATATGAAATGTACTCTGCACAGTAATTGCAAAGAAAACACACAGATATTCACATCAGGAAATATAAAGGGAATTAAAATGTTTCACTATAAAAAAAAGTTAGCTAAAAAGCAAAAGAGACATAAATAAGGGACAAAAAGCCACAAGGTAGATAAGAAGCAAGTGATAATATGACAGAAACCCCTACTTGTGTTTCATTTATTGAAAAAAATAAATGAGTTAAACTATGCAATCTGAAAACAGGAATTGGTAAAATGGAATTTAAAATGATCCAATTATAAATTGTCTAAAAGAGGCTCACCTGAGACCCACAGACAAGTCTTGGATATGACATCAAAAACACAAGGTTACAAAAGAAAAAAAATAGAAAAGCTAAATGTCAATATAGTTTTAAATAGTGAAACTATAGCTAAATCAAGGCGACAAAAAGTTTGTAAGGGTCTCACAGCAAAGACAATGGAGAGTTATTGTTTAATGGATAGTTTCAGTTTTACAAGATGAGAAGTATGATGCAGATGCTAGTGGTGATTATTGTACAATAAGAATGTATTTCATACACAGAACTGTGCACTGTAACATTATAATATGATAAATTTTATATGATGTATATTTTATCACAATAAAAAACTGATAAAAAGAGATATTCAAGTAAAAATTCCTAATAATATGATTTCTTAGAAAATAATGTGAGTTCAAATTGGTGTCACTGAGTTTCTAATCATTGAAAATATTCAAGAAAAACTACTTAAGGTAGATACAAAAGAAGGATAGCTTACGCCTTGTATAAAAGTCCTGACAAGAGAAACTGAAGTGATGGTTTTACTCTTTTCATAAAATTCCATCACTTTTCCAAAGGTGAATAGCATGTAGAGACTAGTAAAAGGTAAAATATCTCTCTGCTCCAAGTGACCACATTTGTAGGAAAAGGAAAACATAACTCATTATGAAATAATGGTCTAGTATTAAGATTCTATTGCTATGAATTCCAAATGTGGGATAGAGTTCTATCATATGTAATTTCTTAAGTACTATGTTTGTTCCATGAATATAATATGCATTATTGCTGTGTTTCTTCAAATTATTCAGATAATCCAAGGATTGCTATACTGATATGATGCTGAATGAAATATATGTAGGTGAAAATATTTTTATCTGTTCTTCTGATGGGGGAAAAGATTTGGGGTTATAGAATAAATAAAAATGAACAAATAGAAAGTAGTCATTACTTAAAATAAATCTTCTCCATGACATAAGCTAGCTATATCAAGATCTTCAATATTAAATATGTATATATATTTAGAACAATGTTAAAATTGTTACTATATTGAACTCTCCTTTCCCACTTTCAGAAATTTTATATTTTCATCAATGCTGGTTGTATTATAGGTCTAATAGAATTACTTGATGTAGTGACCCGAATTTTTACTGTTCATCAAATTAAAATGTAATACTTTGAACAACAAGAAATTTTAGCATTTATTTTTAATTATTAACATTGAACAATTTAAATGAGCTCATATAACACATTTGAATTGACTTAGTAGGCACAAAATTCAATGAAACATGTAAATTTAGTTTTTGTAACTTTTTTCAGTTGTTATTTTTTATTTATTTCAGGAGTTACATGCCTCTGTTGATAATTAAGAAAATATTATATTATTAGTCCTACCTTCTTGAACAGAAATTTTGTTTTTAGAGCTCAAAATCTGAAAGAATGGTCATGTAGCTCATGAAGCAATTAACATCAGGGTGTCTTCAACTTGCTCTTTTGTCAATGTCTTCATAAATATTTTGTCTTGTTGAGAGTTGTAAATGAAATCACATTTTTTAACTTACTTTGGTTATTGTCTCTTTGGTAGTCAGTCCTTTCAAATGGTATTAGATATCTGTGCCAGAATTTCCTACAAAATATCCTTTAGTGACATGAATAATGTAACAGGGGACACTGGATGCGGACCAACAAACATCTTCCTCAGAGAAATTCCAGTCCCATTTTGAACACACACCCTATTAGGAGCCATGAATATCTAGCATTTTCATTCTTCTGTGTCCTTTTTAATGCTGAACAGCAGTTATAAATTCCAAAATGTTGCTTTTCTAATCTAATATTTGCTGAAAGCACAAGGCCAATGAGATAACTTTAACTTCAATAACAGAAGCTTGACAAAATTACCTCTACTACTGCTGCATACACAAAATCTACAAGTTATTTTTATAAGACATAAAATTTGATTTTACCATATTTTTAAAAAGTTTATGAAAGGAAAGATTTATTTTATCATTTCATTAGTATTTTAGATTTCTTTGTGTTTATGTTCTATTTTTAAGACTTCAGGAATAATGTCCAGTCAATAAAATAAGCTAGTTGGTGTATTTGAAAAATTAATAATTTTTAGATGGAATTTAGCAACCCCGCTGCTAAATAGTGGACTTCTATTTAATGTGTGTATCTCTTTCAACATGATTCAGCACAAGTCTGAGGTTGTTTGAACAAGTAAAGATTTTCTTTTTCTTTTGAAAGTTTACTTTCCTAAATCTTTAAGTGCTGAGTCAATAATTCTATAAATATTGAAAAACATTTTATTATAAATATTTGTTTATAATTTCAATTTTAATTGCATGTAATACTAATTAAATTTTAATATTTCACATGTATATTTAAATATCATTTTATTAAAACAATTTGTTATAATGAATTATCAAATCAAAGACAACTATCCAGCCCCTATCTTCTAGTTCAATCCTAAGTATAACAGAACTGGAGAAACTAATCTAAACTGGGAGGATCAAGGACTTACTAGAAGAATGCATGTCAAAACCAGGGGAAAAGCAAATGCAGAGCTCCAGAAGTTAGAAAATTTTATACATAAATGAAAAGCAAAATCCTGAAGAAGTTCAGCAAAACTACCAGGGAATAAAGGAGAAGGAATTAACAAAATTATGCTTTCGATATCTACCTGTGTTCCTAATATGTAGCAGGCAAATAGAGTACCACTGAAAAGCTTGCAAAAAACTCATGCGCCAAGCCTATGGGAGTGCCTCCACATAAATTGTTTCCACCTCTTCACCAAATTCAGAAATGGTAGGCTGATGTTAAAAAGATAAAAGCAAACTTCTTTTGTGAAGGGTGATGAAGAAGGCAGATGGCATTTAGGGGTACTGTACAACAGGTTATGGCATAAAATAATAATGATGAAAAGTTTGTGTAGCTGACTTGTCTGGCACTGCTGTAAGAACTTTAAAATAATCATGTTAACCTCATGAAAAACCTTGTAAGATACATATTGTTATTCTCAATTTGCAGGTGAAGGAACAAGAGGAGAAATTTTAAATAACTTGCCCATGTTTGAATAGCTGAGCAAGAATTTGAAAGCTTAAAATAAAACAGTCCTTTGTTTGCATCAGCACTTTACCATCCACCAGCTGTGGCATTCTGGCTAAATAACAAAACTCTCAGAGACTTACTTTTCTCATATTAAAATTAGGATGATAGTTGAGCAATTGTGATGGGTAAATGAAAAAATTATAAAATTCATAACATATCTCCAATAAAATGGTAATTTTCTTCCTCTTCCTTTCCTCAACATGCATATTCTGACCACCTAAGAAAATTCTTAGCCAAAGACCTAGAAAGTTACCTCAAATTGGGAATAATTGTTAACCTGAGATAATTAATGAAAGTAGGCTTATGGGAGGTCAGAGTTACAATTTATCCCTGTTTACCAGTGCCAAGGTTTTATTTGGACCTGATTCATTTGGAGAAAACAAGGAAGTAGATGGAAATTAAAAAAATAATTAAAAAATGAGAGTCACCATTTTCAGAGTCTGAAAGAATCACTAGGTAGAATAAATGAGGCACTTTGCTGGTATCAAGAATGTGGCTTATTCTAGTTTATTGTAAAGGCTACCTGGTCAAGTCATACAGCAAATACTACAGAAGCACAAGAGGTCTAAGTTACCTAAAATGTAATCCATTACTTAGGCTTCAAAAACTGGTTCTAATTATAAACTTAAAGCAATCTCTGTAACTTTATTTTCTTCATATCCTCCCCTCACCCCACCCCTAGATATTATATCCATTTGCATCACTCTGACTTTGTTTTTATTTGCTGTTAATTTCTACTTCCTCTCATATTTGTCCTTTCAACTTCAAAAATAGTGGGTAGGACTCTATTACATGGATCAACAGAGGCATCTCAAAATATTAATAATCTCCTCCATATGTGTTAAGCATAATTTTTTGTTAAATTAGTACTACTGATGGTTCATTTTATTTTAGATCTTTGGTATTGTTGGAAATACCACAATTTCCCTTTGCATCTGAAACACTGCAGTTAATTTAATTAAAGCTTGTTGACGGAGAATAAAAAGTGAATCTAATTCACTAGTTATTGTTGAACTAAAGACCATTTTTTAAATAAATAATGAAAAACTTTTCACATAATAATTTAATAACCTTTCAATAAATTTTTTTTGAAAACCCTAATTGATATTTATATCCTTATGCCTACTTTAAAGACAAAAAACATTACTCAGACTATTGAATTGGGTGAGCATTTTCAGACTTCCTAAGAAATTACCTATCTATATCAAAATATATATCTATATGTCCAAGTCAATACTAATATTTGTGCATATCTACAAATTCTCAAGGACTCTGAGAATATGTAGGTCATTATCAACACAGATAAAAACACATTTTAAAGGTGAATAACTAATGTGGGGTAGAATTGAAATGCCCTCAAAATCCAGAATCAGATTTTACTCTAATATTTAAACTAATAAAATGTATATTCAAAAAATCATTAGCCATAGGAAAATTAAATAAGATTATTGTGAATAAGTGAATAATGAACTAGGCTGGCAAAGTTTAGCAGTCTAATTCCTTGATATGAGAATTCATTGACTGCCATAAAGAAAATTGATTTATTTTTTACATGGAGAAAAGAATGATACAATAGAAAAATGACAATTTTTAAGAGATGAGAGGGACCGGGGCAGGGCGGGGGCCAGTTGGTAACATAGTTTTTGACTGCTCATTTTAGATTGCTTCAAGGTAGATGCAGTTCTGGTTAATCTAATGGAGCAATCAGATTTCACAGATTAAGCTATCTTGCATGAGAAATACTAAATCAATTAACTGATTTCCTTATTCTCTACTCAAACTTCTGAAGAATTTATCTTCTAATGTGTTTACTCTACAATGCTGAAGTGACTGAATTGAACATTAGTATTTACTTGACAGTTTTATTTCTTTGTATAAATGAACATACTTTTGTATTTATACATACAGTGCTTAATACCCACCAGTCTCTGTGAAGTTGGTTGAGTCTGTATACAGAGGCAGCGTCTCCTTAAAGTGCAAACAAATTCTACCTGGAAGATACTGTCCCTGAACTCTGATGAGTCCAAGACAAATGTCAGTGGGATTCTGAGCAGTTAGTCTTTCCTCCCCATGTGAAGTAACCTTGTTCTAGAGTTCCGCAATGGCTGCTATTTTTTGCTTCACCAGTTGTCTGTTTCCTAACCTAGAAATTAGATTCTAGATAATTTTTAAATTGTTTAATATATGGCCTATTTATGTTCTAGATTGTTTTTCCTTTTCTTTCATATTTCTTATTTGAGGAATGTGTATAAGGAAGAATTGGAATCAGACATAGAATCATTAGGAAATGAAATCTCAAATTTTTATCTCACTAAAAGATTACAGAGTTTGACTAATATTCTTATATGTGTAAACAACTTTAAGGTTATTATTAATTTAAATTATCATTGTGCATACGTCCTCAATGATATTTGTGATATTATCATCATCACAATTATTAATTATTACATAGTTTTAAGCCATTTTATAGCATCATGGATCTTGTTTCCAGAAGGATAGCAGATCTTTCAAAAATTAGAGATCCATTACCGCTGTCTTCACCCAAGACCATTAAAGTAAATCAGCTTTCTCATTTTATTAGTTGTAAAGCATCTGATCAGTCATTTATGTTTTCTGTTCTCCAATCAGAATAAGACATTTGCTGGACTAAACATGGTAGGTAGGGTAAAAATATGCCAGCATTTTTTAAGTGATATTTTCCTACAAATAATTTTATTACCGAAAAATAGCATATTTTTATAATCTCTTGAACTAAGTAAAATTTTCTCGATCCTGTTATGTTTATTATCTTTTATTATTCTTTGTATGATGTTGAGTCAACAGCAAATGTTCACATATATGAAATATTATTCTTATGTACATATCAATCAAATCAATGTGGCTTAAATTTTAACTGCATCTTCAATTTTACTAAAATTAAAAAAAAATTAGGATAATATGACATGAAATATTCACTTTTAATATTTCTATTGTTTAGAAACTTAAAATAATGAGTATTATTTAACATATTTCCAGATTTGCCTTAACTGGCCTCAATCTGTCAAGATTAAATTCTATTAAAGTAACATGCATATCCTTAGGATGAATGCTAGTGTAAATATTCCTAAATTTAATGATCTAAAACTTGCTACTATGCTATAAAACTTTCAAAATAATATTATGATATTCACAAAAAGGAAATGCAATCAAGTAAATGCCCAAACCCCTAGAATTATAAAATAAATGTACAAAATTCTTGACTTCAATTATATTTTATACTTGAAATTCAATAATGCTTCTTACAAGCTGTGGTGATTTTCTGTTTGCTTGTAAAATAGTGAGTTATAAGGTCAAATATTAAAATTTATGAAACACATGTGTATATTGATCAAAATTTTATCTTAAAAAGACAATGTTCACAAAATGATAAAAATCTCAAGTGGGAAAATCTGTAACTATAGTTGGTATTTTCAATAGCTGAGCATAATGGGTACTACATAAAGAAAATTCTCCAAAGCATAATTGTATAAACCATATTATCTGACACAACTGAATAGATTAAGAAACTTGCAGCAAAAATCATCACTTTAAAATATTAAAACATTTTTCTAAATACACGTTTTGTCAAAGAAATTTTGCAAAGGTGTTAACACACAATATTTATCTGATTTAAGTTGGTAAAAAACATTTTAAAGACATTAAAAATGCTACTAAAGCTGTAATTAAAGTTATAGTCTTAAATGATAATTTTATTAAAACAGAACATTTGAAAAATAGACATTTTAACTGAGATAGTCAAAAAACAGTAAGTCCTAAGAAAAGTGCAAAAAAGGAAACATGATAACAAAGAGAAAATTAAGATCAGAAAAGTAATACATTTTCTATTATTTTATTTTTATCGAAATAGCTTTATATTCAAATATTTATATATGCTTTGTGCATCAATCTTTCTGCCTGGGATTTTTTTTCCCTTTACCTTACTATCTGACAAATCCATGTACCTTTTCTATGAATCACTGACTTACCATCATCACACTCTGTATTTCCCTGATTTTCTCACAGTAATCTTCCATGTTCCTCATTGAATATATTGAAATATTCAATCTTTTGAACACAGATCTTCTGTTTGATATTGCCATATCTTTCAGAGAAAAAATGACATTGTTTTGAGCTAGTTTATGATTTTGTTCAAGTTATGACACACATTTGCTGTTTTGAATAAGAATTTTTTAAATTACATTTAGTGGGCTGGCCCTAGTTGAAATACAGAAATAGCAGGGCTTATGAACACAATTCTTGACTTCCAGACATCTATATTTCTACAGAATAGTTTAAAATGAATATTATATGTGAGATGAAAGAGAGAAATGACTTGATCATCAAAAGTGATGACAAGAAGGCTTAAGGTAGAAGGAAAAAAAGTTGGGTTATTTTTTGCATTTTTTGTGGACATAACCTTTAAACTGGTCTCTTAGCAATAAAATAATCTCAAAATATCATGTTGGGAATTTTCCACTTGAGCGAGAACCAATTTTATCCTGATATCAGAACATTTTCTTATTATTTGCCACAAAGAATTGGTTAAAAAAACTTTTCCCATAGGAAGGGGACACTTGTAGTCTATACATGACACACTTTTCTGGAAAGATTCTGCATAAAAGTTGGTTGCCTTGATAAGTTGTACCAACAATTTGTTGCAGTATTTGTGAAAAGTGGTCCCATGTGATAGCTTACCAAATGATTTTGGGAAACATTAGATTTATACAGTCTCTCTTGCCAAGGATTCATAACGAAAACTACAAACTAAAGGTCATGAGATATGCAAACTGATATCAGTTAGACACAATTTAAGTCAGTATTTCTAATCTTATTTACTCCTAAAATTCATTAGATTAATAGGCATCAGGTGTTAATACCCTGTCTTATGTTTGATCAACAGAATATATAATATATATGTATATACACACATATACAGACATACGTGTGTATGTGTGTGTGTGTGTGTGTGTATGTATATATATACTTGGTCTGTGATTCCAGCTTCCTTCTGAAGAGAACTAGAGACTATTTTCTCTCAAAATGAGGATGGTAATAAAATGGCAAGTTGATTTTGTGTATGTGAGTGAGTTAAGACAAGAACATATAAAGTAATGTGACCAATACTTAATACTTGGTAATTTATATATAGTATTATCACTATTCGAATAACTTTATCTGGATCCATAATTGATAGCATTGTGAGATAACAACAAATGTAAAGTAGAATTCCATTTGCTGATATAAAAATTCAGGCAACTGCTTCTCCAATGTCTTGCACTAGGACAGAAGGTCAAAATTTATCTTATAATTATGTGTAAGACCTGAAGGGAGTATTTATATTCATGGGTTTTCCATTTTATATATATTCACCAATATACTGCTATATATATATTTTAGAATTAAACAAGATAATATAAGCCCCAGTACATTGTCTTACTATAAAGATCATATAGGAGATAAAAATAACAAAGTAATATAAATATGTAAAGTAGAATAAACTTTACCATTAGTATTATTATTTTGTTAGCAATAATAACATTTAACTTTTAAATTTTATTGAGTTCTATCCCTGACATAAATCACCTGAACTAAAAAGTAACAGAAATAAGGGCTCTTGTCCAACTTATTTTTCCATCATCACTAAATTGATAATACAATTATCAACTGATAATGTTCCAAAGGCAATTATCAATTGATAATATTTTATATCAATTGATAAAAAATAATTTTGTTTGCCTCATCTGTGACCATAGAATAATCAAGTTATCTGTTATGCTTATTTTCACTCTTTTTTCTAGACCAAATCATTTATGTGATGCACAAATCAATCACTAACCACATTTATAGACACTGATGGAACTCAATGATTTACTCTCTGTGTTCATTTTCAACATGACATTAATGTTTTGACAGAGCTTGTTCCATGGGTTAGTTTTTGATACATTAGAGAGTTGTCAAACCAACTTGTGGAAAAAAAACAATAGTATTTCTATGATTATTCAACTGGGTCACTCTTGACAGTCCCTTAGAAACATGAAGAAAGTCAACTTTTGTAGATCTGCAGTATAAACAGAAGCATATCATTGCCCCAAGTGATAAGAAACATTACATTGCTGAAATGCAGTCAAGTTACTGGCAATATCAGCAAGAGGCACATTGTCACTTTTTTCTTGTAATTTTGTGTGACAACTTCCAAGGACATTCAGAGTATGTCATATTTCAAGATTGAAAATAATTTGCTACCCTTTAATAAAAAAAAGTCAGAGTTTTTCCTCTATAAATACCTTATTTTATCCAAAAGAAAAAGTCATTGTTTTCAACTTTGTTTGGAATTCACATTATTGATTCTGAAATAACATTGAAATTTATAACATAATAAGAGTATTCCCTGCAGAATTTTTCTCATCATAATTCTGACAAAGCAACATTGCTGGTGACACAGTGAAAATAAGTAATTCAGTAGCAAGCTGCAATATCTTTTTCCTAATTTATTCAACTTCTATCTAAAAGACACAGTACATATTGTTATGAAAAAGTCATCCTCATTACAAATGTTAACTTTTTATGAAAATATAGAAATACTAAGGACTTAAATATAAACAGAAATAAAGTTGACATGTCACTAAAAATGTAGCTGGTATAAGATAATTTACTTTTCTGAATACAGCAGTCACTGCTAATTAGATTGTCTTTATAAGATGAAGAAAAATATACGAAGGAAGTACCTGACTATAGCATCATTTAAATTTTAAAGCACAACTAACATGTCAAATATCCTATATTATGAGTAAATACTATTTGTATAACAAGATGAGGACAATACATATTGTTTTTAAAGACCATGTCTCTTTTTAAACATCCTTTTTTGTTTCCATATTGTGAGAATTATCATCTTGTTATAGTTTAGTCAGTTATATAGTTTATACCTCAGTAAATATGCATCCCTCTAGCTCAAATATCTGATCAATTGATATGCAATTCTCAAAAGGAAGCATTTGCCTGTCCACGCAATGTATCTTTACATACTGAATCATTTATACTTTAATTCTTGTTGCCATTTAAATACAATATGCAATATCTATCAGGTTAAAAATGAAAATGAATTAATGTTACCACAGCAAGAAGAGATTATTTTATGTTTCTAAATGGAAATTATTGGTAGACCTCTCATCTGAGTTTCCTAAATGAACTAACAAACTAATACCACAGGAGTGTTTTCCAAAGTGGCTGCTGCCATATAAAGTTCAGATTGCCACACTACAGCTGCTGGATACAGAATATTCACCTCTACTGTGAGCAGGAAATCACTAACACAAAAATTGAGGAATCTGTCTAAAAAAGGTGATGCATAATATGAATGGAATTTTGACAACTTTCTAAGAAAAAGTAGCTCAGTGCAACCATAATTAGATGAATGCTTGATTTTGTCATTTTTCAATAAAATATTCTGAAAACTAGAAATGTCAGCAAGAATACAATACCTATTTTTGTTATCATTTTGTGTGACAACTTCAGGACATTCACATTGTATCATAATTCAAAATATATTAACATGCTGTTCTTTAATAAATAAAGCCAGTGTTCTTTCAAGTCAATAATTTATTCATTAAAGAAAGTTCATGTTCATTTTTTGGAAGAATTAACATTGCTAAAATGGCTAAATTATCTAAAGAATATGCAGATTAAATGTCATTCTTCACAGAACTAAAAGAAAAAAATCATGACATTTATTTGGAACTATAGAAACCCCCAAATAATGAAATCAATACCCCCCAAAAGTAGGAAAATGTAGATTCATAATCTCTGATATCAGACTGTACTACAAAGCAATAACAATCAAATCAATATAGTATTTGGACAAAAAATTTAATAGAATATAATGTTGAGAAAACTGGACAGTGAAAATAATGAAAGTAGAGCACTAACATCATACACAAAAATTAATTCAAAATGAAATACAGACTTGAATGAAAGACCTGAAATCATAAAATAGTAGAACAAAATCTTATGCAATACATTCCTTGGCACTGATCATAAAGATGTCTTTGGGAACTCAAGCAAGAGAGATAAAAACCAAAATAAACAAACAGGACTATCAAAGTAAAAAGTTCTGTACAGTGAAAGAAATTATCAAAACAAATAAAAAGTCCTTCTTAATGGGAAAAGGTGTTTGTATACATGTCCAAATATATATACATATATATACATATATATATGTATATATATGTATGTATATGCTCAACAACAAAATCCTATTAAAAATGGACACAATATCTGAACAGACACATTTCCAGAGAAAATATGGCCAACAAGCACATGAAAAAAATTTTTCCTTTTCTTGTTATTAGAGAAATGCAAATAAATATAACAATTAGATATCACTTCACACCTGTTAGATGACTGTTATACAAAAGACTGGGAACAAGTGTTGGCAAGAATGTAGAGAGAGTGTACATTAGTATTGTCACAATGCAAAGCAGTATGAAGATTCCTCAAAAAATTTAAAATGGTAATTATATATGATCCCATTATCCAACTTCTGAGTATTTACATAAAAAGACAAAAACACAAACTCAAAGAGATATATGCACTCTGTATTTATTGCAGCATTTTTTTTTACAGTTACTGTGATCTGGAAACAATGTAAATACCAATCTACTGATGAATAGATAAAAATATGGTAAATGTGATATCTATCTATCTATATAATAGAGTACAACTCAGCTATGAAGAAGATTAAATCAGGCCATTTTAGCAATATGAATCATCTTAGAGAAAATTATTTTTAGTGAAAAATGTCAGCAGGAGAGACAAACTGAATGACCTCACTGATATTTCTATAGAAAGCAAACACTGAAACAAAAGAACTAAATAAAACACAAACAGATTTTTAGTATACAAGACAAAATTAGTAGTTACTTAGGAAAGATGGTGGGTGTGGGAAGATTGGTAAAAGGGACAAGTTGTAAGATGAAGAATAGAACTGAACTGTTTGTGAATTTAATCTATTATATACAGAAATTGATTTACTATCATGCACACTTTAAAGCTACATATTGTTATAAAGAAATGTTACTTCAATAAAATTAAAACATAATAATAGCCAAAAATAAATAAATATAATAAAGGTATTCCTGATGTAAAAAGCATTCTCCCTAATATATGTCACAAGCCACATACATATAATACTAATTCATGAGTGTTTTTTAGATGTCTTGCAATTTAATAAAATAAGTGCAATCTTCTTCCATTAAGAACTCACCTAACATCTGAAAACATTACCTATTTTTTATAATATTTTATTCTCAAGTGTAACTTTAGCACTTCTTTAATTTATACAATATGATACCCGAGTTTTCTTCTATTTAAATCATCACTTTCTGGGTTTGCTCTAATTTTTAATACTTGTCTTTCAAAGGAGTCATCTGTTATAGAATGAAAGATTTAAGAAATGATTAGAAAAAGTAAGACAGATGGAAGTAATGAAATGAAACAAATAAATAGCTAAACTCAGGGAAAATCTCTCAGGACACAAGATGGTTAGCTGCCAGGGGTGTGGGTGGGGAAAAGATGGAAACTTTGGAACTCTGATGGAGGGTGTGGTGTGAAATATGCTTTGAGATATAATGTTGATATTCAGAAATGGATTAAGCATTGTGAATAAAGGATTTAAAAAACATCCATAATTTAAAGAAATAAGTTTTTAGCATGACTGTAGGACTTCAAATAAGAAAAATATAATGGAGCCATTACATTTTCATTGTAATTCTCTATGGCCATTTATGAAATGTCCATAATTGCATCCAACACAACTTCTATAGTCTCATAAGTGTTTTTTATATTCACCCTTATTTAATATATTTTTACTTTTTAAATTAAAATGAGATATCTTGTAAAGTTTCCTTAAATGCTTCCATATTTCTATTGTCTCTCTCTCATTATGTTTCCTGAACTGTGTCCAGAATTCTATAGTTCCTTAGATGTTTCTCTATTTCTCTTTTTCTATTCTCTGGCTTATCTCTCAAAGAAATCTCATAATGACCACTTACATAACTTGTTTACCATATAGTCCTATTTCTACAATTTTCAAAACCATATTCAAGTCATATTTCATTTTTGGTTTCCACATATGTAAATGGCTAAATTTAATGTGGCTAATCATGCCATTATTATCATCCACCTGAATATTTGCTATTTTTTCCAATTGTTCAATGTTTATGGTAAATAGCTTGACCATAAGTCTACTTTAACAAAACATTATTCTTGATTCTTCCTACTCACTCATAGATCCATATCAAAATTAACATTGGCTTTTATTAATTAAATTTTAAATATTTGTGCACATTTTTCCCATTCACCTATAAGTGACCTCATTTTCTTCTTATCCAATTAGTATATCCTCCCAATAGGGCTCTACACATAATATCCTCTCCAATTCTAACACTCATTCAAAGGAAGTGTCACAGATATGTTTTTCCTAATTAAATATTTCATTATTTCTGATTATTCCCAGAAAAATGAATATATTTCTTCATTTGACCTTTCAGTTATTGTGCTAGCTCACGCATCCAGTATCAACTTGATATATTAGCTATGCCAAACTTCTTTCAATGCCCCAAATAAACTGAATGTCCCCAAATTTAGAAAATGCTGCGTTAAAATCTACCTCCTAGAAATCAATATACAGACTTTGCTTAAATTAATATATCCTATTTAATTTTTCCATTTACATATAAAAGTCACTTAATCAAGGAAACTTTTCCTTTTCTCACTTGTTAGCAGAACAGTTAGTTTCCAAAGATGAAACCAAACTACGCCATTCCATTCTGTATATTCCCCTCAGGGTGTAGAGTTTGATTGCTTCAATCAATGTAATGTAGATCACTAAGGAGATCTTCAGGAGTCTCCATCCTTTCTTGTAAGTTAATACCTTACTGTAAAGAAGACTCAGCAGCCTTGTGAGAGATCCACATGGAGTAGACTCAAGGCTCTCTGCTGAAATTCAGCTGTCATTTCTTCGAACAGCTGATGTAAACATGGCAGCCATGTGAACTAACCACCTTGAAAGAGTATCATGCAGCTCAGGTCAGGATGCTCAAGCTGGTCTCTTACGCTTAGACCCTCCCAAGTTAAAACCTAATGAGCACACCAGTAAATGCTTCTCTTTTTAAGTTATTAAGTCTAATAACTGCAAATGATGACTAATAGGATACTTCATCATCCACTCACACATAGCTATTTAATATTTTATAAGGCAAATTCCATTAACAAAGCAAAAAAAACATTCTTCACTTGACCACTACTCTGTATTCAAAACATAGAACATTCTGATATATAAGAAGCACACAATAATATTGACTAATGGACAAGAGTCATGAGTTTATATTAAAAAATAAAGTCTGCTTAGATTTCTCAGTGCCTCACAAATTTCTGAACATAGAATTATATTTATCTTTCACTGGATTTTTTGTAACTTAATTCATATATTGTGATTATAAATGTGTTGATTTTCTTCTTATGCACTATTCTTAGTGTAGTCTCACTGAAAAACATAGCCTTCAAATTGAAAATTTTGAAATGTTATTCTGCAGTATGTATATTGTGTGAGAAAAATATTTTGTATGAGTCCTTAACTGAAATTTTCTTATGTTTCTCATAATGCGTAATTTTGAAACATCCCAAGAGCAAGATAGAGAAACATATAAGCTATATAATAGGAGTATTGAACAAGTTAGAACAGCATATAATCTTGCAATTCTAATAGATCCCTGAAATCTCACTGAAATAATGTAAACGATAGACAATAAAAATGATAGAATGAAATATATACATGTATATACACAATTATATATATTTTATTAAAAACAAAGTTTAAAAATGGTCAGAAATAATGATGTAAGCTAGAGACTAGTGAATATATCTTCCTTTTTTTGGTTTTCACTTAAAATAGGCTAATAAAAACAAACTTTAGGAAACAACTGTACTTTAAGAATTTAAAAATTTAATCTTAATGTTTTCCCAAACAGTGGAACCATGCTTATATTGTCATTGTATTATTGTTTTATTTTATTCTATTTCAGTCTTATTTTTAGAGAGACTATGAATTCACTTCAAGCACAGTTACGCTTATATTTTCTGAGTTACCAACAACTTTACATTGAAGTTGTGATAATTTCTGGTTGATATTAAGTGAGAAAATAATTCTAATAAAAGAGGGATATGGTAAGTTGGATTGATGATCTAAAATGAAATTTTCCAGGGAACACTTCTTAAGAAAAATTTTTGGAATTTTTCACTTGTTAAAGACTATTGACTAAAATAAGCTGCCTCCTTAAATCAACTTATATAGAATCTCTCCAGATATTTCTATCATTTCTTAGAGATATTTCATAATTTGTTAAATATTTAGGGCAGTTTGGGGGCAGTCACAATGACACAAGAACAAATATATAGGGAAAATTAATATTCACATACCATGAATAAGCAAGATTCTCGACTCATAGAATAAAGCATTATAAAACAAACAATAGAAGTCAAAATAAAAACTAGTTAACTGATCTGAAGGACTTCACTTTTTATATATGAATATAAATATACTATAATTCTTCTTATGATCTAATTTTTAAGTTAGAAGTACCAACCCTAAACAAGAGGATAAGAAATCATGTCTCAGGTCAAAACTAAGACCTAAAATATTTTACTAATCTCATGTGTATTTTAGATGCACAAATCTGCTATTGTTGTCCATGATCCAGTACAAAAGGCTATAAATTATGCACTCAAACTCAATCTTTAGCTTGAATCATAAAATGCCCAAGAATAGAATTTTAGTCCTCTTATTGGTTGTAGAATTTAGTCAAACATTAGAATTTCTAATTAATAAATCAGTTTTAAAGGGCATCTTTTTTCTATTTGCTTTACCTTGAAAAATATGAGAATGCAATAAAAAAGAAGGATTGAAAGTAGAAATGCACTACACAGTCAAAGGGTAATAAGTTATTGTTTCTACCTACTTCAGTGACAGTCTAGCATCTGGTGTCTCATAACAACCACTTTCAGTCACATGGCTTCCATAAAGTATATCTGACTGTCCCACAGACTCTTTGGATACGCTATTTGGTGAGAATACTCTTTTGCTCTCTCTGTGTGTTACATGTCCTCTGTCCCCTTATTGCATAGTTTTGTTCCATTCATTTTCAAATCTCAACCAGATACCTCTTCCTCAGAGACAATTTCCACAAATGATAGCACAGCCTTCCACTCCCACATTGCCGGAGAGTTTGATCAAGTTCTAAGTGACAAATCCTGGCATCACACTTGTCCGAGTTTTCATTTTACATTTACTTTATTTTTAAAAATCTGATAAATCATGTGAAGGTAAGGATCACATTATGCTCACTGATGGTGATATCCCAAGAGCTTAATAATCAATAGACACCCATTAAATATTTAAAAAATAATCGTTAGGTGAATCAGGTGAATAAGAATACACAGTTCATTTCTACATTTTTGAAATCATCGCTTTCATAAGAAATGTTTCTTTGACCATCCTATTTTAAATCACATCATATGCACTCCATACTGCCTATATTCCTTCCTTTCTTTATTTTTAATTTTCATAGCAGTTAATTTCATCTGAAATATTATATATATTTACAAAAGTTACATAATTCATATGGATAATAATACTTTGAATTTTTTGAAGACAGGCCAGACTATTTTCAATGTTTTTCTTTCTTAATGAATAAATTCTAACTTTTTTTGACATCTATAGATGCTGGAATTGGAAGAAGTTCTTAAAGAGGACAAAAAATGATGAATATGATCTATGAATTCAGAATGCCTAGGCAAAATTCTGATTCCACACTTAGAAATATGTTGTCTAATCTCTTTAAATTCCAGTTTCTTCAACCATAAAATTTGAAGAGGATCATAATAATTGTTTCCATCCATTCCATAGGAATTCTATGAAGATTAGAAAAATTAAAACACAGGAAGTGTTTAACACAATGTTTAGTGCATAATGGTACTCCATAAACATTAATGCTGCTGCTATCAAAATGATGATCCCAGAAGGAGAAAGCTTCCAAAAATGTGAGAAATTTTAGGAATTAGTATGTCTGCTCTAGTGTTTCATGATAGAGTAATAAAATATTAAAGAAATAACCAGCCTCCTTATGATTGATCACCATTGGTATAACATACATACACGTTAAGGAAACTTGCAGAAGCTATTACTTTCAATTCATATAATAAAAAACAGCTCAGACTATAGAAACAAAATAGTGGTTATTGGACAGGAAGGGGGCTGGAATGGTGAATAAATCAGCTAAAAGGGGTTGGATGGATGATGTGTAGAAATTTGACTTGTGGCAGTGAACATAATATAGGATATACAGATGTTGAGTTGTAAGGCTATAGATCTGAAATCTATATAATGTTATAAACCAGTGTTATTTCAATTTTTAAAAATCTCTGTAATTTTCCCTTCACCCCAAAGTAAAGAGTCAGTAAAATTACATTTTACTGTAAAATATAAGAGGTCTTACTCACAAGAAATTTTGACCTTGTAAATACTCTGATAAGTTCCACACTCTCATGAAAGACAAAATTCACTTCCAACAATATGATATTTCTAATTTAATTATTAGAATTACATGATGGAAATTTATTTAAACATAGTAAATATTTGCATTTTTAAAGGAGATTTTTGTAATTTTAAAGAATCTATATAGACAAGAAAAAAAGCTAATATTTTTTATCTGTTTAGAATATATAAAAGCATGAGTTGTTAATTAGTACATTATTTATACAAATGTGGTTTTGGAGTACATGGAAATTACTTGTTTTACTAGATGTGAATACTTCCTCTAAAATCTTTAAATTAGTCATACATACAACAAATTTTTCTCCATGCATAATATGAGGAAAATAAATTCAATACACTCTCTGCTAGAGATTAATTTTGAATGGATAACTGATTAATAATATTTTACACTATAGCTTATTCAACTAAAATATATCTAATTTTTATTATGTATAAACAACAGAGCACCAATCTTTTAACATAATGAAATCAGACAGGCATGGGAGTTGGTCATTTTTATCAAAAATAACTTGTTTTCAGCTCATTTAGAAAGTTGGAAGTGCAGCAACTATGACAACATATAGCTTAGGAGATCTTTATCAGTTGGAATGCATCAGAAATAGAAGCTTTTTTTAACAGAGATAAACCTGATTGGGTTTAGAGAAGTCTTTCCAGTCTATAGTGCCAGAAACCTGTGAATTCAAGCATTTCCAAGATAAGTGTGACATTCTACATTTTAAGAGGCAGCATTTATCAAGTTCCAAAGAAGCAATTCTCTCATCTGATTTCATGAGCATGTCCAAATTACCATACTGATTTCTCCAGGCAGCCATGACCCTATCTTATAACTCCCTAAGGATTCATACCAAACACCTGAATGACCCCATGCAAGGAGTTAGTTTTATTTGGGAAAATGTATCACCTCTTCACTGAGTCTAAATGATAGTGCTTTCATTTCAACTTTCCCGGTTTGCCAGACACAAAGTTTTCAGATTATTATGCGATTCTATTCATGAACTTTCCTTTTAATTTTATTGATTTCATAATTTATGTGCAAAAGAAGAATAAATTACTTCCTTTACTGAGGACCTAAGGAATTGACATGCTTATATCAGTGTGTGTTTGTGTGTGTATCTTTGCATCCATACACATATACGTATGTACACATATATATCTATATATACACACATATATGCATATACATACACATTAGCTCACACATGCACATACATTTATGTTTTTCGAAATACATCACTATAGTAAATATAAATTATTAAAGCCTTTTATAATCAACAAAGTCCTAGTCTATAGAAATATTAATGCAAATAATATTTAACAAGACAATGCCATTCCTGGTATGTTATCCCCAAAAGAAAATCTATCACAAAAATTACATGCAAAGATATGTCACTTGAGCCTACGTTTGTAGGAAGGGAAGACTGGGAAAAAGCAAATGACTACCACCATTTAAATGATTAAATACATTTTACATCACAAAATATTAAGAAACTACTGAAAGGACAAGGGACTTCTAGATTCAACAAAATAATGAGTTAAACTAGCCCCAAAATCTATCGCTTTAAACACCTAGAGATACTAAATAGAGCATAATTTCTTTCCTGTATATATTTTTGTTCTTTTTTAAAATTATTGTTTTGTTTCCTCTCTGCTCTCCTCAACTTGGAGTTTGGGGTCTCACACTCGATTTCCTGGACATTACATGGCTGGTACCTTAGTCACCTGAGGCTCCTAAGTCACAAGGGTGTCACACACACACTCACACACAAAATTTTTGACTTAATGTATAATAAAGGAAGAGTCTTCAGTAGTCAGATACAAAACAAAAACTGAAAGCCAAAGAAATAAACAAGGAATTTGATATTGCAGCAGTAGCCCTGGAGAATGTATTGAACTGTGTGATAGTTAAAGGTTTAAGTTAGGTTTTATAACCATGCAAGGAAAGGAGACAAAGTCCCCCAACAACTACGAACCCAATGAAAAGAAAACAGAATCATTCTACCTACTGACCCAGAGAAATGACAAAGATGATTTGTCAGATATTATTAATGAACTATCCATGTTTTCTTGACACTGGTCTGTACACAAGAGACTGCTTATGACTGGCACTGTGACAATTTGCCTAAAGATATTCTCCACTGCCCCCCCACCAGTCCCAAGACACATGCAATGTCAGCTATAAGTCCTAATAGTGCTAAAAGGCCCCTTCCCAGAAGAACCCTCAGTCCGTGATAGACTGGGAGTAGGTAGATAAATACACCTGCTTCCTCATTCATAAATGACTACTGCACACTTTATCCTAAATTAACAAACAGTATTCAATTCTAGTTGTCCAGGGTGGTAAACTATTTGCTAAGGCAGTATGTATGGACTTCCTTCTCTTACCTGCCTCACTGATTTTCCTGGTGCCAACTCCCAACATGACTCTTTGAATGGGAGCTTTTACTTCAGGGTTCTAGGTGTTTCTAAACCCAAATGAAGACCTATTTTTTTTTTCTAGATTTGAATAGGATAAAAAAAATCTGTTGTGCCCTAGTGAATCAGCTATTAGGTCAAACTCCTCCAAAAGAGCAAATCACATACTTGCCCTGGGTTCAAGTACCAGTCTCCAGGGAAAGCAACCAATCCGAACAACTAAATAAAAAAAAGATGCTCATCCTCTGCTCTTTCCATGCCTGCCTGCTTGCCTTCAGTCCTGCCTGCACCTTTCCTTAAAAAAATATAAAAACTAAGAAAAATGGATATGTTATCTCTAATGAAGTCATATTGACTTGATATT
The DNA here is from genome assembly GCA_004363575.1 of Solenodon paradoxus. Taxonomy (NCBI): domain Eukaryota; kingdom Metazoa; phylum Chordata; class Mammalia; order Eulipotyphla; family Solenodontidae; genus Solenodon; species Solenodon paradoxus. The sequence continues at coordinate 469,416 of RJWH01000371.1, read as the reverse complement.
GATGATACAGAGAAATCAAATAATGTTCTAAAATATTGAGGCTGACTTTTCTTTAAAGTTGTTACAGGAAAGTGATTCACATAGAATATATACAGCAAGCAAATTCAAACTTTCTATGGGGAGAAACTTCAACATTACTCCTTATGAGGATTTACATAGGGGAAAACAATCTATTCTTAAAATGAATTCCTAAGTACAAATATTAAACACATAAAGAAATCAGCATAAATGAGAAAAAAGATGAAAACAAAACAAGACCAACAAAAAGGAATCAGAATTGATAAAACCAAGGACTTAAATGAACGACCAGCAACATTAATATAAGCATAAAATAAGTATATATAACCTATTAAAGAGACAATTAAAAATTATGAAAAGGAAAGACTATCTTGAGGAAAAAAACAAGAACTGAAAAAGAGCTAGAGAAAATGCTTCATAAATAAAAACTACAGACTTCTTTTTAATACAGATTTAAAACAGAAAAACTATAAACTAGAAATTTAAAAACCTGAAGATTTGTGTGAGAAAATGATGCAAAGTAGCATAAGGACTGACTACACAAAAGGCATACTGAGAGTAGGTCCAAATGTGTACTAAAATCTTTGTCTTGGAGAACTTTTCAAAACATATTGTTAAGTGAGAAAAGGAATGAGTAAGTAATTAAATAGACTAGAAACCCAGTTCTGCAAAATGGAACTGAATATATAAACTGTATGTTTGCACATATGTGTATGTATGTGCATGTGTTTGTCATATTTTGTGATTACAATAGAAGTTATTGAAAAATACACCCTGGATTGTTCTAAGATAACAGAAGAGGATATATAGAAGAAAATTAAGGTTAAAAAAGTAATTAGTTGTAAAAGGCAATTTTTTGAAAACTAGCCCATTTACATAAAATATATAAATGTTTGTCCATTGTGCACATAAAGACATGCATGGGAGGCTGAACATCAAATAATAATTAACAGTTGTTTGCAGGTGAATGTATGTGATTTTTACTTATTAAAAGTTTCTGTGTGGTGTAATTTTTTAAGAACAGACATGTTCTTTATATAATTAGGAATAACAGATATTTTCAACGCAGAAAAATTAATTTTCTCTCCTCATATTTTACCTTACCTCAATCATCCCTAAGTTCATGAAATGCTTATTATCATAAGGGTAAAAATCAGTGGATATATTTCTGTTCAGATTTTTTGATAAAGTACCTCTCTAATAACCTTAATTTTAATGTTCCATTGTCTTCTCACTTACCAGCAATTTTGGTAGCACTTAACTGGAACTTTGCCACACATTATGTTTACTGCTCTAGTTGCTGAGGATAGTCTTGACAAAATTAAAATGAGAGTAAATAATCATAACTATCTCCCCAAATACACCTTTTAGTTTTATTTTTAAAAACGTATATATGCCTATCCATTATTTTTAGTTGCTAGGACAGCTAATGTGATTGTTTACTAGGTGATATCTATTAGTTGTGACATTTAAAAATATCTTATTATCCAATTATTTTTCATTTATTAGTATCTTCACTTAGTAAAAAATAAGACAAGCATATAAATCACATTTTAAATATCATCCTTCCCATTACTGATACTGTCATTTTTCAGAAATTACACCCAAAGAAACTGTGTGAATGGAAAAAACCCACCAATCAAAACACACAGAGTTGCTGGACAGATCAAAATGCAGGGCCCACTGATAGTATGCACACAAGAAACACATTGTAAAATCCAAAGACTCACATAGAGCAACATAAAATATATATCAAAGAAATAGTAATTAAAGGAAATCATGAATCACAGTACTAATAGCATGCAAAACAAATTTCCAGCTAAAAAGTGTATCAGTAGGCAAGGATGGACAATATATTATGGTCAAAGGAGTAATTAATCAAGAAGAAATCCCTATCATCAACATATTAGCACCCAACTTAGGACCTCCTAAATAAATAAAACTAATATTGAAAGATATACATGTAGACATCTACAATAATATAAGGGACTTTAGCACTCCACTTATGCCAATATACTTATAAAGGCAGAAAATCAACAAAGAAATAAGTGTCCTAATTGAAACAATAGGTCACATGGCCCTAACAGACATACACAAGGTGTTTTACCACAACAAAAAGCAATGTACATTTTTTTCAAGTGTACCTGTATCATTCTCAGGGATAATTATTGTACTATTTTATTTCAGATAAAATAAAAAGAATAAAGAAGTTGTACTTCACTAAGAAGCCAATATATAAAGCACAACTGTGGCCCATATTTTGGAACACAAAACGAGTTTCAGAAAATTTAGCAAGATAGAAATAATAGAAAACATTTTCTATGATCATAAAGGGGCAAAGTTAGAAATGAACCAAAGAACAAAACTGGAAGAACCACAAAGATGTGGAAATTGAACATGCTTCTGAACAGCCCCTGGATCAATGAAAACTTAAAGATGAAATTAAGAGTTATCTTAACAAAAATGAAAATTTGGAGAGGACCTTCCAAAATATATGGGTTGTGGAAAAAGAAGTTCCAAGAGGAAAGTTTATAGCTGTACAACACACATCAAAAACCAATAGAGAGGCCAAGTTAAATCCCTAACCTCACACCTGAGGGAATTAGGAAGGGAAGAACAATTAAAGCCAAAGATCATTAGAATGAAGGATATAATAAAAATTAAAACTAATTAAAATAAAATTGAAAACAAAATATTCAAATGATCAATGGTCCAAGAACTCATTCTTTGAAACAATAAAATCAATACTGAAAAAGCAATATAGAATAAAAATTATGACAAAAATCAGAAATGAAAGTGGTAAAATTACAAGTGACATCAGAGAAATACAGTGAACCATAAGAAAACACTTATGTGCTAAGAAATTATCAGTCATGAAGAAATGCATCAATTTCTAGAACCCTACAACCTCCCAAAACTGAACCAGGAGAACAAAGATAACTTAAACAGACCAGTCACAAGCACCAAAATTAAAACAGTAATAAAATTTCTCCCTAAAACTGAGAGCCCAGATCAAGATGGCTTCACTAGTAAATTCTATTAAATATTCAAAGAAGAGCTAATCACCATTCCCCTTAGACTCTTCCAGAAAGTTAAAAAAGGAAAACTTCCAAATACATTCCATGAGGCCAATATTACCCTGATTCCAAAATTAGAAAAAGACAGCACCAGGAGAGAAAATTATAGACAAATATCACTAATCAATATAGATGGAAAAGTACTAAAAAAAAAAAATCCTGTCAAATATAATTCAACAACTCATAAAAATTATACACCATGATCAAATGATTTTTATTCCAGGGATACAAGCATGGATTAACATATGCAAATTAATCAATGTAATACACTACATCAAAAAACTGAAAATGAAAAACTACATGATCATCTCAATAGATGCTGATAAACCATTCGACAATATTCAATGTTAATTCATAATATAAACCTTCACCATACCAGACCCACAGATGGCCTACAAACATCTGAAAAATGCTCTGTATCACTCATCATTAGAGAAATGCAAAGGAAAACTGCAATGAGATACCACCTCTCATCAGTGAGGATGGCCTATACTTAGAAAAGAAAAACTAGACCTTGCAGATATTGGGGAGATTGTGGAGAAAAAGGAAACCTCTTACAGTTTGGTTAGAATACAAACTCCTAGAGCATAATTTTAATCCCTCAGAAGTCTTTGGGGGTTATCTAGGGAAAGCCATTTACCTCTCACTGCCTTAATCTGATAATATTTATCAAGCTCACTGGTACTTTATGAAGCTCAAACTCACTCACAACTGATACATTGTTTTACCTTGATCATCCAAGTGTTTACACTCTTTACTTGCTATAGCTGAGACCATTATAGCACACCCACCAAAGTCTATTTCCTTTACCTCTTGAATGAGTAGCTAAAGAATTGTGCTCTGGCAATGAAAAAGAGATGAAAGTATTTTATTTAATTCTCATAAAATCTTCAGAGTAACTCATTTGCCTTTATTAGCCTCCATTATCCTCAAGTGGAGGGCCACAAGATTTTAGGGGATGATAGAGACAACAGAGGAAGGAGCTGAAGTCTCTCAATAACTTCATGGATGAGAGTTCACCTGCTGACTATGGCTTTTTGCATAAGTAGAAGAATATATTGTCGTAAGTCACTGCAGTTTGGGAGGAAAGGTCAAATCAAAGTTCCTGAGTTTTCCAATGAAATATGCATCACTTTCTCTAAGATATAAAAAAGCAAAAACCTTGTAAGAGAAGCATCCAAATTGTACCAACCTTAAGGGGGGAAAGTCATAACACATAGACACAGCTGGTGTTAGGTTAATGATGTTATTGTCATACCTTGCTATTTCTTAAAATATTAAGATGCAATATTTGTGTTGAGTAATAATAACCAATATTGTTCAATTACATAACATATGCCAGATAATTCTCAGACATAATTCATATAAGTAAAGCTTAATTTTATGAAGTACACATTAATATTATCCATATTTTACAAGTAGAAAGATTAAGAAAAAATGTATAACACACCTATGTTTTCATATGACAGAGAAAATAAGTTGACTTATGTTCTTATGAAATTACAACTGATATTCTTAGACACTTCATTAAACGATAACATAGAGAGGATGAATGACATCTAGGACAGCTGGAACCTGACACCCAGTCACAAATATTAACAAGTCTGATCATGAGATAAAAACTTTATCTCCCTAGGTCTCAGACACCCAAATCTCCTTCTAGTAAGATTATTTTGTTATTCTAATTCAGAAGAAAGATGTCTGTTAATTCAGTGGCACAATCACTGTCTAAGAACTACTTAATCTTTTGTGCATTTCTATATTTAGAGGATATTTCTCCAAATTCTAACCTTTGGAATTTGGGATGAAAAAAGTAAAAAATAACAACCTGTGTATCAGATTTTCATTTAGAGAATGTGAAGTTTTATTTTTCCCCTGGAAAATATTTTTAAAAAGTCATACTTCAGAGATTGAGCACCCTTAAGCTTAATAATATACAGAGTCAAGGGTAGTTTTTCTAAAATGTGAGATCTAAATATAGAAATTTATTTTGTTAACCTGTTTTTCTAAGTCAAATAATTTAGTTGAACCACTTTGATATCTGATATTTGAGACAAAATAAACTACTGAAAAATAAGTCCATTTTTAACCTAGCCACTTTTGGGGATAACCAATAAGAAAAAGGTACTTATCTCTGCTGGAGTAGGGCATCACAACTAAGAGAATCTTTGGTGTACATTCTGCTTTTTCAAAAGCTTCTTTGAGATTCAACTCAAATTTGACAATTTCCCCTAGAGAAAAAGTCAAACAACAGGATCCCCAAAGCAATCATGAAAAGTCTTTTTTATATAGCCATTGCAAATCACTAACATCTTGAGAAAAAAAAAAATCTCTTCCTGAGAAATTGCTCCACTGCATAGTGAAGATAAAATATTTGTTTGGGCAATAGGTGCTGCACTGTTTAGTTCATTTTTCTTCATATCATCCTCAAAATTATCTTGCTTTCTTTTTTAGGTACTTGGTGACAACATTTCTTAGTTTAATTATATCATGTGGATGGGGAAAGTGAAATTGAAATAGACTTCAATGTACTTAAAATAATCTGCTAACAATTCTAAAACAGCATAGAATAGACTATTATATACAGATTGTTTTAGAAAGTAAGTATATAATTTTAAATTATTGGAAATATTGTCTACATACCTGTATATTTACATCTGCTATGGAATTATGTAAACAAACTGAACTGATACTTCATGCTTTCTTTCAAGTTAACATTTCTATTTAGCTTTGTGGTTAGATCTTGAATGATCTTTCTTTGAGCATCTATGATGAGTATTGAATGATCTTTTACAGTATTTGAGTTTTTATATTTTGAATTGTGAAAGTAATGTATACTATACATTTGTGAATTATTTTTAATTAGGTTTTTTAAAAAAATTGTTTATAATAGCAACTGAAACAACTGTTTTTGTACTGATGTCTTCTAGCACTAATGCTATTTCTGAGTGAATATATTTTAGGAAAAAGGCTGACCATCTCTGAACCATAGCAATAGTGTTAAGAAAAAAATTAAAACATGCATATGAATACACATGTGCATACACACATGCACACACACTGATTTCAACTGAAAAATGAACAACTTTTGATTAAAACCAAAATGCATACAGAGATTTTTCCAAGGAGTCTAGTGATTTATATAGAAACTTCATACAGATAAATGCAGCCTTCAAATACATTTAAACGATGAGTGATACTATCTAATCTTATTCTGGAAATGCCACTTTCCTCTTGCAATACAGTTGAAGTCTCTTCCACTAATACTGCTAGCAGGAAAATTAAATAAAGACCCAGTCAAAAGTGATGTCAAATCTTTCTTGAATCAAATTGTGTGGCAGTTAATGTTTATCATGTGGGAAATACATCAACAGGCTTTAACTTCTGTAATTGAATTAAATCCAAAGGGGAAAGAATTCTTCATTTTATCTACCTTGTCTGTCTGGGCTACTCAAAGTGTCAGTGACCAAGATCAGTTTTCTGCTTGGTTATATTAGTGTCAGCTTCCAATTTACATATATTTTGGGGAAATTCATAGCAATGCTAGAGGTTCTGATGACTTACTGCGGTGGATCACTCCCTCTGCATTCCACTCCGCTTCAAACCACTTGGGGTCAAACATGGCTCATTTCATTCTATAAATACTTTTTCACATGAGATCTGACAGAGATGATGGACCAGCTAATCTCAGTTCTCCATTCCAACACCTTTGCCTGTTCTAGGGGTTTTGAATCTACTCACATTTCTGTCTAGGTCTTTTTCACCCTCTGCTGCCTTTAGACAATTTTGGGAGTCTAGGAAGGTATTGATTGACTCGGGATTCTACCAATTTCCACACTACCTGCCTTTTAATCCTGACCTCTTTACTTTTTAATTTTGGTAACTTCCTCTTCATCTAACTGGACTGCCACTTACACACCAAATTTGACCCACTTTGCTATTCTTCTTTGACTGTTAAGCAGGGTTGACTGACTATATAGGAACTGACTTTTTGTCTTATTTTAGCAAAAGTAAAATAATTTCTATTTATCTTGTTGAGATATTTAATCAAGCAGTAGGAAAACTTGCTATCAAAGAATCCACTCTATACACAATGTGATTAAATCAATATATTCTCACCAAACAATCCACTTTAGTCATATGTTTAAGCATTAGTACAAATGAACAGACATTTCTTCTACAAGAGAAGGCAAAGATTGATAACTGTCATAAATCAATTCAACAGGCTTTATATACATTTTTTAAGTGAAAAGGGGGATTTCTTGAGTAGATTTGCTTATGCTGTGAATACGAATGAGAGTGCAATTATTGAACTATCTCTTTTGTGCATGCAGACACATTTATATTAGCCATATAATGTTGTCTTGGACAACTTTGCTTTCAATTATATGTCAACATTCAATTTGGGGGAGCATTTATATAAGAATAATTATTTTCCAATGCATTTATCATAAATACAGAAATTAGAATTAGAGGTCTATTAACAAAAAATTGGGAGAACATGCGCATCTCCGTGTTAAATCTGTCTGTTTAGTTGGAAAATTTGTTTGACTCAGGAATTTCTGAGCTGCTGCACTGAAGGCAACTGGATATAAACTATAATTTTTTATAGTTTTATTTTATCCTTTCATATGGTAACAAAAAGGAAAAAAAAGACAATTCCTGATCTCATATATTTCATAACTTCTAACAAATTATATAATCCCATACTCAACTACGTATCAAATTGCATTAGAGACATCTATAAATATGGAAATAATAGGAAAAAAGAAGTCAAGTTGGCTAAGTAATTGAGAAGAACACAAATATTTAACTTCCGCAAGGTTGGTTTTAAGTCAATTTGCTAAACCAACTATTTTATGTTTCCAAGTTATCCTCTTTAAAATAAACTATTGGAAAAAACTACTCACTGACAAAAAAGAAGAAAAAAAATGTAGTGATAATTTTATTATATTGCCAAACTTTATGGAAGATAAATTAGTAAAAACTTCTAGCAAATGTTTGCCTTCAATTACGAGACTGCACTATTTTAATGTAATAATTTTCAATCTTATTTTTGAAAAATAGAAATTAATTTTTATTACTGAATATCTTTTGAATGAAAACAAGAACCTGTCAGAATGTTAAAAATAAATTAGCAAAGAAATAAGCAAAACTATAAAGAGAGCAAAACATTATTGTCACAACTCATGTACACAATGTTTCACTAATTATTTCTGAATACTGTATGTTCAAAAATAAAGCTTCATTACATAGAAAATATATAATTTTGTGAAAAGGAACTTACATATGTAGCCATGATATAGTTTACTGTATAAAAATGAAGACAGGTAAAGAAAGAGATTTTTCGTTTTCTAACAAATTTATCTAAAAAGATTGGTGGAAAATGTTTTTCTCTGTCAATATAGAGTAATTTTTAAATAAGAAGTATATTATTATTCAGTGTTTATGTGTTGCTTGGCTACAGCAAGAAAATTTGAAAAATATGCATCAAGATCTATTCTCCTCAAAGACCTTTAATTCTAAAATGCAACATTTATGTTTTTTAAAGCACTTTTAAATGAAGAGTAGCAGCAGTAATTGTGTTTCTATGAATCAATTTCATAGCAAATGATGCATAAATCAATACACAATGAAACTTGTGCATCATTTATCTCTTTGCATGATACGCAGTAAATTCAAGTGCATAATTATATTATCTATGTCTGTCAAGAGGATAGGGTAAGTAGACCTTATTGCTTAAAGGGAAAAAATAGAATAAATACAGTTCAATATGGTGAGATACTTACCTTGAATTGGAGCTTAAAATAGAAGAGCTGGTCCTAAGGAAAAAAATGTTTTTTCTAAGAATTGATACCCTTATAACATTAAAAAATAGTATACAGGTCTTCTTGAGTTTGCAACCCTCTGTTTGAGATTTCATTGGTTTCTTCAGTATCATGTTTATTACATTGCTACCATGTCTATGTTTCAAAGGTAGGAGAGCTGCTAGAAAAGATATTTTGCCTACAGAAAATGATTCATAAAGTTTGCTGAAGGAAATGGTATCTATCTTAATACGTAAAGAGTAAGAGTTACTCAGGTAAAATTATGGATAGAAGAATTCAGAAAAAAAAAAAAGAAATGTGGCTAATAAAGGACGTAACTATTTATTTAGTCATATAGCCATAAAATGAGATTATGTATTTCCAAGCACCACTGAGTGTTCCTAAATTTCAAATATAAGCTCATCTTGATTTTGTTTTTACTGCTGGAGCACAAGGTCTGACTTTAATTCATTTTATACCAAGCATACTGTCTAGAAGAGATGGGTAACCAACAAATATTAAGTAATTGTAGAAAAGGGTGAATGGATACCAAAGGGTTGTTCAGTTGTTACATATACTCACATCATTCCCTAATGTCTAATATAATCAATTTCTAACTATTTTTATTTACTATTCCAGTCTCATTCCTCTCTCCTAAATTATAAACGCCAGTATTCTTCTATTTATAATCCTTCAATGATTACTATTCAATTACTCTGAAATACGCTGGAACAATGTAAATTTGAATAACTGTGTTGAAAGCAATTTGGCACTAAAGAATGAAAGCTTTGTTTCTAGTAATTTCATGCCTTGAAATCTGTTCAAAGAAAGCAATTTAAAGAAAAAAGATTTATGCTCATAAATAGTTAGGGACAATATGATTTATAATAGACCAAATGCAGACAATCTACATGTATGCGTAATATTTTCTCTTTACTTGATGAGATTTCAGAATATTTATTAAACTGCATAAACACTGTGTGATAACATAAAATTTTATATCAGCTTACAAAAAAGAAGTTGGTTCTTTGAAAAAATAAACATAATTGACAAGCCAATGACTAGACTCACAAAGAAAAAAGTCAAGAAAACTCTCAGCTTGGATCATAAATGAAAAGGGAGAAGTTACAACAGATACCACAGAAATACAAAACATCCTAAGGGACTACTGTGAAAAGTTCTACACCACCAAAACGGACAAATTTGAGGACATAGACAGGTTTATAGAAGAGTGCAGTCTACTAAGGCTAAACCCAGAAGAATTGGAAAACTTGAACAGAAAATCACAAAGAAATTGAAAAAGTAAACAAGGGCCTCCCCAAAAATAAAAGCCCAGGACCAGATGGCTTCTCTAATGAGTTTTATCAAACATCAGAGAAGAATTAACAGTTATTCTCCTCAAGTTCTTACAAAATATTGAAGAATAGGGAACACTACCAAATGCTTTCATGAGGCTAACATTACACTGATCTCAAAAGCTGACAGAGATGTAACCAAGAAATGAACATAGATGCAAAAACTCTCAACAAAATATTAGCAAACCAAATTCAACAATGTATAAAAAAAAGTCCATCATGACCAAGTGGAATTGATCCCAGGGATGCAAGGCTGATTCACATACATAAATCTATTAATGCCATGTACCATATCAACAATAGCAAAGAGAAAAAGCATATGATCATATCAATAGATGCAGATAAATTTTTTTGACAAGATCCAATCCCCATTTATGACAAATATCCTCCTTAAAATGGGAATAGAAGGTTCATCCCTCAACATAAAAAGGTCATATATGAAAAACCCACAACCAACATCATAGACAATGGCAAAAAATTGAAAGTATTTCCTCTTAGGTCAGGAACAAGGCAAGGTTGTCCACTCTCACCACTACTATTTACTATTGTGTGGGAGGTCTCAGAAAGAGCAATTAGTCAAGAAAAGGAAATAAAAGGAATCCGAAATGGCAAGGAGGAAGTAAAACTCTAATTATTTTCAGATGGCATGATTGTATATGTTGAAAATTCTAAAAACTCTGTCAAAAAACTTCTAGAACTCAACAATGAATACAGTTAAGTGGCAGGCTGCAAAATCAATGCACACAAATCTGTTGCACGTTTGTACACAAACAACACGCTAGAAGAAAACGAAATAATGAAAATCACATCATTTAAAATAGAAGTTAAATGAATAAAATGCCTGAGCATATGCTTAACAAAAGAAGTAAAGTTCTATACAAGGAAAACTACAGGCCATTCTTAAAAGACATAGGAGGACACAAAGAAGTGGAAAGACATCCCCTGCTAGTGACTGAGAAGAATCAATATCATTAAAATCATTGTCTTACCCAAAACAATATATAGGTTTAATGCAATCCCCATAAAATCCCATGGGCCTATTTCCGGAAGTAGACCAAAAATCTTAAAATTTTTTGGAGCATCAAAAGACCTTAAATAGTCAAAGCAATCATTAGAAAAAAGAATAAGTGTGAAGGGATTAGTCTTCCAGACTTTGAACTATATTATAAAGCAATAGTGATCAAAATGGTACTGTATTGGAATAATAACAGAGACAAGGTTAGTGAAATAGAACTGAATCACCAGAAGCTGATCCCCTCAAATACAGTCAATTAATCTATAACAAAGGAGACAAAAGCATTCATGAAAAAAGAAAGATCTCTTCAGCAAATGGTGTTGGCAAAACGGGATACATGTATGAAAAAGAATGAAACTAGACCACTCTCTAACACCATTCACAAAAATGAATTCAAAATGGTTTAGAGACTTGGTCATAAGATCAGAAACCATAAAGCTCATAGAAGAAAGCATTGACTTTCCATGACACCAGTCATAGAGAAGCTTGTGGGTACTCAGTTCCACCATCAAGGGAAAGAAAAATAAAAATAAACAACTGGGACTAAATTGGACTAAGGAGCTTCTTCACAACCAAAGAAAAAATCACCAAAACCAAGAGGAAACCTACTAACTAGGAGAAGATATTTACATTTGATATATCCTAGAAAGGTTTAATATCTAAAATATATGGAGAACTCATAGAACTCAACAACAGATGAACAGGTAATCCAATCAAAAATGGGAGGAGGAATTGGAGACACTTTTCTGAAGTGATATATATATATATGGTCAACAGGCACATAAAATTATGTTCCCACTGGTTGACTATCAGGGAAATGCAAATTAAAACAACAATGAGATATCACCTTACACCTGAAAGATTGGCTATTATCCAAAAGTCTAGAAGCAACAAATGCTGGGAAGAATGTGGAGAAAAGGGAACATTTTTGCACTGTTGGTGCAAAATTGGTGGGAGTGCAAATTGATACAATCCATATGGAGAAAGTTTGAAGATTTCTCAAAAGACTGAAGATAGAAATTCCATATGATCCTATCATTCCACTTCTGGGCATCTACCCAAAAGATACAAAAGCACTCATCCACAGAGATGTATGTATCCCCATGTTTATTGCAACCCTATTCACAATAGCTAAGAACTAGAAATGACTTCAGTGCCCAAAATCAGATGAATGGATCAAGAATATGTGGTACATACAAAAAATTGAATACTATACAGCCCTCAGAAAAGGTGAAACCCTGTAATTTAAATCAATATGAATGGGACTGGAGGGATTTATCTAAGTGAAAAAGTCAAAAGAAGAAATACAGATATCAGATAACCTCACTCACAGGTGGAATGTGAATAGACAAAATGAACAGTTGAAACAAAACCAACCCTGAAACATTTGCAACATAACTGAGGCTACCAAAAGGGAATGTGGCAGGTGGGGACAAATGGTGGCAGATTCCCCTGGACAGTGGGGAAGAACACTTGGTGATTTGGTGGAGGGCATGGGCTTTTGAAATATATCTAAGAAATGGGGAGTTTATACACAGGAAATTATTTTAATGTGTAGAATAATTACTACAATAAAAAATACATTTATAAAACTAGTATGGAGTTTCATCAAAAAAATGATCATGGACCTACCATTTGAGCTATAAATTCTACTCCTGGACATAGACACAGAGGATACAAATCTCTAATGATAAAACAAAACAAAAACAATATTTGCACTCCAATATTCATAGCAACACAGTTCACAATAACCAAGTCATGAAATAACCTAAATGTCAATCAACAGATGATTTTAAAGAGGCTGTATTATATATATTCAATGGAATCATGCAGCTATTAAAAAGATGAAATTGTGCCCTTTGTAACAAACTAGTTAACACTATAGGAAATAATGTTAATCAAAATAAATCATAAAGAAAAACAGAAATACAGAATGATATCCTTCCTATGTGGAATATAATTAAATGAAACAAACTCCAAAATCCCAACAAAATTGACAGGACACAAGATTGTGTTATCAAGCAGAGAGATGGTGAGAGGAAATGGAAAGGGAGGAACAAATCGTGGAAGATGCACTGGAACTTTCATGGTGGTTGTGGTGTGAAATACAGATTGATTTGCAATTTCGATTTCTTAAAATGAATATAGCATTATGAGTAAAATATATAATATTGTTATTAAAATAAAGAAAAATATATAAAGCTATTTTATCAATACATTTTTACATAAATGTGTTAATTTTAAATGAATTTTTTAATTAAACAAAAATCTAGGGAATCTAGTTCCAAGACTGTGGACTGTTAAAATCCCAAACTTGCCTCCTCACAGAAGCAATTAAAATAAAACTTTAGCAAATACAACTTCTGAAAGGAATGGGAACTTGCACCTCAACACAAAGAGAGAAGATACAAACATATATAAAAAGTGGGAGAAAACACTCTCTCTCAGCATTATGACACCTTGTTTAGACACCATGGGGAGAGAATAGTGATACTGATACTCTCCTGAAGCTGAAGGGCTTTCATCCTTAACAGGTTGCATCATATCTGGCAACCAATTTTCAGTTCCTAAGCCAATAACCTTGGCATTATATGGAAATAGGAATACAATCCTTATTAACTCATACACTGCTTCCATGTGGTACTGGCACTGGAGCCTGCCATTGCTGAAGGCTATAGGGAGTGGGTGGAATGCCCATAGTCTATGAAATTAGCACACTTGTGCCAAACACTTGATGCACAGAAAGAAATCATCAAATGCAATATATGGAGAGAGAATAATAAAAATGTGGAAACCTGAAATGAGCAAAATACTAACATCCATTCAAGTTAAACTAGGTAATAAACACAGCAACCTTTATGTAAATCCGAGCAACCTCATAGCATAAACTCACAACAAAAAGAAAATAAAAATGGAAGCCAAATATATCTTCAATATTTCAAAACACCTAAGAAGAGAGAGAGAGAGCAATGGTACTGTCTACAACAATGCACAGAAAATGGTTAAAATGTCAATAATCACCCTAAGTATTTATGGAATGAATTCATCATCCAAGTGATATAAAGTGGACAAATAGATTATTTAAAAACATAACCAAACTAACTGCTACATATAAGAAACTCGGCTACATTTGACAAACATAGGTTCAAAGTCAATGATTGTGGAAGACAATCCTACTGTCAAATGACAACCTAAAAAAAGTAGGGAAGGCCATATTGGATAAAATAGACTTCCAACTAAAGTAGGTAACAAAAGACAGAGATGGACAATAATTAATGGGTCAATTCAGCAAGAAGCTATAGTTCTTTTAAATATATATGCACCAAATGAAGGAACATCAAAAATTACACTAAGCGATTATTAACAAAACTAAAGAGAGAGAACAACAATATTATAACAGTAAGGGACCTCAATAGCTTACCTAAAACAATGGACAGATCAACCAGGCAGAAAATTAACAGGGAAACAATAATTTTAAATAGCAAATTAGAATATATAAGTCTAATATAAATTTACCAAACTGTTCATACAATAGAATTCACATTTTTCTCAAGGATAGAACATATTTTTGGAAACAAAACAAGTGTCAACAAATCTACAGACAGTAAAATTATATCAAGTCTCTGACATCATTGTCATAAAATTTTAAATAAACCACAGAAATTAAAAATTACAAAAATTTGGAACCTAATAGCATGCTTTTGAATAAATATTGAACAAAAAAGGGAGTCAAAGAAAAAATTAAAAAGAGACAAGCAAGAATGAAGACATGGTCTACCAGAATTTGTTGGATGCAGCAAAAGCGGTATGGGAAGTTTATAACAATCCAGGACTACCTCAAGAAACAATAAAGATTGCAAATATAAATATAGTACTTACATATAAAGCATCATAAAAAGAACAATTGAAACCAATAGTTGTAGTAAGAAGGAAACTGAAAATCTGAAAGAAATAAACAAAACAGAAATCAAAAAGACAAGTCAGAACACAAATAAAACAAAAAACTTGTTCTTTAAAAAGTTAAACATTTTGACAAAACTTTGATTATGCTCATTAAGAATAGAAGAATCAGAAATAAAAGGGAAAACCTTACAATAGACACCTTAGAAATACAATGCAGCATAAGAGATTACTATGAACAGCTCTATGCCAATAAATTGGACAACCTAGAGAAAACTGAGAGATTTTTTAAAACATATAGCCTACCATGACTGAATCAGGAATAAATGGAAAACCTGAATAGACCTATCACAAAGGAAACGGAAGGAGTAATCAAAAGTTTTCCAAAAATAGAAGTACAGTATCATGACTTCACCGGTGAGTTTTACCAACCATTCAGAGAATATTACATACCCATTCTTCTCAAAATCATTCCCCAATTTGAAGAACAGGGAATATTTTAAAAAGACTCTCTAGGAAACCAACTACACAGATGTCAAAAGCAGACAGAGACATCAGTAAAAAGACAATTACAGTCCTATATAACTTATGAATCTATATGCAAATATCTTCAACAAAACATTAGCAAAATAAACCCAACAATATAGCAAAAGGATAATCCGTCATTACCACTTGATATTTATCTAGGGGATGCAAAGACTATTCAATATACACAAATCTAGTATTTAAAAAAAACATATCAAATCAATAAAAAATATGATCATATCAATAGATGCAAAGAAAATATTTGACAAGATTCAGCACACATTTATGATAAAAAATACATAAATTGGAATATAAGGAATTATATAGAATCACAAAAAAGACTGATTTGCTGAAGCAATCATGAGAAAAAAGGAGTATTACAAATTCAGATCTTTAGACAATACACAGTGATGATGATCAAAGCTGGATGTACTAGAATGAAAAGAGATAGTGGCATAGAACTAAATCCTAGAACTAGACTCTCACATAAATACATGTTCACTTAATTTATTACAAAGAAGCTAAGAGCATATAATGGAAACAATGAAAGTCTTTTCAATAAATGATGGTGGTAAAACTGGACAGCCAAATACAAAAGAATAAATCTAGGCCATTCTTTAACACCATAAGCAAAATTAATTCAAAATTGATTAGAGACCCGGGTATGTGATAAAAAACAATAAAATCCTTAGACGAAAACCTAGGCAATACTTTCCATGACATCTGTCTTAGAGTGATTTTGGAGACTACTTTAGTAGCAGGGAAACTGAAACAAAAACACGTGAATTATAAACCTTCTGAACAGCAAAAGAAACTATCACCAAAACAAAAAGATATCTTAGTGAAAAAAAGAAGATATTTTTGCACATCATATATGTGACAAGAGCTTGCTATCCAAAAAATTTATTAAAAATTCATAAATCTCAAAAGTGGAAAAACAAACAACCCCCCAAAAAAAAGCTCAAAGAAATAGCTAAATAGTTCTTCAAAGAATATATATACATTTAGATAGATAATAGATAGATATTCAAGAGGTACATGAATGTCATTCCTTGGTTGTTATTAGGGAAATGCAAATCAAAATAACAATAAGATATCACCCTACAAGTGTGCAATTGGCTATTATCCTAAAGTCTAGAAAAAATAAATATTGGCAAAGATGTACAGAAAATGGAATACATTTGCACTGTTGGTGGGACTATAAACTGGTGCAACCTTTATGAAAATCATTATAGCAATTTCTTAAAAAATTGACAATAAAAATTCTATATGATTTTGTTATTTCACTTCTAGGTATTTATCTAAAACCCACAAAAACACTAATTCAAAGATATATATGCAACCTCATATTCACTGCAACACTATTTGCAATAGCTAAGAATTGGAAACTACCTAAGTGCCCATCATAGGATGAATGGATAAAGAAGATGTGGTATAAATACATAATGGAATATTACACATTCCTAAAAAATGATGAAATTCTATCATTTGTGACAACATAGATGGTACTAGAAGGAGCTGTCCTAAGTGAAATAATTCAGAAGGAAAAAGACAAATCCATATGATGCAATTCATAAGAGGACTATAAAGAAAACAAATCATAAGAACAGACAAAACAAAAACCAACCCTTAGGCATTGATAAATGAACTGAGGTTCTAGCACAGAAATGGGCAGGGTGTGAGAGTAAGAGATTGTGAGATCCAGTAGAGATCGTGAAGGACTTTTAATAATTTGATGGTGTTCCGTGTGTTGTCATATAATTGTTGAATGGTGAGCATACATGTATGAGTTTATATCATTCTGAAATCAATTCTATCACATTAAATATCAAATTTTTAAAAATAACTGCTAGAATTTTAATTGGAATTTTATTAAATTTGTACACTAATTTTGATATGATTATTAAAGTATTAAAACACTATTATGAATAATATAATGTGACCATACTATATAATTTCTGTTTGAAGATTTTCTCTGCACTTAGAGAAATTTTATTTGCTTCACATTTTGATACTGTTTTAAAACAGCTGTTTTAAATTATGTATTTAAATTTTTCATTACTTATACATAAAAATAGAATAGATTACTTTATTTGGACTTCACCTGAGAGTATGGTAATCTCACAAGTTATAGTATGTTTGTAATCCTTAGGATAGTGTATATAAATAGTCATATATCTCTGAAGATGAACAATTTTAATTTTTCTTTCAAATATGTCCCTCTATTCTTTTGCTTGTCCTGATATACAGATAAGAAGCTCTCACACATGGTGAGTAAAAGCTCTAAGAATGACATATTTACCTATATTAACTCTTAAATGTGAAGCATTCTGCATTTTACCTTTATTTATGATTTTTTCTCAGAATTTGTTTAGAAGTTCTTTTATCAGATTAAGGGAGTTTCCTTGAATTCTTATTTTTCTGAGGAAATTTATCATGATGTATTGAATTTTGCCAAATGCTCCTGCTGCATGTACTGATATGCCATTAGTTTCCTCTAACAGTAACACATTGAGTTTTCAAGTGTCAAAAGTCTTTATTTCCTGGATCACCCCCAATTAATTAAAAAATGGTGTTATTTTATACATCACTGAATTTATTTTCAATAAATAATTTTGTTTTATGCTCATAAATAAAGTGCCCTATAAATTCTCTGCCTTGTAATGTTTCAATGTCAGGTTTTTTCTGGGAAGTATTACATCTTTTTCTATTTTAAGGAAAGCGTTTGTAATAAGACTGGTATTGTTTATTCCTTACCTGTTTCAAAGAATTCAACGGTGAAGACATTTGGCTTTAGAGATTTTCGGTTTGAAAGATTTTGTAAAAAAATGTACCTCTCTGATGGTGAATTTCCTATGTATGCTTGAATGAGTTTCTCTTATCGTTAACATTTTTCAAGCTCTTGAAAGATATATACATGTGTAATATATGCAAACACATATCTGAATATGTGCATATATTTTTAAACTACTTTATTGAGATATTATTGACATACTAAAAATTGTATATATTTAATGTATACAATTTGATGAATTTGGTGATTATTGTGTGCCAATAAAATAATCACAAAACTTCATGGCATAAGTATCCTTCCATTCATCTTTAAATTATTACACTAGCAGTAGTAACAAGTGTATGTGTAATTAAAACACAAATATATGGATAGTCAAGGAAATTTTTAAGTGTCTAATACAATGTTTTAAATATAGGCATTTAAATGTAAAGTAGACATCTAGAATTTACTCATCTCTCTAAACTGAACCTTTGTACCTTTTGACTAATTCTTATTTTCCATGCCCAGAAGCCACTGCTAACTACCATTCTACTCTGTTTATTACAAAATTTTTTGAACTTATGATATGTCAGATCTATATTCCATATTTATTTATATTTCTAATTTGTGTTGGTTATTTTTATCATTTTTATCAACTTTATTAACCATATCCATTTTATTAATTTTGCTAAGAATCGACTTTTTGATCTGATGGTTTTTCTTTTCTGTCTCTTCTATTCCATTGATGATATCTGCTCTTAACTTTTATATTTATTCTACTTATTTTGCTTTGATTTGCTTATGTTTGTCTAAATCGACTAAATCACTATTCTTCAGCATTTAAAAAAAACATTATATAAAATTTCTTCAGCTGTGCAGGGAAATTTTAAAATGTTTTCTTTCACTGTCCCTCAGTTTGAAATAGTCTCTGATTTCCTGTTTTGTATGCCTTGAAGTAGGAGTTTCAGAGCAATTACTAAGCAAATTTCAATCTTTTAAAATATATTGAGATTTTATTTATGGCTTATCCAACGGTACGTAATAGTTTATAAGATTCCTTGAAAGAGTGAACATAACATGTACTAGACATGTCAGAATTAATGCACTATAATTGCTAAGTAGTTCAACTGTTAAGAATCACCAGATTTTCCTCAGACATAGATATTTTTGTCTAATCCTTATATCACTTTCTGAAAGAAGGATACTAACATCTCAAAACTCAGTTGTGGATTAAAAAATTATTTTTGTCAGTTTTTATTTCATGTGTTTTCAGGCCTGTTAGGTGCATTTTATTTATAATTGTTGAGTTTCTTATTAGCTTTCATTTTTTAATTAAATCTATTTCTTATAAAGAACCATTATTGAAGTCTATTTTGTCTGAAAATAAATCATTCCAGATTTTCTATAATTAGAAAATTAAATATATTTTGACTCTCTCCTTTTACTTTCAGCTTTTTTTTTTTCAATTTAAGGCATGCTTCTTATAAAGCAATCATATTTTGTACTTTAGATTTTATCAAATTTCTAGAAAGTTGTTTTTTTAAAAAGAAAGGTGTGACAACAATGACAGTGAGCAGGCAGGCAGGCAGGTAGGTGAGTAGAGAGAGGAGGAAGAAGTATTTTATTTTTTAAATTTATTTTTACTTAGTTCACACTAGTTGTTTCCCTTGGATCCAGGATTTAAACCAGATTCATGTGGCCTGTGCTCTTTGGAGTCAATCGACCTAATCTTTACTCTACCAGGGTATGCCCAAATTCCTAGAATGCTTTAATGAGAATACTTAGTTTATTTATGCTTAATATAAATAGTAATAATTTTTTAGCATTGATTTTTTTGTCTTCCTATAGTATATCTTGAAAATTTTTTGTTCTTTTTCAGTTTTTGCATTATTTTGAAGTAAAGATAATGCATATTTTCATATTGACTTATCTACTGCATTTCAGCTGTACCTTTCTTATATTATTTTCCTTGAGCTAAAATATGCATCTCCAATTTAACATTACCTAATTAGAGTTAGTATGATAGTACTTCATGTAAATTATCTGCCAGCAGTATAGCTGAATTTCCTTTACTCTATATTTATACATATACTGTGAAATTAATGAGATTTAAGCTTCAAGTTTCCTTTTGTTTGTGACTTCATTCCAAGGCCATGCTGTAGAAATTTCCACATGTCTATGTATTTTCTATAATTTAAAAATTTAAGACAGTATTTTAACCTTTTTCTTAAAATGTAAAAGCTGGTGCACCCTGGTGGAGCAATGGTTAGGTCAATAAACTCCAAAGGATGCAGGACATATATCACTGAGTTAAAGTTCGGAGGAGTAACAACTAGTGTGAACAGCTAAACTGAAAATAAAATAAAACGTTTCTCCTTCCTCCCTTTTCCTGCCTATCTACCTACTAACCTTCCTTCCTGTCTCTACCTTTCCTTAAAAAAACAAAAAACAAACAAACAAAAAAACTGAAAGCTTTAGGTCTTCTAAGTTCTGTATTCATTTCTTCCATTCTTTCAAAATTTTCTCAGAAGACATTATTCCATGATTCTACTGCCTTCCTAAAATGTATACCGGAGCCATTTCAGTTTGCTAATATCCTAGAATAGTTCATAGTTATGCTGGTTTTACCATGTCAAAATGGACAAGATTCAACTTTTCCCCAGAATCCCTTTTTCTGTATCTTATCAGGTTTGATTTAGCAAAAAGAAATTTCTTCAAGATTTGGAAAGGAGACTTTAAGCACCAATGATTGATCCTTTAAAGTCATTTCATTAGATACAGAATTGTCCTGCCAGTGGCAGTTAGGTATCATTTTTTTCCAGTAGATTTCCAGACAATCCCTACTTCCTCCTCTGCTGAAAAAATTGACTCATGTCAACAACGAATGCAAAAGCATATGATTCTATTAAATTTCCCACCAACCCTTCTTGATAGTCACCATCTGATAGATATGCCTGGGTTCCAGAAGGCCAGTTAATTACCATCTCAACCTTTAATTCACCTGTCTGAAACTTTATTTCCACATTATCCCATAATTGTATGAATTCATACTCCTTTAATAAATTCCTATGCTATAATAACCATAGTAGTTTTCTTTATCTGGTTGAAACCTAATTTATATAGTAAGTGGCATCTGAAAGTGGAGGTTGACACATTGCAATTATAAAACATGTACTATTGACTTTAGAGTTGGATGATAGTTATCTCAAGCCTGCACTGGACTGTTATGTGAGCAAGGACTCAGTCTTATTGTATCCAGTCACTGGTATTTGAAATTATTTTCTGCAGGAGTTGAACTATGTTGAATAATAAGTCTTTTCTCACTACCCAATCTGAATAAACACCTCATGTTTTCTGCCTCACCATTCCTTTTTAATCACTTCAAAACACTTGTATAGTAATTTCTTATTTTTAATTCTGTATATCAGTAGTAGAATGCAAATTTCCTGAGACTAGAGGTCTTATTGGTTCCTTTCAAATGCAATTTCAACAATAAATCTTTGTTGGAGCTGCTAATGATGGAGTAAAAACATTAATAGTACAAATGAATAAAACATAACGGTAAACAGGAATATTGTAAGCATTGAGTTCAATGTTTCTGCTCTGACTCTCTCTTAGTGGTTAGAGGATATTGCTATCAAATATTCTATCTATTCAAAGAAATTATTAAAATAGTTATAAACTTTCTTATATGGCAATTTATATTCTTGGGGACAAACTCTCTTAGCTGGTTCTTTGATGGTAATACACTCAAATTGATATCAAATCTCACTATGAGTAAATGACTCCTTCAATATCTGGAAAAAGAAAGTTGTCTCCTAGACAGATTTTAGTATAATATCCTTGGGACTAGACAAAACTCAGAAACTAACAAACCAGTATTGGGGTAATCTTTCTTGAAGAATAATTTTCTTAAGGAATACTGAGAAACAATTTTCCACTTGTGCAGAATTTCACACATCTTATCTACAAGGACAGAAACCTTCCTATATACTCCTAGCACTACGGATACTACACCTGGGACTGAGATAAAAGGCAAATCATCAGAACAGTGATATTTACTGTGTAGCTCGTGAATAAGCACTATGCTAAGCATTTCATATAAATGATTCCTTTGTCACTTAAACTAAACATGAAGTACTCTTAGCAATTAGAATTAACCATTCAAGGGGAAAAAAAAACAATTACACACCAAGTTTTCATCGTGCTTCACAGTTAGAAAACACTGAAAGCTAAAGACAATTTGTTGTCACTGAATATAATACCTTTTCATAATGTAGATGTGTCAAAATCTAAGAGAATGGGTTAGAAATTGTCTTGGAGTAAAAAACCTGAGCTTCATTTTTCACTTTTGAAGCCAGTCATGGTTTGATCCTGAGCAGGACACAGATTAGTGACTTTCAATCTGAATTTAGCTACCAAGTTCTTTTTTCAAAAAGTAAAAAATAAATCATTTGCACTCTGAAAGTAAAGCCTAGACAATTACACTCCGATATAGGGCAACCATGAGTAATGGACACTTGATTTAGGAAAATCTCTTGTACATGAACAGTTGGTCCACCTCTTAATCTGTCACCTCCAGAGAGTCCAGACACCATGTCTTAGTATTTTCTTACCGTCAGTCCTTCAGGGATTTAACCAGTCTGACACTCTTTGATCTTTCATGACTCTTCTTTTTCCAGAAGTTTTTCATAGATTAATATACATTGTGTTTCAGCCTGTCTCTGTGTTTTATAAATCATGCCAAATTTCTTTAAGAAAACTGATCTCCACTTTTTCCTCCCATACTACCCTGACTTTCTCAAGCTATTCAATTTGTTTCTCTCTCCTTGCGTTTGTAAATTTAATCATGATGCTTCGAGCAAAGCTTGTGGCACAACTCCACTCTGGCACAATAGATAAACATTGTGAAGTGACATAGAGGAGAATCAGAGCTTTCTGCCTCCGAGGTCTTTTTTAATTACCACATTTTCATAACTTCTGTGAGAGTATTTCCATCATCCCTGTTAAACATATCTCTCCTGACGTTCTGGCACTACTCATGAAAATTAAATTAATGTCTTTTTTTGCCTATTTTGTACTACAAAGTTAAGAATGTGCACCCTAATGTGAATAATACTTTGGCTATTCTTAATGATAAGGAAGAATTGTTAGAAGTCAAAAAACTAATCACTTTATATAACAACCTTTTTTGAGTATACTTCAGATTTCTAATGAACGTCTGAAAAGACAAAATTTAGTAATGCAGTCAATATTCAAGAAAATGCTCACAACCCTCATTTTTTCTTACTTCTTAGTTTAGGCAACTCAGATTATCCAAGTCCCAGTTTTTTCATCTGTAAACCAGGTAATTGACTAGTATAGATGTTTAACTCCCTTCTATTGAAAGAAAAGATCATGTGTGTCTCATTTCTCTGCACTGAAAGCATTTAAAAATAATTTTACTGAAATAACATTGAATTATAATGTAATATATGTTTGAGTATACCACTGAAATTAAACATCGGTATATATTAAAATAATTTCACTACTGAAGTCTTATTCCATCTTTTGCCATATAATTGATTTCTTTTATCTAACTTATCCCCACTCCCTTCCATCTTATAGTACGAAAGTTTACTTTTATTTATTTAGTTCATCTGTTTGTTTGCTTTCTATATATACCACCTATGAGTGAAATCATGGAAAACTTGTATTTTTCAAACTTCTTTCACAAAAGATAATACCCTCAAGTTTATATATGTTGTTGAAAATGGTAGAATTTAATTTTTTAATAACTGATTAACATCCCATAGTGTATAAATAACACTCTGGTGGTCTAGGGGTTAGCATTTTGCATTTTCATATTAAAAGCTGAATTAAAAATTACATAAATTTTAGAAACAACTGATAAAATACATGAGTTCTAAAAATATTACATCTTTCTCAAGAAATGTGCTTAGATACACATAAATATGCTTTCTATCCAAATTGCCCACTTATGGGCATTATATAAGAATTATTTCTAAAGGAGCAATATTATAAGATATTTTTCTAGGAATCATAACCAAATTTTGAAACATAAAATGTAAGTTGATAAAAATAAATTTGATATATTCCCATTTTAATTAATAACAGCAGAGTAAGTAGTTTTTATATAACAATTGAATATAGTAAATTTCATTATCAATCAAGCAACCCCTTTATAGTATATTAATAATATCCACTGCCCACATATCAGAGATGACAGCCCATTTTTACTGCAACTGTAAGAATATACAAGTAATAAACATAATGTTTCTAAGTTAATATCACAGGAAAAGTCTATCTTCTTTCTTGTCATTTTCACCAGTAGAAAAATAAGGTTGTCACAGCCTTATGCACAGAGCAACTTCTAAACTGATCTATGTATTTTATTATCAATTATTAATTATTTCATACAACAAATAAGTAATAGGTTTTATGATTACCACTGCTTTTTAGATTTCCGTTTTTTATTGACATTAACACTTCTCCAAATTAATACTCTGTGCACATCTCATATTCTTAAAAGTTTTAAATTAGATAAAAAATGCAAATCCATGATTAGTGTTCACAAACATTATCTTTATGACTATTATTATAATTATTAATGCTATAGACTGGGGAAAAGTGTAACGTGTCAAAGCTGAGTAACTGGGTAGGTAGAGCAAAGAAAGAAAATCCAGTATGCTCAGCTTGCTTTTTGCCTAAGACTGGTTCCTCAGATAATTTTGGTATGATAAATGAATAAAGGAGACAATAGTTTGAATGTATTGACAGCGACCCAAACTCAATACGCCTCATAGAACTTGGGACTTGAAAAGTATGCAAGACTCTTATGTAAAACAAATAGCACTTATTTCAGTCAAAACCCTCCTACCTGATTGGTAGATTGTTGTAAAATTGTTGCTCAATTTACATATAAATACAAATAAGAACACCCTGGTGGCTGAGGTATTAAGTCTCTGACTGTGGTAGCATAGTCCACAGAAAGTCTAAGGACCAGGTTTGAGACCTGGGGCTGGGAGAACAACAAAGATAAACAACTAAGTAATTGAGTAATTACTTCCTCCTCTCTCTTCCTGCTTCTCTGATTGCCTACTCCTCTTTATTCTTGCCTGACTCCATCCTCTGAAAGAAAGGACAAAAAAAAAGAAAAAGAAAGAAAGAAAGATTTTACAATCACAGATTCACTCGATTGAATTTATGGTGACTTGAAGAGAGAAATCCTAGTTGTATTTGTTTTTTTTTTTTAACAAAGAGATAAGCTTTAGTCAACTAATATTAGCACAGAAAAAACTGGGAAAATGTTGGGATTTAATTTCTGATTTAAGGAAGGACTCTTACATATTTATTAACTATGTCTGAGTCCATGCCACATACTAGGCAATGTGCTAGGTGATTGTGTCTGATATAACATGCTGCAGTAGCCAATGCTTTTCTCTTTGGTTGTATTTCTGTCCCTGAGTCTGTCTTACCAAGAAAACATTACAAGCATTGTTTTGGGTCAGGTTCCCTAGGGTCAAAGCCTGATCAGTGATTTATTGAATGCAAGTCCTGAGGAGAAACCTGAAAGCAAGCCCAGGAAACAAAACAGAACAAAGGCAGGAATATAGCAAATATGTGGGTCAGGAGAAGTTTCAGCCTCAGACCAATGCCAAAGATAACTCTGGAGCA
Organism: Solenodon paradoxus; assembly: GCA_004363575.1. Taxonomy (NCBI): domain Eukaryota; kingdom Metazoa; phylum Chordata; class Mammalia; order Eulipotyphla; family Solenodontidae; genus Solenodon; species Solenodon paradoxus. Next base: position 443,269 of record RJWH01000371.1, on the reverse strand, counting down.
CGAGTTATATACTATCAGACAGCCATCAGCCTCCTGACCCAAGGGAAGGGGCACAGTGGATACCTTCTAATGCCTCCAAGAAAGATGGCTCACTTCAGCCAAGGACTATTCTCCAGGAAAGAGTAAAGTGCGAATTGGTGAATACTAAAGCACAACAGGCAACATGGGTGTATTAGTTCAATAAAAGCAATCTTAGTGGGACACCAGCACTATTTGCTATTAGTGCTATTAGAGCAGCTGATGAGTCTCAGGGAAAAACAATATTATTTGAGACAAAAGAAAACAAAATTGTCGGTTTGTTCATAGTTTATGAATTTATATTTGTGTAATTTTTGTACAAAAGATCCAGGAAAATGAGGTTAATGGAAAATACTTTCAAAGATAGTAAGAAACAATCAATAATGATTGAATGCTTAATATGCACCAAGATATATGTTAAAATCTTCCCACGTATTAATTAACTTGAAACTTAACTGCCACATATTCCTCCTTTTACAGATGAGGAAACTGGAGTTTAAGTAACACATCATGACTACACAACAATTAAATCATAGTTAAGATTTATTTACTCTGACCTCTTGATTTCTATAGGCTTTTACTATACTTAAATTTCTTTATTCACAACAGGAAACATACAAGAATGAGATTATATCCTCAGAATAATAAAGCTAGAAAAATTATTGGTGTCCTGTGAATATCTTGAACAATTTTATTAAAAGAGAATTTCTAGGATACTATCTAAGACATATTCAAACAGATTCTCAAAGACTAAAGGCCCAGGAAAATAGTTTAAATATCGTAGAAAATTATAATGTTCAACATGGTTTGAAAACAAATAAACTAGATTAAATAATACTTTACTACAGCAGTAGCATTGGCTTTGGGACAAATGGAGCTTATCCACCACAGTCAGTGAATAGTTATACAAAAAAGACCTAAAATGTTTGTAATCAAGCAAGATATTTCACATTACAACCTAGCAACTGCTCTAGAGTCCAGGATTTTCAAGCAACGAAATTGAAGCATTTTTGAGGTCATGTTCACAACATGAAAACTTCTCTTTTCCAGTAAAAAAAAAAAAAGAAAGAAAATATAAAGAAAGCAGAGACGCAGTGGAAGAAACTGAGCTGAGCAAGAGAAATACAGAGGAAAACTAAGTAGAGAGAAAGTAGCAGCATGTATTTCTCAGTTTGTATTAGACAAAAGAAAAATTTAAATTACTTTCAGAGAACAGAAGTAAAAAAGTAAGAGAAAAAATGTTGCTTAAACTAGTTAGGTCTGATGCAGATGGAGATACTATGAGTGTTTAGAATTCACAGTGAAAATGTTGATAAAATATAAGCAACGTAATATGTAACGATGAACCATGCATAAAGTAAGCAAATTATTGAACGTAAAATTAGGACAATGAGGTGTGCCCTGGTGTAGTAGTGTTTAGGTCTGCTGCCACTGGCTAAGAGTATAGAGCCCTGTGGGGAACAACCAAGATGAACAACTAAAAATAAATAAAATGCTGGTGATGCTGGTGGAGCAGTAATTAGGTCAATCATCCCTGACAGAGAAACTCACTTGCCCCTAAATTTGAGTACAGGAACCAGGAGAAACAATCATTGTGAGCAGCAAAATAAAGATAAAATAAACATGCTTCTTTCTCTTCCTGCCTACTTGCCTACTTGCCTAATTTCCCGCCAGCACCTTCCTTCAAAAATAAATAAATAAATAAAAATATTTCTTCCTTCTTTTTCTTCCTGCTTGTATGCCTACTCATCTTCATGCCTGCCCATAACTTTGCTTCAAAAATAATTGAGATAAGATAATCCAGGGGTATCAACAATTTTTCAATAAGTTTCCTTTAGGATTTGAAATTGCAGCAAGAAGCAGATTATTACTGGTTTTAGTTTGATGCATACGTTTACTAAAATTAACCTGTTCAGCAAACTGTTATATTTATAGTCTCTTTATTTAACAGTCAATAATTAATACTTGCTTCCTCTTATTATATTAAAATTCCTAACTAAAGTGTTATAGCTCTCTCAACCGACAAAATCCAAACTGTGCTCTTTTAGAAGTAGTGAAGTGAACTTTATTACGCATGGGCCAGATATAGAATCTGAGCCCCAAAATGCTTTTGGGATGCACTTTTATCGGTGAGGGAGAGGGAAAGGTGTGAATTAGAATGGGAATTACAAACAGAATTCAGTTATTCATTTGTGAATTCCTCACATGGATGACACACAGGATTTACATAATTGAAGATGCACATAGTGTTTCATTCTCAGAAAGGGGTCCCTTTTTATCTAGTCAGTAGCTTCCAGTCAGTCTAGACTTTCAGGTGCCTGGTGGCTACGGTTGGTCCTCAGCAGCTAGAAACTGGGGTGCAGCTTCCTTTCTTCTATAAAAGGATCCATCAAATACTTTAAAAATTGATGTCAAAGCCAGAAAAATTCAATGATCAATTTAAAAAATAAAAATGTCTGTCCCTAAAATAACCATGACTCGTAATAACTGGGGATTCCAAATTCTGCTTTATAAAATTTATTACACTGTATACTTAGACACTCTCTAGGATAACACATTAATGATACTTCCATAGAGTTAAGGAATATAAATTTCTTCCCCAAATCACTAAGTCCCTGAAAAGATATTCCTAAAAAGTACACTAATATGAACATGACTGTAGTAGTCCCTGGAAGCTAGTATTTATGAACATATTCTGATGGATCTTATTTAAGAAAAGTCACAAAATATTATTTACCCAATGAAATGTTAGGAGAAAATGTCATATATCACTTCTGGATAGAAGTTTTAAAAACAAGTACAAAAGATCATCATTTTCACTCTCTTGGCAACCTGCAACATTTCAGCTGATGATAGTTTCATCTATCTTGTCAGAATGAAGAAAAAAGAGAAAATAACCTCCAAATAGTCAATGATAGACATATACTATGAGCAAGAAATTATCACAAAAGAATCTAGTTCAAAGAGGCATCATGCCATTTCCTACTCATCTGTAGAGATTCAGTTGAGAAATCCATTGGCAATCTTATGGGTACTCCTTTGTACGTGACTCATTTTTCCCTAGCTGCTTTTAAGATACTTTCTTTATCTTGTATATGGTGATGTGTCTAAGTGAAGGTCTGTTTGGAATGATACATTCAAAGTGTTGAAAGAAAAGAATTTTCAACCTAGGATAATACACTCTGCAATATTTTCATTTAGAGGTAAAAGAACAAAAAATGTTTTTTAAATAAACAAAAGTTAAATGAATTCATGACCACAAAATCAGTTCTAGAAAAAAATATTAAAGGAACCTCTATAAAGTGTAAAGAAAATCCACTTAAAAACAGTAAGCATCAAAATATAGAAAGTGCAGAGGGTAAGAGGATAATAAAAATGTGGATGGTTAGGATGAGTCAGTGTAAGACTAGCCTTCTTTCAAATAAAAATAGGAAAAAACATAGAATTCTTAATGCTAACCTCAAGGTAACCTCAAAATACATATACAAGGAAAAGAGAAAAGCAAAAAAAAAAAAAAAAAAAAAAAAAAAAAAAAAAAAAAAAAAAAAAAAAAAAAAAAAAAAAAAAAAAAAAAAAAAAAAAAAAAAAACAAAAGGGAAATCAGTGAATATATAACAGATTTTCAGCTAAAGAACATGACAAAAGCAGACATGGGCATTATAATAACTGAGGTGTCAATCCAGTGAAAAGACGTAACACTTATTAACATATATGCACCAAATGAAGGTGCATAAAAATATTTAAGCAAGTATTATTAGGACTAATGAGAGACATCACAACCACACAATAATAGAGGGAGACTTCAACACCCCATTTACAAAAATGAACAGATTAACTAGGCAGAAAATTGATAGAGAAGCAGCAGCTTTAAAGGACCATTTAGAACAATTAGTTCTAATAGACATATACGAAACACTTCAACCAATGATTACAGAGTTCACTTTCTTCCCAAGTGCATATGCAATATTCTCAAAGATAGATCATAAGTGGGTATACAAAACATGTCTCAAGAAATGTACAAGATTAGAAATAATATAAAGTATCTTCTTTGACCATGATGGCTTAAAACAAATCAACCCCAGAAAGAAAGCTGGAGGATCTCAAACTGATTGTAGACTAAATACTATGCTTCTGAATGAATCTTGAAAAAAAGAGGAAATCAAAGAAGAGCGTAAAAATACTTAAAGACAAAGGAGAATGAAGACATGAGCTACTAGAACCTATGGGATGCAGCAAAAGTAGTACTAACAGCTAATTTCATTGCAATCCAGGCCAACTTCAAGAAAAAAGAAAAATCAGAAATAAACATTCTAACCTTACATTTAAAATAACTAGAGAAAGAATAACAATTAAAGCCAAAAATCAGTAGAAGAAAAGAAATAATAAAAAATTCTCTATTACCCAAGAGTATCATCTGAGCATGATATTAATGCGTAGAGCCGCATTTGCCAGATAGAAGCCCATTGTACGAGAAAGCTACAGTGTTGAAGATACATGAAGGAATATGAAGTGTTCCTGGAAGTAAAATAACTCATTATCTTTTGACTATATATTCCATTACAGAAATGGAATATCTTGGGGAGAGTAGACTATCATGATTTATAAGTAAAGGGAGACTATTGAAAGGTTTCAAGTAGGAAAGTTTGAAATGATATTTCCATTTTTGATAAATACCTCCAAAAATTGATTGGAGAATGATTTAGATTTATATAACATAGAAGACCAGTAGATAAATTTGAAACTTTTAGAAAAAACAATTTATTAATAATGGGAACCTGGGTTATAACTGTAGAAATAGAAATGAAAATATGTATGTAGATAACATACAATTAGGAATTAATATTACTCCTTTAGTTATTAAAGAGGCAGTTATTTGGGAAATAGCAGGAATCCTATTGACTCACAGATTTTAAGGCTCACATTACTCTCAGTCAAAATGAGATATATAGATTTTTAAATGCATATTTGAAGGGAAAACAATAAATAGCTCTAGAGGATTTAAGGAGATCTTACTATTACATAAGTAAAAATTGGCGATGAAGATCCTGATCACAGTCATGATTGTGATTCTATTAAATTATTAAACATCTGTCAGTCTTTTAAGATTGTGTTTAATGTTTAACACATTAATCTATTTAGTCCTCAAATCAATTATTATGTTCATTCAAGAGAAGAGTAAAATAGTATATGGTGAAGAATAGAAATGGATTTTGGTGGTAAATTTAGTGTTTATATATACAGATGTTGTACAATGAGTCACAACTTGTACCTATAAATGTTATTATGCAATGTTCCTTCAATTTTTTTTAAAGATAAATTTGGTAACTTAACTGAGGTCTCAGAATTAGTGACACAACCTAAGCAGGAAGAATCTAAATTCCCTGCAGTGATCGATAAACTTCAGGAAGAGAGAAGAAAACTCAGGGATAATGAAAACAAAAATGATAAATCAATGGTAAAGTAATTTGCTTAAGGTGGGGAGCAACTGAGAATAAAAAACTTAAAAAATCCTTTCCCTAGTATTTTTAGATAATAAAGTGTATGGCAGGAAAATGTGGATCATAATGAATTATTGTACAAAAAATTTGTTTCCCTAAATTTATAAATGTTTTTAAGGATTGATGAAACAAATTTATTTTTCTTTCTCAATATGTCCAGATATCAAATGGTAAATTGTTATGTGAAGCCAACAAAAAGCTAATTTTCCATAAATAAATCCTTTTTTTATTTTATAAAGATAATTATTTGTAATAATTCAAAGAATTAATTACAAATAGGAAAAAATCACAAATTATATATGAGGTAAAATATAAAGTTCTGAAATTTTATATATTTGAAAAATGAATAAACATGCATGGAAATAAAGAGCAAACAAATCTTCAAATGTTTACATATATGTATATATACATAGATATGTATGCATATATAATGCATATGTATCAAATTTACAATGCATATCTATTTGTGACAATAATTTTTATCACCACTGCCTTATAATAATCTCAGCATCAATAGAAGTTAAGTTGGTATTTGACTAGCAATTATGTATTTCTATTTTATCATTTCACCTATTTCAAGGTTAATGTAAAATTATCATGGTTAAACATAACTGATATTTTACTGGATTCTTCTAGGGAATTACACTGAAGTCAGCAATAAACTGTTTTATGTCATCTAGGTCAGGTACTTATCTTAGCAGAACAGAAACAATCAGACCAGTGGGATTGAATTACACAGCTTAACTTATTTAATATTCTATCAGTCAGTTCTTAAGGACCTCTGGGCATTAGAAAACTCATTTAGCATTACTGACATATTAATTCCAAGACAACATTCAAAAAGCTGTGTTTGGAAGAATCATATTTAAAGGTCACATATTCCAGATTAAACTAAGGGGACTAATAAACACTTATCTGTTTATTAGCAATATGATAAAGAATGCTCTACTCTCCCCTTACTATTCCCTTCATTATTTTAATGTATCCTTTAATGAATACTACTGTGTTGCTTTAAAAATTGCATACAAAGACAAATAATTTGGGCTTTCTGACTGATGTGGGACGCTTTTAGTCTTTCATAAATTTTAAATTAAGAAATGAAAATTGTTACATATGTGTAATTCATAATAGTGTATAATGTCTAATGTCCTTCAGTGTATAACATGTGATTGTCAAAAGTTAATTTTCTTGGAAAAAACTATTCTCCCTTATGTGGATCAAGTATTTTGAATGGTCATTAAAAGATAAAAAAAGAAAGTTTAGTATCACTCCTTTACCAATAGATGTAAGTGTAATTTTCAGTGAAGTGGCTCAGTATATCTATTAGCAAATTTTGGAAATGTTAAGATTGACTTTGCCACGGAACGCCATAGAGTATATTGTCCTGAGGAACATGTTACCTCATCATTATGAGATGATATTGCTATTAAATGAATAAAGCAATCATCAGTGAAATCTTTCATTAAAAGCATAGATTATAAGAGGAATTAAAATGTGATTTCTTAATATTCCTAAATTGGACAGGTTATGAGAAATTCATGTTACATATCAAAGCTTAATGTATGCACATTTTTGTATCTTTTAATAGTTACTGAATGGTCTTTTGTATCTGATATCTACATCTAAATCATCTGGTACTCTATTCAAGAAAGCTATTTTGCAGGTATACAGAAGTGCACATACAAGTGAATATCAGAAATAAGGAGGTATAAATGAGGGCTATTCCTGGGACTTGAATTTTAAAAAGTCAACTCCAGTATTAGAGCTGAAAGCTCATTGCAGTGTCATATAGTAGATAAACTTTCCAATAATGTAACCATGCATATGTAGTCATCTGTTGAGTTAAACTTTACAATGGTGTTTACCACAGTTTGTAAGAATGAGGCTATAGACTACATAGATTCCTACTAACTCAAAATAAAGTCTTCCCATAAATTTATGTTTCAGATGGTACCTTGGTTTTTCCATCATACACTTTGGTTGAAATCCCAGTACTGCAACATGGCAAACAATAAACAATATATTAGTATGTATTTCTGCAATCTACACGCAATGGAAAGAAGATAAAACAGAAGATATTCCATTTAAATATGATTTATCTTCTATATAGCTTTAGAAAGCAAGCATATATATTTAAAAGCATGTATAATTACTAAAACTGCAAAGTAAAACAAGTTTAAAATAGTGGTTGCCTCTGTGATACGAGTAAGGGTACTCACTACAGGACTGTGGAATTTTGGAAATATTATATTTCTTGACCACGGTAGCTGTCTGTTAAAATGTGCATTAATATTATGTACTTTGCTGAATATGTGCACTATTTCAAAATAAAAAATGTATTTAAGATACCCTCCCCTCATTTCCACTAAGCATAATAAGGTATTCATGGATTTGATAAGAGATGACTACCTACAAATCTAAGACAATAGCTCTGACACGATGTTTACATTATATACTGTCCTTGGCAAAGTTTGTCTATTCACTTGTTCAGAGTTCTTGTGTTAGCACAATATTAACAATTAGTAATACTTTTTTGCTCATATGTAGATAAAGTGCCCCTTTGACCTTCTAACCATGACTCTCCTAATATAATCACTGTCAGAGGCATCTAGCCTGGGCTGAACTGAGACAAAGTTTAGAGATGGCTCCAAGGAATATATAATTTTCATCTCAGTGAACACCGCTATGTTCCTTTAAAACAAAAATTAAAACATTCCTTATACATGAGCTGAAAGGGCTTCACCAGGATCTAAACACTACCATCTCAAACCAGGCACTGTGATATTTATTGGGCCTACTCTATCTTCCTTGGCAAGGTTTGCCTCCCTTCTGTCAGTCATATTCTGGTCCAATCCTCTGGGAAGCCCCATCTGGCATTGGACTCCTTTCTGGGCACTGACTCTTCTTCAGTAACCACCCTCCTTGCCACAGTCAGTCTGTCAGCATCTTCCCCTGGAGGCATCTTTCCATGGAGGCTTAAATAGAGTCTAAGTAGATAATTTACTGCCATGTTGAGACACTTATTTAGGATAGCAGGATGAACAAATTCTTTCTCCTTCTCAAATGTCACTTGCTCTTCCTGCCCCTTCAATTATATGATAGGAAATGGTTTATTTAGCTCTAAACCTGCATTCACCACACTCCAGTTCTACTGACATTCCACATTTTCAAGTGCCCAATCAATATCCTACTGCTTTGTCTAGATAAGCTAAGTCACAGGGTCCAAATAAGACTACACAGTACACCGCTGTGGATGTGTAATATTCTTAGAAAGGGCAACAGAATGAGAAAAGAGGTGTGACCTAGGATTGAGTAGTCCCTGCCATATACTAGCTTTTCATCAGAATATTTACTTCACAGGCTATGTATGTTTTTCATAAAAAAAGTTGAATCGTAGGACTTTGTACATAGCAAATGAGTTGTGACTCTGAGTTTGTATGTCATTGGTACTGCTACATTGTGATCTTTAAATCCTAAGCAAATATGAGCAATTTTCATTTTTGTAAATAGCCCACAAATAAATTATGATAAATAACACCAAAGCAACACAAAATTATAACCTCTACTAGTCGGACTGTCAAAACTATGAAAGAAATCATCTATATCTTTATTGCACCCAGGTCTAGTCATGTAGCTACAGGTCAAAGTTTGAGCACTTTGATAATCACCACCATCCTTTTCTGTTCTTTCACAGAAAGGATCTGACACAAAAGAATAGAATAGCTAGAGTGTTCTTAGGATACAGTAAAATTGATAGGAAAGTTTTTTCTACTCTCTTTGTGATTCCTGTGGTCTATGGCAAGAATAGGAAATAAACTTTCAGTGAGGACACAATGGTATTAAAGACAAGGAAGTTTGCATGTTAGAGTACATTCACTCACTACTAGCTAACATTTCGCTGTTTAAACAATGATGTTTCTCCTAGCAAAAAAAGCAATTATTTAGACAAGTTATTATTTTAATATATCAATAGTAAAGGAGACCTATAGCTCCCAAAGTTAGAGGTATTGAAAGGGATACTTGAATGAAAAGCATTTCTCTGGTTCATAGGATAGACATGTGAGTCCAATTTTCTTTCTCCTTTTGCCTTCATAACTGTGAAACTCAGAATCAGACATTATAAATTCTGGACATTTCTCGAGATTTTAGAACTCAAACTTGGGTTATTACATAGAGCCTACAAAAATCTTCCAGGGAGGGAGTTTCTCATTTAGAAAGGAATTGTAGTTTCATATCAAAGTGTTTGAATAGAGTGTATCTTTAGAAGTCTGTTTCAAAGTAGTAAAAGAGTCAGATTCTTATGAGGGCAAATTCACAATGCTGTCTAATCCCTCAGATTAAAAAAGAACATATTAACCAAAACCTTAACCTCCTACATTTCCTAATTTCCCTTTAAAAATTACTAAATTTCTTCCCCAGAGACATATTTGTAAGAGTAATGAATCATATTGACCAAATACTGAATGAACAGTAATAAAATCTTGATTCAGTCAGTCAAGACTGAAATAAACTACTAGCAATGCAGAATGAATGTTTGAAATAGAGATACAAAGCTAAAACATCATCTGAACATTGTGAAGCAGTAGCAAATCTTTTTTTTTATTTTAAAGTGCTGTGGTGACATTTTAAAAATTCGATGTTAAAAGCAAAAATAAAAAAAATTCAGCATTCTCATTAATTTCTACAGATTATGTTATACTGGATACTCATTATGGTAAATAAATGCTCACTTTCAGCTGAGTCAGTAAAAGCACAAGATACAATCTCCATAGGTTACTTGATTCTGGTGATTTTACCATGTTCTTATGCTTTATTTTCACTCAAACACAGCTACCCAAGCTAACGATTAAAATACAGTTATTTCCTTTTTAACTCCTGTGTTCTGATACTTGATCAGTTGTGATATAACTGCAATCTTACACTGGCAATGTTCACTTTAAGAAGATACTTTTGAATATTTTTAGGAACTGACTTGCTAACACTATTCAATATTTCTCACATTTTGAACGCACTTGCTGTTTTACACAATCATTTGAAGAAAATTTGTTCTCAAACATCAGATCAAAAACTTTGACTAGTAGGCATCCGAATTTCTAATTGCATCTCAGGTTTCCTTGTATGAATACCAATTGCATCTCAGGTTTCCTTGTGTGAATACCAATTTCAACATTTTTTTTCAGAAACCGAATAAAGATATCATGAGAGGAATATTTATCCTCTAAAAATTGTGACTTTGGTTGCATTTCAGCAGGTTTCGGTAAATAAACCATATTTTTTAAAAAACAATCAGTTGTAGTGTCTACACTGGCATTGTTTTATTATTTGGAATGTGTGTGTGTATGTGTGTGTTCTATATGAGAAGTCTGGAAATAAAACTTTCCTGAATTTTGAACATTCTGTGTAAGTATATGATAAAAGGGATACAAAATTTCTTGTAAATCGTGCAGTCTGCCCATGGCTGAAGAATGATGAAAGAAGCCCACAGTGTTATACACAGCAATCCTATGACACACGCTATTCTTTGACTGCTTTCTAAACACATAACTGAAAAATATGAATAAAATATGATAGAATTTCTATTTCACTCATACCCTCACTGTATTCTGTTGTATTATCAATGACTTGGTTTGATGTTGAAGTATTCAGTTATTCAGCTTGCCAAAGGCCAAGGAATAAAAGTACTGAGAAAGAGCAATTTTGTATTTGCATAGTGTGCTTTCCTAGTGTATACCTGAAGAAACTGAGATTATTAGCCTCTTGGAGATTAATGAGATTCATGTGAAAAAAAATGAAGTGTTGGTATATCCCATTTTCTGGACTCTGGCAAAACATACTCATCCACCTAACAATTTAGAGTGCTTCAGATATCTAGGCAGCGGCCAGTCCTAACAGAAGGTGAGTCATTGACAAACCTACAATTGTGAGATAATTATACTTTTTCTAGCTTCACACTATCTTTTCAAGGATGTTCTTACAACAAAAGATCATGAAAAATAGAAATAGTGTCTCATTTTCCATTAAAAAGCAGATATTTTTCCTGGCCAGAGTCTAAAAATATTATTTTGTTTAGGGATTGAAAACTAGGCAAATTGAGGGCAGTTGATTATAAAGTAGATTATAAACTTAGAACTCATCAGTTGTGACACAATTCCACCTATGCTGAGCATTCACCTGGAAGTGACTCCATTTCGATGCCATCAGAACTGGTGGCCAAGGGGAATCAGTGTGAAGTTCAGGACGCCTGCTGTGTTGGTGAGTAATAAGTTGTCTAAGTCCACTCAATTCATAGCTTCCTTCTCAATTCAGTTTATTAAAGCTTATCAAATAAACCTAGCATTATGTCATTGTTTAGAAAGTGCTCGAGCACTTGACACATTGAGTAAACATTCCAGGGAATACATAATCCAGAAGGAATCTCTGAACAAATTTTTCTATAGTATCCATGGTGAGAGAAAGTTCTTTCCTCTGTTTAGAAGAGAAAAGCCATGTGATCAAAGTGGATTTATTTTTCTTAAATTATAAGTTGCCTGAAATTACTTCCTCTAGCTATTATTTATGGACGTATAATCACAACCTGGAAATTAAAAAAAAAAAAAAAAAAGCAAAGATTTATGGAAGGATCTAGTGGATATTATGTTTACTGAGATAAGTCATCTGAAGAAAAACACCATGTTGTTTCACTCACATGTAATGCATAGAGAAACAAAACAAATGACCGAACTAAATAAAAAAGAGATTTTAGACTTTGTTCAAATTAATTGTAACTAAAAGGAAGGAGGAAATACAAAGGAAAAATCAGATAAAGAGGTCAATCACAGGGTGAAAGATGGGATTAGATTTTTAGTGGCAAACTGTGCAGTATATAGAGATTTTTTTGATGACGATGCACACCAGAAATCTACATTATTATAAATTAATATTACTTAAATAAAAAATTAAAGAGCGATAATTATTCAAAAATTTTTCTTTAGCTCTTTTTATGTTGGTGTAGGAAAGGAAAAATTTTAAAACAGAATGGTTTTAAAAGTTACTTAAAACAATAAAATGGAAAATATTAAAAATGCCCTACAATAAAACTTTGCTCCCTTTTTTAACTCAGTGATCATCAAAGGAAGACAGATTTCAAAGTCTGGGCAGATAAGTTCTGATAACTGAAGTGTGAAACAAAATAGGCAATTTATAAAAGAAACGAAGGCTTATATTTTAAATTATACATTTAGACATTCCGCTTCAATGATTTGGTAGAGCAAGATATTTATGTGCTGTCGTGGGCTTTATGATAAGACTCTGTAGGTGACTGTTAAAATATTTGCTTTCTGTAATAGCATATCTTTTATATCACAGAGACTGTTCCATAAGTACCATCTGCTATTTTAATCTAAGTTCTTACAAATTCTTTTAAGATGTCGTAAGAACGTCTAGATACTTTGACCACAAACTCTACTAGTGTTACACAAAATGGTAGCAGAAATCAACTATACTTGAATTTAACTTCTCCTGTGGTATTTTTAGAATACCTGTATGTCATTTGTCCATTTTGATATGTAATTTTTCTTAATTTTCTTAATCTGTTTATGACAGATTATTTAGAAATAAACCTAAAATATCTAGTAATATCTGAGAAATGAGAAGTGAATATCTCCCATAATCCTAATGTCAAAGTTAATCACTATTATTTTAGGACATCTCGAGCTATTTAGTATATAACTTCTTTTAAAATAGTCTATGTAGCAGTTTTAATTTAATAATTTATTTCAGAATTCTATTTTGCACATTTACATTTCATTAATTCTTTTCAAAATCAGTTTATTTTATATAAGTACGTTGTAATGTATTTAGCAGTGCAAGTCTGTATATATGTAACAATGATTCATAAGTCAAAATGATGAAACAAAGATCTCCAGATTCAATGCATATTGAATCTATTTGATCATTTCTCTCCTTATTACTGAAAGCTCTAAGGTGTTTTGACTTGCAGTGGTAGAAACTTCTAGTCATTCACCAAAATCTGTTCTTCTTTTCTTCCTGAACTCATAGATAGGAATTCAGCTAGTGGAACTACAAGTCAGTAGCATGTGTCACTCTTCCCTTTATGTTCCTTCTTATTTGTACCTCTTTTTCTCAGTCTAGAATGCAGATACTTCAGCAGTCCAGCAGTGAGCATGCAAGTAAACAAAACTCTCCAGGGTAAACCAATCTCTTACAAACAATCCTGATTTACTCAATGACTCAATGGAATAGAATTACTTCCACAAACATCATTCACTTCAGGACTGCTGGGAAAGAAAAATACACGTCTTCGTTCTTTATGCTATATTATATTGGGTCTCATTGGTACAGCATTCTCAGCACTCACTAAACTTCTTATGTATTAAATTGTAGACTCTTCACAGTAATATTTAAATTTCTGTTTTGTTCTCTGCTCTATCAATCATCAAAGTAATTGTTCATAATATATAACAGAACCTTGGGTACTTACAAGAAAAAGTGTCATTGCTATACAAAATCCATTTTTTTCCAGAGTAGTCAGAAGCTTGTTGCAATATTACATAGGATTAGGTTCAGATATCATAATCCCTAGTCTCTGTTGGCTCAAAAGAGAAAGTCACTTTCACCTCTGTGATTTAGAAGTCATATAGTCTCTAAAATTTTATTTTCCCTATTGCTACCTCTTTTTAAGGGCTGTTTTACTACTTTCCAGTTCATATTCTTAATTTCAGAAAAATCTTTTGACTATCCATATTGCCAACAAATCCTGCTAGGCTAAATTATAATCATTTATTTTTCCAATGTTATTACATGCCTGCAATAAAATATTAAGTACTTGCTGCTTGTTCAGGAAACTTTCATGAAAAGGCAACTCCTGCTCTTAAGGAACTTACTTTTATAAATAGCGATTAAAATATGATGTGATCAGTATAGTGGTACATGTATGACAGAATTTTTTTTAAAAAACAGGGGTTTTATAACTACAGACCCTTGCCCAGTTTTTAAAAGTCTAAAAAACTTCTGCAGGAAATAATATCACACCAAATTATAAATAGTGAAGATATATCCAGATGTAGGAGAAAGAGATCTGGGAAAGACTGATATCTGTAGACATAGTGGAACACTAGGAGAGTCCCTACTGTTCCCACATCTTTCAGATCTTTCATTTATTTTATCCTCCCCATGTTTTCTTTCTCCTAATTCAGTAAGATAGCACTAATTAGAAAAATGGGAAAGTAAAATTCAGTTTGTTCTTAATGACTTTATTCAATATTAGCCTAGAAAATAACCTCATTTTACAGATAATTTACATTTCTTTTTTGTCATAGCATTATCATTTTCTAAAAAAAGAAATATATCATGTTTAAATCTGTGGGGTTTTCATGCATAAAAGAACATGCTTTTCAAAGTACTTTCAGTAGTTCCTTAAAAATGGATAGGAACATTCAATCATATGTCTGAAATTTTGTGCTTAAATCTAGAGAGAGTAAATGAGCCTTTAGTGTGGTCTATAGTTTAGGTCATATAATCGCATGTTTTTGCAGTCTCTGGATTCAAATAAGGATGGTGCTTGATTGATAGCCCAGGGACAAATTACCTGCTGGACTTCCCTGACATCTCTTAGAATTAGGTGCTGAGTTCTGATGTATTTTATCAAATGTTTAAATAGCAATTGCTGTGATTATATATGCCAGATTTCATGACAAAATACTACAGTGTTTATTTTGTATGCCTTCAAAATTACATGTCTTTAAAGCTATTTTGAATCATCATTTAAGTATATTTGAATACATATATATATAAAATAAGTGATGACATACAAAATGACTCGTGTTCATATAAGAAAGTCTTCCTTTCAAGAATATATATATATATATATAAATATATGTATCTATCTCTCTCTATATATATATCTATATATATATATGTTTTGAAGTCTCACTAATGATATGCTGTTTGGAATATTAGATTTTTCACACATTTTAATATGACATACAATTTTTCTATTGAAAGATATCAGACATAAACTAAACATTGCCTGCACATTTTTCCCTATTATTTTGCAAAATTATAGCAATTATTAATGTATCCAAAGGAAAAATACTCTGTACAGAAATAAAAATAGATTTTTAAGAAAGCACTGCTTAGTATTAAAGGAATTCCACTTTTGAATAATATAAAAGCAGAAATAAGGACAGATGATTATATTTAGCTAATTCAATATTAAATTTCACATTTACAAAATAGACTATTGCATTTATGATGCTTTTTACTTTACACAGTTGTAGCTACTGTAATGATATAAATTGAGTTCTATGAACAGAACTTTTTTCCATTTTAAGAGAAATTGTCAGTATAAAAATACAAATATTGAAAGGATCAAAACAGTTTTTTTTATGTAATAAAAATAAGAAAACATTGAAATACTTCTAATGGTACTAAAACATTAAAGGGTTGTGTCTATTTATATTTCTCTTTGGATTGCATTTGCCTCTCTTTTTAGAGCTGCCATATGATCAATACACACTGTTATGGAGAAATGTAAGAGTAACCATTTGCTTAAATTAATAACAAACCAACTTACATATTCAGTCTTTCAATGTAACAGAATATATGGGCAAGAAAAAAATTTAAGTATACTGTAATAGGTGATTCACCTGTACTGTAATAATTACTTTGACACTCTGAAATATTGCTCTCAACCATCTTAAATAACAACATCAAATGTTTCAACTTAATATTATTAAATTTTCTATTAGATCAATGCACTCAATAATTTCCAGCCTTATTGGACTATCTCATTTTGTGACTGAAATTGAAACAGATACCATCCTTTAGTGCACAAGCTCATGTATTTGAAGAACTACTTATATTTAATCCCCTAGAAAGTTTCCTAATAACTTGAATCATGTAAAAGCTAAGATGAATGTTCCAGAATCTGAGCACTCATTAAAAAAGATTAAAATTGCCCACTTAAAATAAAATGAGCCATAAACTTTCAATGTAGAATTTCTCCATAAACTGTACAGTTAATTATATTTTCGTAAATGCCCAATGTCGGATTTAACAAATAGAAATAGGTGCTTGGTAAATTTGAATTTCATATAAAAAGTGAATATGTTTTTAAGTATTAGTATTTCCCATAAAATATTAGGACATATCTAAAATAATTTCTGTCTGAAATTCAAATTTAACTGGGTATCCTGGATTTTATCTGGCAACCTTATGTGTGATACTATACTTAAGCAGATATTATGTTTGTTGCAATGTCTGTCCTTTCTGCCAAATATCTTCTTTCTGTTCATCCTAGTTAGAGTCTTGCTTGCATTCTTATTCTTAAAAACCAGATGATATTTCTTATTAGTCTTATTCTGATTATTCAGTGTCAACAATTCCTATGCTAAATTGACCCTGTCTCAAATATGGTTTTTTGACTATAGTTTTTTCAGGTAACTCCTCTGACTCATTCATTAGTTTCAGAACTAGTTTGTATTTTTCTGTGCAATCTTTTCTGAAGCAATATAACAAAATGGGTTTCCTAGGATTATCCTGCTCTATTTCTGTCTTTCAACAAGGATTTAGACATGCGAGTGTTTCAGAATAACATTACTAACATGACAGTAACTTTACTTGTAAAAAGACTAAAATATTACAGTGATGGTTTCTTAGAAGAAAAACATTTTTATGTAAAATAAATCTAGCTCTAGGAGAAAGCGTAAAGGATAACTTCTTTGATATCAGGCTTGGCAATTTTTTTTTTTTCCAATACTATTAAAAGACAGCTATGTTGTCGGAGAATAGATTTTCAAATCATCTCACTGATGAAGGATTAATATTTAAAGCATATGAAGAATGGATACAACTAAATAACAAGAAAATAAAAAGAAAACATATTAAAACAGCACCAAAATTTCATTTAAAAAAGGACAAGGAGTAATAAAAATTATTTTTCAAAATAAACACACGAATGGCCAACGGGTACTGAACAAGTGCCCCACAAAGCTGATTCAGGAAATGCAAATCAAGTCCACAGTGATCTGTCACCTACGTGTTATAATGACTACCATTAAAAAGAAAAGACACCACAAATGCTGTAGGCAATGTGGAGAAAAGGGAATCCTTTTGCACTGTTGGTGGAAATTTATATAGCCACTATGGAAAGCAGTGTGAAAATTGCTCTTAAAAAATTAGAACTGCTCTGTGACCTAACAATCCACTTCTGGGTGTATATAACCAAAGGAAATGAAAACAAAATGTGAAAAGATTCCTGAATGAATAAAGAAAATGTGATATATATGGATATTTCTCTGTAATGGAATATGTTAGCATGATTAGGAAGAAGAAATACTGGCATTTGTGACAACATGGGTGACTTGTGACAGCATTAAGCTAAGAGATTAAGTAGAAATAAGACGAATAAAATACATTATCAATTATATATGGAATCTAAAAAAGCCAAAATCATAAAATCAGACGTTAACTAATGTAATGATATAGGTGCAGTTCTATGAATACACAAGAATGGTGATTACTGAGCTCTGAAGAAAGGGAGAAAAGGAGAGAAGTTGGCCAAAGAGTGCGAATTTCCAGTTATGAGATGTATAGTATTTATAGTTAACAATACCATGTTATATGTTTGAAAACTATTAACAGTGTAGGACTTCAATATTCTCATCAGTAAAAGTAAATGGTTATTCTGTGATGCAATACAATTGTTAGTTAATGGATTATGGTGGCAATAATTTTTGAATATGTAAGTGTCAGGTATGTTGCATACTTTAAACTTACAAAATGTTATATGTCCACTACATCTCAGTAAAGCTGGAAAAAATAACTCAAATATATTTTAGTATTTGATAGAATTGTTCTTCCCTTCTCCCTCTGAAATTAAGTATGATCATGTAATATCCTCCACAGTGAAATGATAGAAGTTTCAACCGTGGAAGTAGCTTCAAAAGCCAGGAAAATACCCATTATCATTTTTCCTACTGGCTGAAATAATTTTGGAAGCTGTGTTAAAATATAGATTCTGAGTGACCAGCAGAACTTTGTGCTGATGAATATAGGTACTACAAATAATGTTCATCAGAAAACTAGGCAGACTTAAAGGTTTGAAAGGAACTATAACTAGTCTGCCTGGGGGAGTCTATTTTTATGAAGCAGTGAAACAAAAATTAAAGTTGTTCATTTAATTTAAAATAGGCATTAAAGTTTTTTTTGGCTCATTTCAAGTACAAAAAGGAGAAAAAATTAATATTTAAAATTTCCTTCTTTTCTAAACAAATGGAACAGAAATCGAAGTCAGTGTGTTCTATTCCATGCAGCTCTAAAAGGACATACCTAATTTTATAGAATTCACCCAATTTACTCTCTTGTTCATACTTATTATATTAGCTATTAATCACTGTGGGCTTATTTCCAAATTATTATCTATTTAAAATTAATAATCTGCATAATAACTAAGTACAAGCATATTTTATTGAATCTAATTAACCCATCTCTATACAGAAATTAAGGTAACATAAATTTTTCTGATTATTATGGAAAAATGTTAATCCATTTGCTTTGTCACTTATTCTAAGAAAACTGTAATAGTCTGATCAAATCATCTAAAATTTAAGCAATTTATAGCAATATATTCTATATCTTATCAACATGATGTAATTTTGTTTAACTAGTCAATAGTTAATAAGCAAAAAAAATTGTAGGAAAGAATCACTGTTGAATATGAAAAATAAACATGACCAGATGAACAGAGAGGTACTAATAATACTATAAATACATTCATATCTTTTGTTTTACATGTAGCTGTAACTCAGTTTTCCTACATTTATTTTTTGCTTTGTCATTTTTATAAATAAATTTCTAGTGTTTGTTCTTATTTGTTTTCTGCTTCACTTTGCTCTGTCTTATATTTAGAGAATTTCATTTGGTTTCCATAGTCTAACTATATATTATTTAAAGTCCTGTTGATATTTTTTATAGTTTGTCTAGTTTTCTACTCAAATCATTAAAAACAATTTAATATTTGAATTGAGAAAGTTTATAGTCAGAAATGTATATTATCTTCATATAAATATGTATATATTATACAAGTTTAAAATAAGAGACACATATTGAACTTTACCCATGGTGATCCTAACTTTTATCTAAAGTTAAATGCATATATTTTAAAAATATAATCCAGTATCTACCTGTAACCTCTTACAAACAACTGCTGTTTTTTCATGTGATTACTGTAAGCATATATGTATTTTTCGTCTATCAATTTTTCATATTTGAAATGATCCAGATTTTCATGTGTTATCCCAAATAGTCTAAGAGGTTTACAAAGAAGAGTATTGTATTCACTCTCACTTCTCTTATACGAGGCACAAGTTGAGAAAGCACAGGGGTTTGTTAAATGTGTTTTTAATGAATATTTCCTCCAGTATCTTTCATTGTATTTCAGTATGATCAAGTACAATAGTTGAATTTAATGGAAATTAATTTTGACTCTTCATGCCTGATTATTGATTATACGTGCCCTTTTTATTAAAAAAAACTATAAAATTTCATACTAATTCTTACATATTGTGCAAACTCATTAATCTAGCCCTTTATCTCCCAATTGTATACTAAACTGGATTACATTTTCTTTCAGCCTGGCTTGGCTCTATCCATTCAAGAAGTGTAAATCAGTTTACTTCTGAAAGCAATGTGCTGTCTACTTCCCTTCTTCTGATAATTGTCCACTTATGCAATTCTAAAAGCAGATCATGAACTATTTCTCTATAATCTTGACTATTTAGAATATAGTGGTTGGTTTTATTTGCACTAATATTTAAGAGCCAAACTCCTTTCCTGTCCTCTGACAAAAATAATTCCTGGACTACTAGTGAAAATGATTGATTTGATAGTTCTTTATCAATAATCTTGATGCAGGCCACTATTCAGGCTTCATTTTCTACCATCACATTTCCCTTACTCTTCTGCAGTGGACACTTAAAACTATTCTCAAGACAACTTAGTCCTTCTTATAATGCTCTCTTCAATGAACGCTGTTCTACCTGCTTTATCTAACAAGCTTATTCTCCAGTGAATAATTCTGGATGTTTTAAGTGGTTAAAAACATAGCTCTTTCAAACTAACTTGAACACTAACAGGAATTTATTGGATCATACTAAAAAAATGTAGATTTCATGGTTGAGTTAATTTACAAGATCCATGTTGACATCAATGTTTTATTTTCTTTTGTCCATTTGAGCTGGAGCTATAACTATCAACATTATTCCAGATTAATCTCAAAAATAAATTATGCCTTTTAAAAGTTTTCCTTTTATTATGCCAGTGTTTCCACTGTCTCATAAACATATTTCATTTTCAATGTCACCACTTCATATAACAATAATCTAAATAACTGATACTATAGGATATTATTACTAGTTATAAAAAGACTTCATATTAATTAGAATAAGTTACAATATGTAAATTTGGAATCTTCTAATGTCCCTTTGTTTTCAAGTCCCTCTAAGAATGAGTATCTGTGAATGAATATTCAAACATTTGAAGAACACTTTTTCCTTTTGTTCTTTTTTATGCCCTGAAAAATTATTTTAATTGCCCTGATAAACCCTCAGATCTCAAGCAGTCCCACCGAAAACTTCAAGTTTTGTCATTTGAAAAGTAATGTACTTTGGTAGCAATATGAATTTTTTAATATCTCATTATGAGGCAAAGTCTCTGAAAAATTTAGGATCAGAAACTTCTCCAGTATTGCTAATTATTTTCACTGACATAATGATGGAATGAGACTGGAAGGATACTGAGGAAAATGTTTTGAATATAACTCTCCCAATGAAAATGTAATGAAGATGCTACCTATATCTCATGGTATGACACCCATCACTTTCCAGTATAGTTTCTAAGATTCAAGTGATCAATGGTTCCTTTTATGTTTGAAGATTTATTGAGTTCCCTGAAACAATTCTAATGTGAATGTGAGTGGAGGCTTCCATACACTCAAGCAATTCTAAGACACCAGCAGATAATCCAAGTATTTAACTCAATTCTGACACTACCTGAAAATAACATCACATATCACAGGAAAAGAGCTCAGTCTTCTGAAACTGCACTCCACTTTAAATTCCAGATGCATGTTCAGGTTGTTATCTGTGTTTCTGACCAACCAGTTATAAGTCAGAGATTCCCATGTTTACCTCCCCAAGTTCTATTATTGTGCTAGAGTGGCTCACAGAACTAAGGAAACCCTTTTATTTACTAGATCACTATTTTATTACAAAGCATACAGGAGCCAGATGAAGGGAGACAGGATGAAATCTCAAACAAAGAAGCATCTGTCCTTGTGGTGGTTGCTGTTGAAAGGTAGCCTGCAGAAGAGCTCTGGTTCTACAATTTGGAAGTTCTCTGAAACACCCTTTGGGGGGAGCTTTATTACACAGGCATGATTAATTAACTCATTGATCATTAGAAACTGAACTCAATCTCCAGTTCCTCTTCTCTTTTTCAAGATAGAAGGTAGGAAACGGGAGTGGATATTCCAACTTCTAATTGCACGCTTGGTTTCCGAGCAATCAACCTCTACCGTTTTGTGCTTCTAAAAGTCACCTTGCTAACACAGGACGAGACACCTTGTCACTCTCAACACTATGGAAATTCCTAAACTTTGGAGCTTTGAATCAGGAACTGTGGATGAACATATATATATATATATATATATATATATATATATATATGAAAAATATACATTGGTCATTTGTATGACCAAATTAAAATTTTTTTATAAATTAAAATTTCACAGTAACTGGCTCAGAAATTCCAGAGGCCTATGTATTAAAAAGGAATTCTAAGTGCGTAATTTGACCAAAATAGCAAGAGAGGACCTTCCTTGCCTCACAATCAAGAGGAATGACTAAAAATTAGCCTGGGAGAGGACACTACTGATAGAGTCCCACAACAGGGTAGTGAGGCTGAAGCACCCTCTGTACCTCAGAGACCAACACAAACTGAATTAGGGGAGAAACTGACTGGGTATTTACCCACAATCTACATCTACTAATTCACATAGAAACATTCACTCTCACGTTTATTGCAGTATTATTTATAATAGCCACAAACTGGAAACTATCAAAGCACCCAGCAACCAACAAATAGATCAAAAAGATTTAGTAAATACACAAAATGGAATACTACACATCCTTAAAAACATGAAACCCTGGCATTTATAACAAAATGGACAGAATTAGAAAGGATTATGACAAATGAAATAAGTTAGAAGGATAAAGATAAATACCACATGAATTCACGCATGTGGAGTATAAAGAAACAAAGCAAACTAACAGTCAAAATAAAAACCAATCCCTAGATTTTTAACAATAGAACTGAGGTTACCAGTGGAGAAGAGGTTGGAGTAGGAGCAAGGGATCTCATGGACTGTGGTGAAAGAATTCTGGTAATTTGGTGGTAGGCAGGATGTGTGACTATACTTTTGAGGAATGGTGAACCTGTACTTAAGGGATTATATTATGTAAATCAAAGTTACCTCAATAAATGTAGAAAGAAAGAAAGAGAGAAAGAAAGAAAGAGAGAAAGAAAGAAAGAAAAAAGATAAAGAGAGAAAGAAAAGGAGAAAGAAAGAAAGGGAGAAAGAAAGAAAGAAAAAAAAAAGGAAGAAAGAAACCTAGACTTTATGTACTAGTGGTGGCTCTTGCTTTCATGCATGAAAAAGGTAAATGAACTGAAATGCAGAGGTGGCAGAAGACATGACTCTTCGGGCAGAGATCAAGTATGTTACTATACACAGCAAGAAGCACAAGTATAATATTTACATTGATCTCCATTGATGCTCAAGTCATACGAGTACTGTTGGGTCTAGGTGGATGGCATACATGCAGTGGGTTTTGTGTATTATAGTTTATTCACTTTAATTGCTCAGTACCAATCTGGGATGGGTAGATATAGCCAACCAAGGGATTGAGGACTCGTGGTTTTTTATAGTAAATATCGTGTAAGGCTGTTCTTTGTTTTGGAGGAAGGCATTATCTCATCTCTTAAGAGTCTTATTGACAATATAATCCTGAGAAAAATTCTGGGTAAAAGTAGTCAGAGAAGCATACCTGGGAAGGTCAAGTGTGAAATCTGTGCATGGGAGAAGTTGATGCGCAGCCCGAAGACCCAGGTTTGCCCAGGACTAAGAGGAGGGCAACTGAAATGAACAACTAAATAAATAAAGTACTTCTCCCTCCTCTCTCTTCTTGACTACTGCCTGCTGTTTTCCTCTTTAAAAAATGAAAATAAAAATGTGATCAGGGCCTTGCATTGTTGGTCTAGTTAGCAAGAACATGTCAAAGAACCTATGGTGATTGCTTCTACCAACAGTGCATCCATAATTAATGTTCCTAGGTTTCAATATAACAGGATTAGAAATAAATCTTTAAATAAATAGAATTAATAAGTTCCAATAAAATAATGATTTAAGTTGTAAATTTTAAATAATTCCTGTCACTACCAAGATTGATAAAATAGTGACAATGATTTTCTTACCATAGCCTACTTTCTCTTGAAATTTCTACCTTCATGATCTCTAATTTACGTTCACTGAAATGCCCTTCAAACGCTTGCCATTTATTATTCTAACCTTGTGAGGGCTATAGTAATTAATCTTATAGAATATTGGTGTAATAGTACCCCCACTTGCATCCTTGGATTGCAGATGCATGAAAATATCATTGACCTTGTTATCCAGATCTTCAATTTATAAAGATATCTCAAATATAGTTTGATTTCCATTGATGTCTATTCATCTCTTTGTTTCTGAAAACTTGAAGTCTATTGCAATATCTTGCTTTGATTTTAGTTGTGAAAGCCTATGCAGCTTGGGGAAGTAGTCAGAGTCTTTGGAAATTTGACCTGCAAAATGTCTAAAAGATTGTTTGGTTTGGGTTTCAACAGTTAACATGGCTGTGAGGCATTGAATTGTAAATTGATCTACATGACTTAAAAAGAAAAAGAAATGTATTTTAACAATTTGTCATTAAACCTAGCCAGTAGCGAGGATAAACAAGAAGACTGGAGACCAAAACATTACCCCATAAACATTACTATGTGTTTTTCACAATATGGTCTATTGGGTGATAAATGAAAAAAGAGAGAAACCTAACTCAAATCCAGGTGAACTCTGTTAGTCTATATTAGAATGTAATTGCCTTATATTTCCTTAAAGTCTTCTTGATCACCTCTATATTAAAACATTCATACAGTTTTATCTTTCTTGTTATCTTATTTCTTGCCTTGGTTAATATGTTTCCTAAGTTACAATAAAAGTTCGGCATTTCTCTTGTGTAACTTTCTAGCTATTTTATGACTCCCCTTCATCCTATCTTTAAGAAATGATCACTCAGTCTTTATTTAAGAACATCCAATAAAATATCACAATTATATATGAGGCCATCATATATTTTTACATATATGATGCTATTGGAATAATGTATAGAGATTATGTGTACTTTTTACACAATTTCTGCCTACACTAGTTTATAATAGGCCAGTAGTACATGACATTGATATAGACAGTGTACTAGAAAAATTACCACACAGGACTCTTGGATGCTTATTTACAATCACAAAATTTTCAGTCTTTTCTCACCCCTAGGAAGATATCAGTTTTCATATTCTATTTTCTCATTTCAATAATGCTATATAAATAAAATCATGCAATATGCATGGAGATTGGCTTTTTCTTTCAGTTTAAATCTCTTGAGATTCATCCAGTTAGTTGTATCCCAGTTTATCCTGTTTATTTCTAAGTATTTCATGGTAGGAATAGGTTCAACATGTGTTGAAAAATTCACCCATTTAAGAACTACTGAGCTGTTTCCCCTTTGGGGATGTTATGGGTACATTTTCTATGAATATTACTCTATAGAATTTCAGGTGAATGTAATTTTTCATTTCTCTGGGGTAGCTATCTAAAAGTACAATTGTTAAGTCGTATAGTTGTATATCCAGATAGTTAAGAAACTGGCAAGAAGTTTTCCAGAGTGGTACTACCATTTTACACTTTTAGCAGCAAAATGCGTATTATCCGGTTTCTTCATTCATATAAGCCTTTAGTGTTGCAATTAGATTTATAGGCATTGCAATAGGTGTGTAGTGATATCTAATTTTGGTTTAAATTTGCATTTACCTAATGTCAACGGTGTCATATTATGGAAGGGCCTGCCTACCACCTCCAGCAACTATAAAGAAAACCCATGACACCTCCTGTAACCTGAGTTTGCTTGCCAGCAGACAAAGAACTTCAGAACTTCAGGTTTGAAACCCCTAATTTACATCTCTCTCGTCCTGCATTGCTCTAGCCTATATAAGAATGTTCTAACCAGAACTCGGGGCTCAGCTCTTTGGGGAATAAATCCCAGCTGAGACCACGCGTGTAATAAATGTGCCTAAAATACATCCAAAGAGTGCTCGCTTGGTTTCTCCTGAAAACCATAACAATATATGTATTAATATGCTTATTTTCCAACAAAATATCCTCTTGGGTGAATAGCTATTCATTTTTATCACTTTTAATTGGATTTTTAAATGGTTTACTGTTGAGTTTTGAGAGTTCTTTATGTAACCCAGGTAACAGTCCTTAGCTAAATAGGTAATTAAAAAATGTCTTCCCCTTAATTTTTAGCATGTGTTTTTAAAATTGATTAGTCTTTATTTAGAGAAAAAAATTTAATTTTGATAAAGTTCAAATTATAAATAATTTTTTATGTCTCAGACTTGACTGAGAAATCTTCACCAAGTTCAAATTACTGAAGAATGTATCAAACTTTTTGTTTCAGAATGATGCATTTTACTTTAAAGCCAGCGATCCATTTTGAATCAGTCTTTGTAAGACTTAGACTGAAGTTTAATTTTTTGCTTGTGGCTATGCAATTGTTCCAGCACATTTTGTTAAAAAGATTACTATTCTTAATATGAATTGCTTTTCTACCTTTGTCAAAGATCAGTTGGGCACATTTTGGGGGGTGTTTTTTTTTTCTGGATTCTCTAACCTGTTCCATTGATTGATATGTTTTTTCCTTTGCCATACACTCTTGATTAGTACAGCTATAAAATAAATAACAAATTACCCAGCTCTCAAAAGATATAAAATACTATCATTTGCAACAACATGATGAATATAGAAGGAACTTGCTTAGTGAGCTATCACTAGAAAGACAAACATTGTATGATTTCATTCATTGTAGTATATGGAAAAAACAGACAAATGAGGCAAATCAAATAAAAGTATTGAATCAAATTAGTGACAGGAGGAGACTGGCAAATCAGTTAAAAGGGGTCAATTATGTTGTGAATGACAGGATTAGATTCTTTTAGTGGTAAACTTAATTTATTACATGAAGATGGTAAATGACAATGATACACACCTTAAACTTATATAATGTTATTATACAATGTTTCTTCAATAAAAACAAATTAAGATGTTTTTCAAAAATACATTCAAATCACGTAGACTAATTTCTAATACTTTATTCATCTAAATTTTTAGCTATCTTATCTCACTAGGCTTTCCATATTAATTATTTTAGTAATTCTTATTTATATTTTCAAAGCATATTGCTGAGATTTTGATAGAACAGTTTTAAATCTATACATCCAATAGTATATTGAATCATTTTGGTTCTGGCTGATTGATTATAGCTTTGTCAGTTCACACACACACGCATGCACGTACACAGATGATAGTCATACCTACAGATTACCACTTATAAAAGCTTTAGATTATGCGTTGTTGTCAGCTATTACATGGACATAAAAGCACTGAGATACGGGCATTTTTTCTGTACTACTCATGCAAGAACTTAGACTTAGCAGGTAATAACAATTGCTATTTTCACAGAGAAATAAAAATGTATTTGTATTTTAAACCCATTTATTTTCTGATTGAAAAGCTTGTGGAAAGAATATGATTTTTTTTTTCTGTATAGCTCTTTGTGGTTACACTGATGTGTCTTAGAGAGATTATGCTAAACAAAGTCAAAGCCAGGGACTGAATCAGGCACTCAGCTAAGAGGTGAAATTTTATTTTGTGGAGCAATTGTTTTGAAATCCCAAGCATCCCATATCTTCTTTCGAATCTAATTCTTGTTTATCTTCCTTCTCTATGGTGATCTCTCCAATCTGCTATGGCTCCTCCTAATTTCTATTTTAAAGGTAGAAATAATAGTTTGAAATTCTTGTCATAGATTTTTGGCTATCTGAACCATAAGGAGAACTAGGTCTAAAGGGTGTTCATGAAACAATTGTGCATTTAGGGCAAGATCATGAAATGCACTTCATTTTTCATTGGAGCACTGGCCTTTCCCAGTTTTGCTGCTTTATATATTTATTTATTTATTTAACCAGCAGAAGGTCTTGTCACTCTTGTGCATAAGCCAAGACAGGGAAGGCCAAAGGATTGTTGCAGAAAAGAACCACATTTATTCAAAAGTCAACTACCCAAGGAATGTGGTGGACTACTGTTCCAAAATTCATATCAAAATACTGGACAGAGTCTGGACTTTTTAAGGGAAAGTTGTGATGGCATTGTGTGCAGTGATACAAAGGGAGTGAAGGCTCCACAGTCAGTGTTGTCATCATACCACTTTTCTGTTACAGCTGGCTTCAGGTCAAGTCTCGGATCTCACTAGAGGTAGAGAAGGTGTTTATCCACAGGGTTTGCATCCCACTGCTGGTTCTGTTGTCAGTGATTAAATTTCTTAGCAAACTTTGTCTGCAAGAAAGTGTTTAGTGTTTTTCAATTGTTTCATGATATGAAGCTTTGGCCTTCATTTTCCTTTTTGTCTCCTGAACCCTATTATACAAAACATGAGGAATACATCTAATGAATAACATGATGTTTTATTATTTAAATTAAATTATTTAATCAGGTAACTTATCTGTCCACATGTTTTTGACTATAAACATAAAAGACTAAATTGGAATATATGTATATATATATATATATATATATATATTTCAAGTCACTCTATGGCAGACATTGAATTAAGACTAGTAAAGGAGATACAGTCTCTGCTTACAAAGAACATATTTTCCAGTAAAGCATATAAAATACAAATACTCTAAATATGTAAATGGCATTCTAAAGACATAAAGGCAGTGCAATAGAGCTTAGAACAACTAGGAGAGAATAGAAATGCTGAAATTCAGATAAGAATACCTCAGGGTGTTCAGCTTTCCCAAGAACAAACTCATCACCAAGAGCAAATCATGAGTAGCGAATATTTCTATCATTTCTCACCACTCTGGTTTCATTTTTCTCTTCCTCTTTTTCCTCTTCTTAGAGAGTGGTATTAAAAACAGCCGATGATTGTATAAACCCCGAATGCCCTTGCCACAAGAATGAACCTGCATTTCTCTGTTCGTTAGACTGTTATTACTATTTCTGAGAGAAATACTTTCATTCAAATGATACAAAAAGAAATTTCATATGTCAAAAAAGAAAAAGCAAAAAGGGTCTATGCAAGAAAAAGGAGTAAAGATTTAAATGAATAGCAACTTTTTGCCCTATAACTCAAATGTGCAGGTATGTTGATAAAATGGAAAAATGGGTATTAAAGAACAGCTTGACAAGAATGCGAATCAGCATACACTGCCCTTAATGTTAGCCTTGGGGATCTTGCTAAAGGATCAATGCATTTTGATGGATATAACTTTGGTTTATATTGAATTTGAAAGACTTAGTTGTCAAGGGGTTTCTATTTTCATGCAGTTTGTTTTGAACTAATATAAGATGTTACAAAAAGCCTGGAAGCACAAAATCAATCAATTGCCATTTGCTTTCAATGTAGATTTGAACAAAAATGTGCTTGTTTTTGTCACCACCAACCTGAGTAAACCGTCTACTGGTCATATTAATGACAAGTGAACATTTGCATAGCCAAGCGCTCAATACTTTGTAATTATGTTGTCTGGGACTTGGTCTAGTGAGTGATGCATTACATCAACAAGAAGAGGGTAGCCATTACTTGTATGTTAAGTTTTACAGTAGGAAGAAAAAAATAAAAAGGATTTTATCTATTTAGTTTATTGTACAACAATTCTGAATACACTGTTGTGAAAAGGACTTCCAAGTTAGAAATGCATAAAAGCTACAAAGACATCTGGGCCACCCAGTCTAAGCTTATATTTTCTAATTCCTGACACTGTTTTTTGTTTGTTTTCACTTGGTGGTCAATACCACAGGATTTCTTTTAAATGGAATTTCCTAGGTTCTTTTTCTCTCTGAATGTTTTCTTCACACACACACACACACACACACACACACACACACACACACACACACACACACACACACACGTCTACCTCACTGTTAACTATTTATCACCCTTCATTTCCCAGTTTAGGTATTGTTTCTACTGGAAGTCTTCCCCGGCCTGTCCAATATGAATCCAGCGCCCTTTTAAATTCTTTCCTTAGGTCCCGATGCACTTGTCCCCACTAATCAATAATTACCATGTGTATAATTGGTTATCAAACTGTTGGTCTCCCATCCTAAAAGGTGTGTTCTAGGAAGGCATTGCCTTGAGACTCTGTTTTTGTTCACCAGTGCCTCCAGAGTCTGGCACACCACCTGACATTTGGTAGACTATCAATAAACTGTTATTGAATGAAATCTACCTAAATGAATTTATATCTAGTTACAGGCTTTCATCCTCAATCAACCACCAAGTCCTCCATTTTGAGAAGATCGCTATATTAGGCTAATAATCACATTTTTGTTTTGTTTTTGTTTTATTTGGTTCCAGATTCCTTAGCAGATCTTACTCACCTTGAACAACACAAAGTACAGGCCTGATTACTTATAAAAGTAATTTTCCTCATTTAATCTACATTTTTCTAATATGCCCTACTTTATATTATTAATTACTTTTATGGTCTAAAAATTACATTCTCAATATAACTTTATGCAAATTTCTTTAATCGATAAGGGAAAGTTTGAAGGGTGTTGCATTTCTACAATTTTATAAGCATTTCAGACCGGCATATGAGCAGACAGGACTAGCCTACTGGGAAAAAAGCCTCTGAGAAAGCAAAGTGCCACAAATTTCCTTCAAGAGCACAGGCAAAGTTTCACATGATGTCCTCTCCCTACCTGTACCTTTGTCTCATGTGAGACGCCCCAATAGCCACTAATCTTTAAGCTAAAATGTTACCTATCAGTAGTCAACGAGTCTTCCCAGAAACACCCCCCCTTCCCATACAAAACTAAGG
Source organism: Solenodon paradoxus (assembly GCA_004363575.1). Lineage (NCBI taxonomy): Eukaryota > Metazoa > Chordata > Mammalia > Eulipotyphla > Solenodontidae > Solenodon > Solenodon paradoxus. Next base: position 412,496 of record RJWH01000371.1, on the reverse strand, counting down.
TAAAAGGTATATGTATATATATGTGTGTGTATATATATATATATATATATATATACGAGAAATGGCATGCTCTGCTTGCCACGCATTTCTGACCCCATGCTATTTCTTTCTCTCTTCCTCTATGAAATTTACTAAGTCACACTGATTTAAAACTTCTAAGTATATTTTTGACCATTTTGCCCCTGGACCCCAAATTCTGCAGCATAATTGCCAAAGTGATAATAGTAACTACAAAATAGTCTTTGAAAGTCTTTATTATCATTATCTGTTACTAAGATTATTAAGTTATTTCAGTACATTAATTTAATCTTCATTTTGAAAGATAAATTGATATCAAAGAGATAATGAAAATCATGATACAAATGTTCTCTGTAAATTTTCATTTCCAGCATCAGAATATATACAAATCAGAATCACCTTTCTCTCAGTTAGGCAATAGATTAAGAAAAAAAAATCTATAAGATGTAAGAGAAGAGTATTTAGACACTTGGGTTAAAATTCTAACTGTCATTTAGAAGCTATGTATACTGAGATAAGTTGTTTAAACTGTTCCCTCACTGGTAAAATGGAAATAAGGTTTTTCATGGATTACAATTGCCTTGTACCAGTCTCCTAGGACAATGTTTAGGGTCTTGTTATAAACTGATTAAGAGATTTAAAAAAATGATTGAGCATGTTTGACTTGTTTCACATTTCATTATTGATATGTACCTGAAAACATTTCCTATATAACAATAGCCTTTATTGAAATTTTTTCCATATTAGTCTTTCATTATAATTGAAAACTTACATCGCTTGGGGGAAATGCCTTAGGTATTTTTAAAAAGTAAAATCAAATGTTTTAAAGAAAAAACATGAGTTTCAGATATAATAAAAAAGTCTTAAATCATAAATGATCAGTATAAAGCAACTGGTATTACTTTTATTTTTGACACAGTAACTCTGGACCCAAAGTGAAACACTCATAATTTAGCTCTAGATAATACACTGGATTGAAAAAAAAACTACTCCATGGCCTAAGTAGACTATACTACATAATTAGGCAAAAATCTAAGAGTGAGAACTATTTTTTCCATATTGATTTTAAATGGAAATACGACAAACTCACTTTATTTACAAGACAAAACATACTTAGAGTGTCTTGCTGTAATTTAAAGGTCCTAGTTTCTTCTTTCATGTCATAGATTTGTCCAAGGTAATGTCAGTGGATCTTTCCAACTATAATCTACTCATTCTGTTATGTGACAAGACCATGACAGGTCACCACAATTTGCCATATGCCTCAAAGTTAAATTTTTTGAGCAAAGATAAAATACCTCATATCTTAAAGATAATGCCTTTACCATTATGCTTTGTGAATTTCTGGTTCTTTCTTCCTATGTTTTCCTGAGGTCAGATTAGAGAGTTTAGCCACATACCTCCAATAATTAGCCCTGATGACACAGAAATGTAAATATAACCATAAAACTTTGAGATTCCTCTGAAGCTATTCACTTCCTTTATTTTACTCAAATTTTTATTTGACCTTTGTTTCCATTCACAGATTTAAAGTACACCTTAAATTGGAAGTGCTAAGACTAAATTCTATTGATATGATTATTTGTGAAGAAAGCCATTCTTTGGATTTTTTTTAATGAATTCTAGTTCTCCTGTCTAAATATTAAAATGATATCACATGCTATACCTTATTATGGGTTAAATAAAAATCAAATGAGAAAATTAACAGAATTATTACTAAAAAATATTGTTTTCTTATTCCTGACTATAAGCTGCATTCTTTGCTAAGTAGCATATATGCATAAATGCATTTAAAAAATTGAGTTTTCATTTTTATTTATTTTGCTTGCTCTTTAATGTACTCACATAGGGGAAAGACTGGCATGTTTTTGTTGCTATGAAAGGTAGTAGATGTTTTAACAGCTCTCTCTCTCTTAACCGAAGCAGTGAAGATAGCTTTATGAGCCAGATGTAGAATCTGAACCCTGAGATACTTTTGGGATACACTTTTATCTGTGAGGGAGAGGGAGAGGTGTGAATTATAACAGGAATTACAAACATAATTCAGTTATTCTATTCATTTGTGAATTCCTCACATGGATAACACACAGGATTCACATAACTGTAAAATGCACATAAGGTTTCATTCTCAGAAAAGTGTCCCTCAGTAGCTTCCAGCTAGTCTAGACTTTCAGGCGCCTGGTGGCTGGGTGACCATTGTTGGTCCTCAGCAGCTAGAAACTGGGGTGCGGCTTCCTCCCTTCTACAATGTAAGTTTGTTTTTCTTTGTTCTAATTTATCTCTTTGGTTATGATGGAAACTCTTGGTCAGACTCTGAACCCTAAACTAATGGAATGTTTTCACAGTAACTGAGTATTGATATTATTCTATACACTTGAAGCGACTGGTAAAGATAGATCAAGTTGCAAGCATGTTTATAACAAGCCTAAAAGTTCATGAAGGGGCCCTTTATATGGTTTGTAGTTATAGGATGACTAGTCTAATGGTGTATATAATCAGCTCCCTTTAAGAGATTTAGACGCTGAAAATCAGCAGGCTTTTCCAGACAACGACATCTCATACAGTCTGTCCTCGCAGTTCATGGTTGGTGAGAAAAAATCTATCTGTGCATCCTACAGAGAAAGGACAAGAAAGATTTATTCACCTTCTCTACCCTTCACATATATATTTATTTTTCCTTCTGTTGCTGAACTGTAACTATTATTGTAACAAATTTTAGCCATAACTATCACTTTATGTTGAGTTACATAAATCCTTTCAATGAATCACATAACTGATGGATGGTTATGGACAACAAGCAAACACTGGAGATGGTTTTAAACCTGCTTAACCATCTATTGCATTTCTATAGTCTTGTATGTAAAGATAAAAGAGTTTTAAGACTGACTGATCAACGACAATTAGCTTTAGTAAGCACAGCTGGACACTTGGAAAGTCAATGAATACACCATGGAGTCCTTTCAGCAATCATTCTTCCAAGACTTGTCAATCCACTCCTCCTCCAAAACCAACACAAAACATGCTTCTATAATAGGTCTCCATGACCTAGTGTTTCTGTAAACAACACAATCCCCAATTTAACTCTGACCCAAAACATTACATCATTTTAGCAGTTTGCTTTGTTACTCCAGACTATGCTGATAGTATGTCTCCCTTGGTTGAACAAAGAATTCGGCTTTTGACTTCATATATGGAGTGTTTACCTCATTTTTCAATCAGAATATTTCTTCTTTTTATGAGCAGCAATTTTGATAGGGAAATAATAAGAGCAAGAAAGAAGATTCGGGATTTTCATTCTGGTTCTGCTACTTATCTGGCAAAATTTGTTAATAATAGTAACTGTTTCAGGATAGTATAAAACTGAAAAAATTACAGATTAGCTATCTGGAATTCAGGGAGATTCTTTGGTCTGATCCATTATATTCCAATAACAATAATACTGTTCAGGCAATCATCACCCTGTAAAATTTCCTAGTTATGTAAGGAACAGAAACATATACCTTAAACATGGATAATATGTCAATAACATATGAACAAGATTTTATTTCTTTGAAAGAATACTACTCGAATTAGAGCTATTTCATTCTCTTTCATTTCACATTCTTTTTTATTGAGGTGAATTCAATTGATAAAATAGAGCAAGTTTATATGTGCAATTCACTATTCACCAAACATATGGAAACAGACTACATTCTACACCAAATTTCTAATAGTTCTCCACCATGTTCACTGAATTCCCACTGCCCTTTGCTCCCAATACCTTTTCCTTCTAGTAATCTTCAGTTCTTAGGTTTAGTTTTTGTTTTGTCTGTTCATTTCCTTCATTTCTTTATCTTCCACTTATAAGTGAGATTGTATGGTATTTGCCTTATTTCTTCTAACTTCTTTCACTTAGCATTATCCCCTCTACTTCCATCTATGTAACAAATGGCAGGATTTCATCTTTTTTTGGCAATATGTTATATTACATTGAGTATATATACTACATCTTCTTTATCCATTCATTTGTCTTTGGGTACCTAAGTTGTTTCCAAGTCTTAGCTTTTGTAAATATTGCTGCAATCAATGTGAGGGTGCATATATCTCTGAGAATTAGCGAATTGTCTTTTGTTTTTATATAGGGTGCTAGAAAATGATCTAGTTTTATTCTTTTTCATGTTACTATCTAGTTTTTCCAAACCATTTTTTGAAAAGACTCTCACCATTTTGTGCTCTGGTTCCTTTATCATAAATTGGCTTATCACATATGTATATATTAGTTTATTTGGGGGGGACTCAGTTCTATTCCACTAATGTACATATCTGCTTTCATTTTAGTGCCATACTATTTTGATTATGATCACTAAGTGGTATAGTTTGAAATCTGACTGTGTGATACCGCCACTTATGTTCTTCGTTCTCATGATAGTTTTGGCTATTTGGGGTTCTTTCTTAATTCTCTATAAATTAAAAATAGTCCTATATTGTTGAAAAATGCTCATTAAATTTTGACAAAGACTTCATTATATGTGAATATTGCTTTAAGTGGATGATTGTTTCAGCAATGTTGATTTTTCCCAATCATAAGCATGTGACTTATTTCCATGACTTTTTATCTTCTATTTCTTTCAACAATTGTTTGCAGATTTTATTCTACACATCTTTCAACTTCTTTGTTAGATTTATTCCAGGGTATTCAATTATCACTGTTTTTATTGTAAAGGGGATTGTTTTCTTAAATACTTTTTCTTCTATCTCATTGTTTGCATATAAAAATGCATTTGTATATTATTTTCTAGTTTGTATCAATTTTATATTCGTTTTGTAACCGGCTATTTTTCTATACTCAATTATTACTTCTAAAAACATTTTGCTGAACTACTTAGGTTTTCTATATGTATTTTCATTTAATTGACAAATAGTAATAGTTTTACTTCCTTTCCAATTTGAATTTCTTTTATTTCAACTTCTTTTTAAAATGCTCTGGCAAGGACCTCCAATACAACATTTAATGGCAGTTATGAGTGGGAACCATTTTCTTGTTCTTGATCTTAGAGGAAACACTTTCAGCTGTTCACCACTGAGTATGAGATTGAGCTCTGTGTTTATCATAAATGTATGTTAGGTTGATGTATGATAATTCTATTTCTATTTCATCAATAGTTTTTAAATTATAAATGCGTACTGAATCTTGCTAAATAGTTTTCCTGCATCTAATTATATGAGTGCATGATTTTCCATGTTTTTGTTGATATGGTATGTTATATAAATTAAATTGCATATGTTGAACCATCCTCACAACCCAGGAATAAATCCCACTTTGTCAAATCATGGATGCTTCATTAGATGTATTACTGAATTCAATTGAAGATTTTTAATGATATTCATCAAGGTATTCTTCTATAATGTTCTTTTTAGTGTGTTATGTACTTGTCTGTTTTTTATATCACTGAATGTCGACTTCACAGAAAGTGTAAGTATTCTCTGTTCTTCAGTATTTTGCAAGAGTTTGAAAGAGTAGAGATTAATTCTTTTTAGAAAGCTTGGTAAACCTGACTAGTAAAATCACATAGCCTTAGGATTTATTTTAAGAGAGGGAGGAAAAGAGGAAGGAGAGAAGGAATGGAGAGGGGGAAGAAGCATTTTATCTAGTTTATATTTAATTTTGTCATTTTTTTTCTCTTGACCCTGGATCACAAACCTAGGTCATTAGGTTTTTATGTGGTTCACACTCCAGCAGTCTCTGACACTTGACTTATAAGGGTAAAACTGGGTCTTTATTATTTTTAAGAGATAGTTTTGATTATTTCTTCAATTTTATTCCTTATAATAGATCTATTCAAGTTAATTTCTTTCTGATTCAGTCTGTATTTTCTAAGAATTTGCTCATGTCCTCCAGGTAGTCCAATTTATTGAAATAGAGTTGTTTATAGTAGATTCTTATGATACTTTGTATTTTTGAAGTATATGTGTAGTTCTCTATAAGAACAATTTCTCGTTCTGTTTATTACAGTTTTATCTCTAGCCAAAGATATGTTAATTTTGTTTGTATTTTTAAAGAACCAGTGTTTGCTTGCATTGATGTACTGAATGGTCTTTTTAATTTCTATTTTGTTTATTTCTGCTCAAATTTTTATAATATTTTCCTTCTACTTAATTTAGGCTTCCATTTTTCTTCTTTTCTAGTTGTACTAAGTATAGAGTCAGATTGCTTAAATGAGATTTTTCTTTTGTTTTTAGATTTATTCATTCACCCTATGCATTTTAATTACTTTAGGAGAATCATTGATATATAGCTGTCTACTGTTCTTGTGTTATTTGTTTTCTAGACACTTTGCAGTTTATTACTGTCTGTTTGTATATAAATGGTTTTTCTCTAGATGATTTTTTAAGATTCTTTATCTTTTTACTTCTTTTTTTTTTAAATGGCAATGTTTCTTGGTGTGTGTTTGTTTTGATTTCTTTTGTTTGGAACTCTTGGAGCTTTCTGGATCTGGATTTCTATTTCTTTTCATAGTTAGGGAAATTCTCAGTGATTATTTCTTCACATAAGGTTTCTGCCCCCTTCTTTCTCTCTCTTCACCTTTTGTGGCCTGTATTGTAAATGTTGCTTCTCTTAATGCTATCCCAATTATCTCATATGCTGTCTTTGTTTCTTTTTGTTCTTTTTCCTATTTGCTTGTCTACTTGGGTGCATTTCACTGTCCTATCTTCTAGTTCACTGATTTGATTGACTACTTTTTTGAGTCTATTATTGAACCATTCTATTACTTTTTTTAGTTAGCTGCTATATTCTTTAGCTCTATGAATTATGTTTGGAACTCCATATTTATGTCAGTTATCTATTTTTCCTTCATGTTTTTCTCATTTTAGTGAATAGCATGAAAACTTGCTTTATAATCTTCATATAGTTTACTTCATTTTATTGCATTCAGATTTTTGCAAGGATTTGTTTTAATATATCATTTAGTGTATATTTCTGTTTCTTCATTCTGTTTGGCACTTTAGTTATTTCTATTTGTTATAATAAATGAATCTCCTTTCCTTCTCTGTTTTAATGATCTTATACTAAAGTATAAAATTACAAAGTAGAAGTATGGGGTATTGGTCCACAGTGATAGACTTTCTACGATTGAGTGATTTATAGAAATATACACCAGTCAAATTGACTGGAAATCTTAAGTCAGCACTGTGGAAAGGCCAGAAAATCCAGCCATCATCATTGGAATTGGAGCAAGGAAAGCAATCCTTCATTTGGGCAGCAGCCCTAACAGGGATCATCATACAATAAATCCCAAGAGAGATCATCATACGATAACTGCTAAGTGTTGGAGATGGAGCTCTAATAAGTAGCAAACAGTTATTTAGTAGTAGCCTGCCACAACCCACACAGTTTATCAACATGGTCTCTGAGAGGGAGTTACAGGAGCCTAAAGGAAAAACAGACAAACAACAACATTCATTCAGAAAAGTGGGAGCCAGGTGGGACACTTCTTTCCTCTCAGAGACAGTGACCATGAACCTGGTTCTATGATTCATTTTATAAGGCTGGGATGCAATGAGGTAATGCAAATAAAACAAAGATGAATGCAGGCATTCCAATTCTACTGCTATAATCAGGATAGCAACACTGAAGGTTGGAGCTAGTGGCTTCCTGCTGTTATCTACTTGTAGCTCTGCTGACTTGTGAGAACTTCTATCCTGGGAAACTGCAGAAGCGGGCCAAAAAGCAACTCACTCCCAACACTAGCCCCAGATAGATGGAATGCTGCTGCTTAGCTGGATACTCTCTGCTTATCCTCCCTGAGAAAGCTGCAGAAAACTCTTTGCAATAAATCTGTCAACTATGTGTACCAATCCCTCTATATTCACATCACATTGTATGTACTTGTAGGTTATTTTACAGATGCAGGAGTATCTGCTGATGGGGCAAGTCCTCCAGTCCAAGGAAGAGAGTCTGTATTACCGGTCCCTCTTGACAGATCTCAGGGTCTGAGTATCTGGAATCATTTGAACTGATAATGATCAGGTTCTCCTACTATTTAAGAAGACATGTGTCCATTTTTTGTGGAGAGGCTAGTCCGTGTTACTTTTCAAAGATGGTAACTGTTAAATGAGTATAGTATTTCTGTGCCTGTGAGGAGGTGAATTCTAAATATTCACAGTTCACCATTGTGGAATACTCCTGTCTTTCATATTCTTAAAGAATCAATATCAAATGGAAAATAGATATTCATAGAAATGGGTAAATGCTTAAATCTATACATACCTTTGCCTCATTTAGTGGAAAGAGACCTTAGTTACATTTGCATCAAACAATTCGTGAATTGGATGAGCTTCCTACAAATTAAGTAACTTGTCCAAAGTCACTAAATGACAAACACTTGACAAAGTAAGATCAGGGACTGATTTAGTATTATTCCTCCCATAATCTGCAGCCTTTAGAGGATTTCTCAGGACTACAGACTTCATAGTTTTCCAGAGCAATTATTTATTTTAGAAATAACACTTCATGTTTTATTTGCCTACCAAAATATGCCTACATAATTTGCTCCTTTATTTCAGTCTAAGTTGGAATATAAGCTAAAACTGACTTTTGGAAATCAGTGAACTTACTTTATAAAAATATTTTTTAATCTCCATGTCAATGCATAGAATTAAAAAAATTCTGGAAATAGCATATATTTAGTAAATTAAAACATACTAAAATTGTGTATTTATTAAAATAATATTTTTTAGTGCTTAACAAGCAAGGAATAAATGAGTGCATATCCTACTATTAAGTTTTTCTTTAATAAATCCTAAAAAAAGAGCAGGTCTCTAATAATCTGACAAAAACTTGAGATCTGCAGTATTTATGTATGTAGTAGCACTAAGTACTATGACAAACAATATGATTATAATTCAATGGGGGTATTTTTAAGGTTGTCTTGACCTAATGAAAATATATTCAAAGAGCCAAAGAGCTGTGCCCACTAATGTCCTTCAGCCAGTGTGCTTTCAAGGTGATATTAGCTGAGAAATAATAGCATACCTCAAGAGTGGTTAGTGATAGATTGTACTCAAAAATCCTCCTTGTATGGAGGTCAGGCCCAATAGAATATTAGAAGTGGGAAATTTTTATCTAACTCAAGATAACAAGATGCAGTAAGTTTCAATTTTTTTAAATCATCAGTTTACTGGTTATTCAGTTCTAAATTCATTACTTTATTTCTATGTCAGTACCCTCATGTGCATAAATAGAGTGAGACCTGTTAGTTGGATAATTATGATTAAATGAGGCAATAGGAAAAAGCATTTGTCATTACTTAAAGTGGAATAGCATTTTATTATGAAGGTAGTCGCTACTGATGATGATGACAATGATAGTAATGATGATGGTAGTAATTAAAATATGACAAAGATGATATGTATGGTGATAATGGAAATTTATAATTTTACCACAGAAAGCACAAATTATTACTTTTATTCAAAGTGGACAGTACATATGAGTAGACTCAAATAAAAGGACATTATTCATAGACTCTTGGACCACTACTGGACCTTATACTGGGACATAATCCATAAAATAAAGTAACAATCATATAGGGGTTTATGGTACAAGTTAGCAGATATTAATCATATCTGTGATGACCCAGAGGGCATTTATTCTCTGAATTTAGGAAACCAATCCCATCTTCAGCACTCAAAACAACCATGCTTCAAATGTTGCTGTTCCTAATTCCCAGAGTTTACCTTTCAGTAATGTTCTCACACTTACAACAGGAACTGACCAAAAACCCTTCAACAAAGTCTGAAATGATTCTCTGGAGGCAGAATTTTCTTTTTCAGTGTCTTTTTCAAGAACCAGAAATTCATCTGTGTGAAATATGAGGAGACAAAACAGTAAAACTGCAGATAAAGTGTAGTAGGGAGGAGGGGAATACCTTGCAATAGATAGTGAAAAAAGACACTTATCTCCTTCCTCTTTTAATATTTCCAGAGCTTAAGTCTTTAAAAGGTGCATAACTGTATTGTTAGTTTATGTACCTCCCCCTTTTTTCTCTCTCTTTCTTGATTATTTTGGAGTTCCTTGGTATCACAGACAGAAGTTTCCGAGTCAAAATATGATGATAAATGTTATTTATAAGCTTTAAAACATTATTCTTGTTGGCAAAAATACGATTTAAAAAATGTGTCATTGTATAGTGATTTGCACAATGCTTAGTTATGTTAAAAGTTGTATAATTGTTATTGAAACCAAAGAGCATTATTGACATGACTAATTAATGCAGTCTTTTAAATATTAATAACGATGGCCACCATGGAAACAAACTAACTTAGCTGCTTGCTAAGTTAAAAAATGCTAAATAAAGCTATTATTTCTCAGAGTAGTGTCATGACCAATTTTACTGACCATAATATTTAAGAAATAGCTCCATTGTGAAAGAAATACAAAACCAGAGTCAAGTACATGATATTGGAGTAAAGTCCTATAAGATTTTTTATATTTGACCAACTTACTATCGAGTTTGTGTGGAATGAGTTTTTTTCAGTGTTTGAAATGTTTTTTAAATAAACAGACTGAAAGTTCTTTACCTGGGACTCATAAATCTGAATTTTATTGTAACTGAAAGCAATCATTTTGTTTTTGTTCTCCCAGGCATAGATTTTAATAAATGTGATTGTATCATCTTGGTCAATGGAGAAATAATTCAATACCCCAAAATTTTAGTAAAGATTTAGAATAAAATTTCCCCTAAAATCACCATAGAAAGTTCTTACATGCATATGAGGAAAATTATTTTTTATTTCCCTGTGAAAGGATTCCCTCTCTAAAAAACTCACAAAAACAATAACTTCGGAAAATAAATGAATTATTTACCTTTGGATTCTTTTGGCCACCAGAATTCTGCTTTGTGAGACTTGTTTGTTTGAGAAGAGGCAGAGAGGCAGGATGACCCATTGAAGGAAAAATATTGTCTGCTTATGGTCAGAATAGGTCACTCTGGCTGTTGGTTATCAGAGTCTCCTCTTCTGCTGCAATGTCAGATGGTTTCCTTAAGACAGTCTGTGCTGATTACTGGAAGAATGGGAATGTCCATCTTCCTTTGTTTCATTTTTGAAGCTAAATGGATAGTTTTTGGTTGTTACTCAGGCTGTGAAAAATCATAAGAAAAATGCCGTGAGCATTTCACAGCAATTAAGTGTAGTAATTTTTCTATAGCCCAGTTTTGTCTACTTCAATTCACATCGTGAGAAGCTGGGGTGACTGCCCTGTCTCAACCCTCCACAACATTTCTAAGGGCACGAATCAGGCAAAAAGATTGCAAAACTACAGTGACCCACCATTTCAGCAGTGCATTCTCAATTATCGTTCTATGCTGTGGGTTACATCATTCATCAGAACAATAGACCTCAAATGACAGTCACTTGAAAAAATTCTCCTTGTAGAACTGTAATGGAGTATGTGAGCTCAAAGGCAGCATTGGAACATCTAACTTTTTTCAGGTTCTGTACAGGACTTCTGGACCTTAAATAAGATAGTTACCTTCTGTGTTTCTACGCTCATAAATGACTATTTTTTTTCAATATTGCTTCTATATATGTTAGTATTTAAAAAGAAATACTGAAATCTCAGTAATACATGTGACTTCCTTTAATTTACATATTTAAATTAATTTTCAGGTTTATGTTAAGATAAAATAAATTATGATACATTTATAAGATTGGATATAGAATATATGTCAGCTCTACAATGATGTTTGCAAAATATTTTTAACAAATTGGTACTCAAAATATGAATAAGTAGTGTCATAACAGGGTGTTTTGTCTGCTTTGTTTTATTTTACTTTGTCCTCTACAAATTAAGAAAAATATATAAAATAACAATGATATCTGCATTTGGTCATTTTCACTTTACGTACTTTTCCAAATTTTCCAAATTTTTCAAAATGAATGCATTGTTAGTATATAAATTCACTGAGAAAAGACTAAGCATTTCTATATGTACAGGTCTTAAGAGCTATACCTGACTCATAATTTTCTAATACTTACTTACATATTTGCCTTTAATTTTTATGTCAGGGCATGGGAAAATACCCCAGTCCCTCTGAGTTTCTTTTATCATTGATCAGGCAACCAGATTACCATCAGAAAGGATTAGTAGGAGAAAAGACCAAAATACATGACATCCACATGGGGAATTTACATGACTGTAAGTTCTGAGGCAAATGCAACAGAACAAAGAATTATATCCTGTCATAAGTAATGGGAAAGAGGCCTGTGGCATCAAATAGAGAGGAAGAGGTCTTCAAATGACAGGATGACTTTATATGACAAAAGCTTGCCTCTAGGTGCTTGCCTTTCCTTATGACAGGTTTCTCTGATATTAAAGTCATTCCTGGAGATAAGTATTTCTGGTAAGGATAACAGCTTTTCCATTATCCTCCATTTCCACATATTATGGTGACAATTATTGGTAAAAGCCTGCTTTGAGTATCATGGGAAAGGTCTATCTGCATGTTTGGGGAGGGCTTACCTAATTACATAAACATGTGTATTCAGAACATTTTCCTTCCAAAAATGTAACTTTTTGAGCATTTGAAAATGGAAGACCTAAATTCAACTATTTCTCGAAATCCTAAAGAAAAAAATATGTACTTTATGCTCAAAGTAACAGAGAAAAGACTTTGACCACTATAGTGCTTACTTGGATAATATCTAATCTTGGCTGAATGTTTAGATTTCTTTGACCTTTATATTCAATCCAGACCAGATCATTTCATTGAAAATTCATAACTTAAAATATTACATCAGAAAGTATTTCCCTCTTCTAATTCTTAATTTTGAAAGTTTTATAAATTAAGGCAAGTCTGCTCCATTTATATTTCCACTGCAGTCAAGGTACCCCAATAACAATTCCAGATGTTGGTTAATAACCAAATAGTGACTAATGATAATATTCCAATAGTCCCTAGCATGCAATTCCCCAAATATTCCACATGGGAAAGTAATCTAAGAGACAAATAGCAAAATTCCAGCAGTGTTCAATTTCCAATTAGTTTTGCAAAGTGAATTAGATTTTTCTATTAATTAGAACTATTAGTATGCTAATGTGTATTGTTAATCTGTAAAGAGGTCAATATTCTGTATTATCTCTCAGAATAATTTGATGAAAATATTCACCCTAGGAACCATTGTTTCTAATGCCTTTTCATTGGTTGTTATTATTTTGAGGAATACAGTTTGGGGAATGTTCTAAGGAATAAAACTGGATTAGTCTTTGAGATTTAAGAGAGAAGAGCTCATCTGGACCATCTTGTGCCATGAATTTAATCATTTTTTTTTTTTTTTCAGAATGAATCAAGGAAACTGCCCAGCAGAATTTGTGGAATAAAAAAATCAGCAGTAAAATGACAGCACCAAATCAATAATAAATAATAGATTTATGACTCTCTGTTTTGTATATTCAAAGCAATTGGTGTTAATTTGGGAATTCAGTGGCCCTGATCTTGTCTAAAAGGACCTAGAGAAACCCTCCTATCTCCGCCAATTTTTTCATTCTAATATATTTTCATGCTCAGTCTCAGTTCACCAGTTACATTATCCTAGACTTGGAGAGATGAGGGCATTCAGTAACTATAAAGATCTCACTTTAAATTCTGAACTCTCACTACAGTAAATAGAATAATTACCTCTTCTAGTGCCCATGTCCTAATCCCCAGAAACTGTGAATATATTGTTACATGACAAAAGAGCAGTAGGTGAAATTAATATTGTTAATCAGCTAAACACAAAACAGGTAGAGATTCCTGGGTTATAAAAATGGATCCAGTTTAATCACTACTGCCCATAAATGGTATGAGGAATCAGAAGAGGGAATTAGAAATATTCCAACATGATAAAAAAAAAAAAAAAGGAAAAGAGAAGGGGTATTTGCTGGCTTTAAAGATGGAGGAAGGAAGCCATGAACAAAGTAAAACATGTGGTTCTAGATGCTGAAGAAGACAAGGGATGTATTAAATACTAGAGTAACCAAAAGGAATACAGTCCTGCTGACACCTCAATTTTATCATAAGAAGTACTGTAGGGACTAAAGTAAAATGCATGCAAAGTGTTTAGCATTGTACCTGTAACATAATTAAGAATATTTGTACCATTTTTAACTTAAAACTTGGGATATAATTTAATTTTCCTGTGGTTAGATTAGAATAATTACCTTATTTTTCAGGCTTGCGACAATAATTAAGGGATATTTTATTTTGCAGCTAAATTTCCTTAAATACAATGGGCTTTCAACAGGTATCAGTAGAAGAGGTAAATAACAAAAATTAAAGGCAGGCCACACCAAGAAACAATGAGAACATAACGCTGAAATAAAGATTGTACTGGGTATAAGTTGATTATACTGTTTCTAGATCAGAAAAAAAAAAAAAAACTAATGGTGAAAGAGACAAGAGAAATGTATGTATGGCAAGTTTGAAATGACTGGGAAAGGCCACAGGAAATATTCTATATTTATTGAAATGTTCTGCAAACTGGAGAGCCTCCAAATCAGTAGAAATACCATGGTAAACTACCTTATAAAACCAAGTTGTGCATATCTTACAGACTCAGTATATCACTTCAAACTACATAACTTAAAAAAAAAACCTCTTGCTTGTGTATTAAAAGAGGTGTGCACAGAAATGTTTAAAGTAGTGATATTTATATTAGAAAAAAGTAGAAAAATGTTCATTGGCAAGAAAATTGATAAAATATGGTATAGCCATAGAGTTGAATACACTATCCCCATAAAAAGTAAAAATAAATCTTATGAACATAAGTTAATCTTTGAAATATAATTATGTTATGAATATTTAATGTCTTAGTGTAAACATTTTGACAACAAAATTGTATTTATGTATATATAATACAATATTAAGAAAATCAGGAGAATGATTAAGACAAGATTTTAAATAGTATTTTAATTTGGAGGCAAGGAGAAAGAAAGCATTAAGTATTTGAGGACAATACAGGGTGAATCTTGGCTATGATCATTTCTGATTCTAGTTAATTGGCAGACAAAATTATAAGATATAGCAAACATAAATCATAACAGAAAAATAATAAGGTAGACTTTGCCAAAATCAAAACATTTTGCATATCAAAAGACTTAAGTTAAAAAAGGAATTCATGCATCATTTTTTCAACATTGTCTTATAAAAATGTACATGACTTGCATCCAGAATAGAAATATGTTAACTATCGATAGCAGAAATACAACATATGCAATAGACATTTCAACAGTAAGAAACAGTTAAGACTAATAAATAAATGAAAAAATATTGTATATCACTATCAAGAAGGAAGAGAAAATTAAAATCAAATTGTAGAAATTAAAAATGTCTAATATTCAAAAAATATAAAAGCAAATGATTAGAAACTGTAGCAGAAATTTTCAAGTATTGTTGGTGGGAATGTAAAGTTGCCTAAGTTTTCTGAAGCGTAACTTGGTCTTTTCTTAAAATGAATAACATACATCTTTTTTAATAGATAAATTTTACTTATGTGCATTAACTCAAAGAAAATGAAAACACATATTCATAAAATGCCTTATACAAAACATTCATAACAACTAAATCCATAAAAAATTCCTAACCTTGAGATAAGCATAAGCAATGTTTGATATAATTATAAAATGTTACTCTTCCCATCAGTTAAAAAGAACCAAAGACAAGCACACACGACAGATGGATGAGTTTCAAAATATGCACTGAATTAAAGGCTTCACTGTGTTTAATTCATTTATATTGTTTCTAGAATAATAAAAACTAAGCTGTTTGAACAAAATAATAAAAATATTTCCCGGGGGGTTGAGAGAATGCTAAGTATAAAATGACTGGCAAGGACCACAGGAAATCTGTGTTTTGTAGAATGTTCTGTATTTTAACAAAGTTGAGTGTCACACGATTGTATGCTTTAGTCAAAATTCACCAGTCTAAAAGTATGAGTGTTTGGATTTTTGTAAATGAAAACTTTAACCAAAAACTTGAAAGAAAAATACTTTTATCTGTGCCATTTTTACAACCGTCCATCACTATTTCTTCATTTGTGCTTCTCTTCCAAGTCACATGTGACTACATTATAACTTAAAAAGCTTAAATTACACCTGAGTTGAGAAAGAAGTCTAGAGAACATAGTCACAGCATCAGTTGAAAGTAAAGTCAATGAAATGTTCACTGAATATTCACAGCAGTGTTTCCTTTACCTTTATAGATGAGGCAGTTTCCCAAAATCAGACGTTTACAGATCTGATATATTTTCAATAAGGAAATGGACTGTGTGAGGAAACAGGTCACATCAGGAGAGGGTGGCCGCTCTACTTCTAAAGTCTATTCATGTCTTGAAGGTTTTCTACCCTATACTCAACAGTGGTACCTTAGGCTGTTTTATGTTTCTATGGTATCTGTTTTAACTTCTCTCTTTTCTCATTTCTAACTTCCATTATGAGCATTTTCTCTCTTTTTTCTTTGTGCAACTAGCCAATTGTCTGTCAATTTTGTTTATTTTTTTCAAATAATAAATTTTCGGTTTCATTCATCTTCTGGTTCATCTTTTTGTTTTATATTTTATTTATTTCAACTCAAACTTTTATTATTTCCTTTTTTCTTTAATTGATTTTGGCTTATATTAGCTTTCATTGTTCTTTTTATAGTTGCTTTAAATGTAGGTTTATGTTGTTTATTTGTGATTTTTCATGTTTCCTGAGGTGGTCCTGGTTTGTGGTGCGCTTCTCTCTTAGTACTGCTTTGGCCACACCCCATGGACTCTGGTAGCTCATATCTTAATTCTAATTTGTCTCTAAGTATTTTTTAAGTTCCTCTGATTTCTTTCTTTACCCAAATCATTCAGAAGCATATTGTTTAGTCTCCAATGAATTTTGGGTCTTCTAGCTTACTTTTTTTGACTGATTTCTAGCTTTAAGCCCTTGTGGTCAGAGAATATTTTTAGTATTATTTCAGTCCCTGTAAATTTGTTGAAATATATTTTGTGTCCCAACATGACTAACTTTGAGAACATTCCATGAACACTTGAGTAAAAAGGGAAATATGTAGTCACTGGATAAAATGTTTGGTCTATGTCTATTAGACCTGTTTCAAATGGTCATTTAAAACTGCTGTTTCCCTATTAATTTTCTGCCTGGTTAATCTATCTATAGTTGTAAGTGGGGTATTCACATCTCCTACTATTACTGTGTTGTTTTCAATATGTCTCATCAGTTTTAATAGCACTTGCTTAGTATATTTTAATACTCCTTCATTTGATGCATATATAGTAAGTGCTAAGTCCTCTTGCTGGATTGACCTCTTAATTACTATATAATATCCATCTCTGTCTGTTATTATGCTTTTTAGATGGAAGTCTGTTTTGTCTAATACAAGTATAGCTGTTCCTTCATTTTTTGGTTGCCATTCACTGTAGGATTTTCTTATAACCATTGACTTTGAGCCTATTGTTTAGCTT
Source organism: Solenodon paradoxus (assembly GCA_004363575.1). Lineage (NCBI taxonomy): Eukaryota > Metazoa > Chordata > Mammalia > Eulipotyphla > Solenodontidae > Solenodon > Solenodon paradoxus. Next base: position 395,012 of record RJWH01000371.1, on the reverse strand, counting down.
TTGAATAAAGGTGAGTTTTATGAATACAGCAAAAGGTTGGGTTATATTTTTAATCCATTTGGCCATTCTGTGTTGATGATTGCTGAGCTCAGTCCATTAAGAGTTCTGCCTCCACCTACACATTGGCACTGTGGGTTGCCCTTGAAACTTTCTTCAGGGAGAATTTCTTCTACCTTTATGCCTGGGGGCATAATTTCTGTTGGGTGAGTTTTACAGTTTCAGAGCATTATGGTGGGAGAGGGTGGGGTTGTGGGATTCCCTTAGCTGCCTTCTGGTTATGGCCCAGTTTTTCCCACAACTCCACCCACTCCACCACTTTTTCCCTTGAGGCTGGATGTCCCAAATCTGTAATGCATTTCTGAAACCTGATGCTTTGCTAACTCTTGTGTTGGTCTCTGCATCCTGCAGGTCTGTCCTTCTAATCATATGTGTCTGTATTCACTGTAGAGAAGGAAAGGCTTTTATATACCATGATGAAATATATTTTCTCATTTAAACTTTGTCATTCTTTTTAAAAAAAAAGATATTTTACACCACTGGGTTAATCCATATCTGTCTTATCAGATTTAGCTTGAGAAAGAAGAGAATCCCAGACAAGCCCAGTCATTTATTTGCCTCATTCTTCATGGCTGAGTTCCTCCAGCTGTGTCTTCTGATAATTATTTTCCACTACTTGTTTCATGATCTTTATGGAAAACAGCATAATTATCTCATTTATTTATCAATGCCATAATAGTGGAGAGATTTCCTTCACTGTATTCAACTGAAATATAATATATATGAGGGTGGGAACTACTGTATTCATTAACTATACCCTCAGCATCTAGAGTAATGCCTGACACAGTGGATTCTCAAAAATTGTTGTGTTTAAATCAATGAAAGAATGTATAGCTACACAAAAAATGTAACTGAGTAAAGAAACATTGGATTTGGCCTAAACAAAAATTAGCATAAACAATGAACTATTCCTAGGAGAGGAAATTTTAACCTCTGGTCTTCTCATTTTTTGAGTATCTTTCATCTACCGGACTCATTGTTAACCTTTTAAAATTCATCTCAACAATATACAAAGAAGCTCTTTATCCCCACTTTACATCAGAAATCTAATATCTAGAGAGGTTACACAATAATCTCAATTTCACAGAACTCATATTCAGTCAGAATTCTAATTGTTGTATACCTAGTTCCAAAGTATGTGCTTAGCTTTGTGCTATCTTTATGTTAAATTAAAATCCTATATCCTTTCAATAAATATATCTCGGGAATTATCCATTCATGTTCCCTAGTCAAATAATCTAGTTGTATTTCAGTTCCTATATGATATTTGCATTCTCCTAATTTACCAGGTTGTTACTAATGCCTGTTCTATCTTGAGTAACTGCCATACCAGAAAATTCACCCAGTTTATTATCTAAGCAATAAACCTATGAGGCTTCATTAACTCAGTCTTCTGAATCACATCTCATCAAGCCCCATTGAATATATCTTCTTAAAAAATCTCACAATTACTCCATTTCTATTGCAGTGTTTCTTATGTGGACCTTAAACATTCTGTCCTGTATTCTTTCAAGAAACATTTTTTTTTTTTTTGCTTTCCATAAATCTTTGTGCTTCAATTGTATGCCTATTCTGGCATAGAGGAAGTATCCTAAAAAGCAGGTATTTCCATAAAGAAAGATGCTTCCCCAATTTTTCATAGATTCACCACCAAAAGTATAATGCCAGACTCCTTAGTAAGAAATAAGATGGCCCTTAATGAACTATACCTAACATTTGTTTCTAGCATCACTACAGTTACTCCCCATTCAACACAGCTTCTCTACCTGAAATTCTTGATTAAATTAATGTGACAAACTTCTACGACTCATTTCTTTGCTGTTACTTAATTTACATAAAATTTCTTCTTACTCATTGTGTCCTTCCCTCTTTTACCTTATTGGTTAAAAATGTCTTGACTATCTAAGCTCAAAGATTGATGCATATTTGTAGCTTTCTCTAATTTCAAAACTCCCATCGAGTCATATGCTCTCGCTGGTTTTCTTCAGTGTTTTAAGTAATTAATTCTATTAGAGATTCTGTCAACTTAGCACTTAAAAACTCCTGAGATATAGTATGAAAATCATGAGGATGGAATAAGTAATTGGAACAGTGTCTGGAATGGAGGAAAATGTAGTCAGTGATAAAAATACAGTGTACTTCAGAAGATATTCATACTTTAAGTTCGAAATAAATACATGTAAAGATTTTATTCAACTAATTAATGAGGGAGATAATAAGATATAAAAATAAATGTAAAGAGCATTTCAAAAGCTAGATATTTATAGGCAATTTAATAAAAATATTAAGTTACTGTATCATTAAAACCAGAGTGATCAGTTCCACTGGACATGTAAGATTTGCATTGAATAAAATACTACAAATAAGCCCACAACATCACTAAGTCTGGGAGCTTGAATTAACCAACTTAATAGTGGGATGTTTTTTACTTTCACTGATAAGTGCCTATTATAAAAACCTGTAGATGAGAAATTACACCAGAAAAATTAGACTCCATGATTCTGATTCCTATGCAATCTTACAAAATTGTACATAGCACACTTTTAATCTATTCTCAAAAATATGGGAAACCTCAATTTTGACTATTCGCACCTCTTATTTAAATTCCATTGAATCTTCCAATATATACCTATTTACTATACAGCTATAGGATGGAGAATGGAGTGGTAACACATTCGAGAAAAAATAAAGATACTCAATCACTACACAGACCTTCACATTGGGCCAAACTGATCTATTTTGTTACTGACCATTTCCTTTGGGTTCACTGGGACACAAGAATGCAACCAGTTAGATCAGTCCTAGTTCAAAACCCTGGGTTGATTCACAGAACAACCATGGGATAGATAGCTACTCTACATCATGTCTAGGTTGAGTATGTAAAGAAAAGCAAACGACACCCTCAGGTCAATATAAGTTTCTTGATCTTACCACCAAGTAGATGTACAACTTTAGGCCATCCGGTGGGCAAATCCAGACTTACTCTGGATCAGTAATAGAAGAACTTTATGAAAAAGGAAAGATAAATGATACAGAATAAAATTAATATTTTTACTCAGGCATTCAATCAATTGAGTCTAGCAATAATTTAGTAACAAAATATTAATTTATAATTTGAACACAACTAAATCTAAAAACTTTGGTATTTTCATGTTGTGAATAGGTTGCATACTTTGAAACATTGCAAGAACTGAAAAGCTGCCTCACCCATTGAGGTTAAAACGTATTCCTGAACAATGATAATTGATCAAAAATCACCAAATAATCAAGGGTTTAAAAACAGAAAACAAATTCTGGTATCCTCTAATATGATAAGTCAAATACTTAAATATCTGCTTTGCTAGGTATTAATTAGCAAATAAAGTTAGATGTCACACAAATGTATTTTTCAAAGAATTTATCATAAACTACCTTTAAATTATTTTTGCTTTTGCTGTTAAGTAGCTATACTGAAGTTTAATTTACATAAAATTAATTTTTTTAAATATTTGTTCCCATATATGTTTTATTTTTTTCTTTTCCTTTTCCTTTTTTTTTCAAGTTCTACTATAGTAATATGTAACCCTTTGTGTCTTGTTTCTTTGACCTAGCATAATTTTGGCTTACAAAGCTTCTGTGGGAAGTTTGCAATCATTTTTACCGTTTTTCTGTATGAAATACTTTTTTCCCCCTCTGGCACTTTCAATATGTTTTATTGCTAGTATTCATCAATTGGATTATAATATGTCTTGAGATCATTTTTCCTTATGTGTATCTTGTTTGCAATTTGTTGGGTCTCTTGAATCTATGGGTTCGCAGTTATTCTCAAATTTGAATTTTGGCTATTATTCTTTCAAGTATATTTTATCTGCCTTTTCTTCTGTGATTCAAGTTACAAAAGGCTTGGCTCCTCAATATTGTTCCACTTAATAATGACCCAGATTGTCATGATCTCTTTACTTTTTTCAGTCCTTTCTTTTTGATAATTTCTACTACTTCTTCCATTTCACTTTTCTTCTACAATTACTAGTTTAATATCTATTTCATCGATATACATAATATATATATACATTTTTATATCAGATACAGCTAACCATTCTATTTGTCTTTTTGTTTTTTCCTTTTCTCTTCATCAATTTAAGCTTTACTTGATCATAAAAATATGTTCCATAAAATCTGATTTAACATCTTCATTTACTATGTCTACAACTGTTATCACTTCTGGTCTGCTTCTGTTGATGAATTACCATCATTGTCATAAACTAAACATCCTTCCTTCTTTAAATGTTTGGCAATTTTTGTTAGATACAGAATATTGCAAGATTTATTTTGGATTTTGATATATTTCTTTAAATAGTATTGGATTTCATTCTGTCTTCTGTTAAATTGCTTGGATTAAGATTTATTAGGACAGATTCAGAGTAGCCTTTTAGTAGTAATATAAGTAACAATATTAAGGTAATAAATTTCTGAGTAATCTATCTGATGTGAAGTATATACTGAGGTTTTTATTCACTGGCTGGCAAGAATTCATTCCACCATTCATGATTTTCAGGAAATTTCTTAACCCACTACTTTCTGCCTGTATTTCTACCTGTATTTCTGAAAGAAATACATTTTTCCCCCAGTGGGAGTAATTTTTCTCATGCTTGCGCATGAGACTCTATGCACCTCCAGCAGATTTCAAGAGCTCTTTGTGAACAGCCCCTTCCTCTTTGTCCTTAGCACTGCAAATGTCAACTATTTATGCATACTCCCCAACAGGTTGATCCTATTTCCTAAAGACAAAAAGAGGACATTGGAATGGTGAAAACTGGATGGGGAGGGGTGGGGATGGTGCAATCCAAGCAGGATCAACACAGTAAGCACTATGCAATGCCGATCAGTGTTCACATGGTAATTTCATTTAATACAAATGGCCAGGGCCAGTGCAAACAATTTTGACACCTTAGGCAAACATAAATTTGGCACCCCTATAAGCTCCATTCCTGCCTAAAACAAATCTTACTTTAACCAACCCAGTGGAAGCAATGTTTAATAACTGTCCCAGTGACAGAAGTGCCCAATAACCCTACAGTGTCACAGATAACCTTTACAGGGCCAGAGATAATCCCCATAATGCCAGAAATCACTTCCATAATACTTACCTGAGGCTCAACTGTGCTGCAGTGTTCTGCTCCTTTTGAAGAAACAAGTGAATGTGAGGTGGGAGGCAATCCTCTTCCCTGGTGACTCCTATTTCCTCACAGAGGGCAAGAGCAGCAGTGACTGCTGCTGCCACCACAGTAAGCACTGAAAAAGGACCATCTTTAATGCAGGACAAAGGGGCAGTTGCCTTTGGATGCTCTCAACCAACTGGGGCAACTCAATTATCCCTTTTGCCCTACATTAAAATGGCCCTGACTTATTAAAAATGGGACAAAATTTATATTTATAATAAAATAACAGAACAGTTGGGAAATAAAGTTACTGCCCCATCTAAAACAATATGTATTGTCAGCCTACTCACATAATTCAATTTTTTCTTTCTTCATTGTAATGGTCCTACAAGGGTCTGTGTTCTCTAGGCTGTGATCTGGCCTTAAGGTGAAAAAAGCATAAATCTCACCTACTTTTGCTTTACTTCAATATATTATTTCAATTCTAGTCTTCCTGTTGCTCAATGTCTAAAAACCAAGACTTTATATATTTTCCCATTTTTCTATTTCTATAAGATAGGAAAATAATTCTGATCCTTGTGCTCCAGTATGGAATGTTTCAAGTGGAAAACAATTTTTGTACAGATATTTGAATTATTTGCAAGTTTTTTAACTTCTTTCCAATTATTTCTACATATGATAGTATTACTACCATCATCTTAAAGACAATAAATTGTCAGGGATTGCAGGGAAAGAGAAATGGCTGTTATGCATTGATGGGCATATAAAGCTTCAGTTAAGTAAGATAAATAAACTCTAGAAATCTGATGATCAATATTGTGCTTGCAGTCAATAATAATGTATTGTGCACTAAAATAATGTTATGAATATAGATTTAATATTAAATGTACTTAAAAAATAAAATTAAAAAGTATTCGAAGAGTGAATAAAGAGATTAAGGTACCCCATTCTTTTTTTGAAAATTCTATGCACCATTCCTTATAATCCCTGCTCTAACAGACCTTCCCTCATAATAGAACATCAACTCCCTAACCTAGCATCTGATGTGATTATTTCTGCCATCTCATTTGATATTTTTCACCTTGCACTTTTATGAGTGTGAATCACAATTGCCCCCTTGACAACTTGTAAGACAGACAGTTATTATAAGTTTAATTTCAATTTATCCCTTCTGCCCTTTTTTTTTCCATGACATTTACACCAACAGTTCTACAAAATAGCTTTTTTCACACATTATTTATATTTAGAATGAAACATACTTTTGTCCTTAACTAAAATTTCACATACACATTTAGGTCATTTTAAAACCATGTCACTATTAGTTTAGCAAAAATTAGATCGAAACTCAGTTTTGAGATTTGCAATCATTTAGCACCCAGTTTAGTTCAGAAAAAGTTGACCTCAGTTTTTCACAGATACACATCAGGTTCCCCTACATTTCTGACTCGTATTTGGAATAGGTTATATAAAGTCTGCTCTGATATCTACCAAAAAAATTCCTTACCATTTTTGACTTTATGGTCATTCTCAAGCAATTTGCAGAGATGATGTATTTCACATATATGTTATAAATAGGCATTATATTCTTCCGATGTCAATTTATTTCATTTCTTTTTCTTTATATTCAGGTAATTTGGATCATAAATGATATGAATATAAAAGTACTGCTATTTATATCCTCTCAACATATCTTGTTCATCTAATAAAACAACCATATTGGGTTTTCACTTTTTCATACATGTTCTAGCAGGTGTTTAAGACTATTATTTCCCACTTTTAAGACCAGGATCTCATTACAGAAAAATGATAGAAGCTGATTTAATGTAAGCAGAAACATAGAGCTCCTTGTAGGCACAGGTTGCTTTATCTAATTCTTTATCCCCATGCCTGGAACTGGTGAGGCTGTCCTCAATAAAAAGTTATATAATTTTTGGCTAAATTACACTCTCCAAATCAGGGGTTCTCATCATTGGTCCTTAAATTAATATTGAAATATTTAATGTTTTTAAATATTTTTAACAAATCAATTGATATAGACTCCCAGCGTCAATATTCATTGCCATATCACCCAAGGTATTTGAGATTCTCATAGCATACCATGGCTTGTTTCCAAAAGCAGTGACTCACCTTTTATTTTACTTGAATCTGAAACACAGTGAGACCTGCGAAAGTCATAATCATGAAAACAACCAACAATCAGTAAGTTGGATTCATTTGCGGGGAATGCCATTTCACGTTTATTTAAAACTCAAATAAATCAGGCTATAGATGAATCAGATTAGGGAAGATGCAATAACTCTTCTATGTTAGTGAAAGAAGTGATGTTGAATCACAGCTGTACTACTGGAGGTGATTCACAAGGACTCTCTGAATATTAAGAAACTTATTATAGGGACCCGGACATAAAAAGTCGAGAAAGATAATGTTATGATCCTATATGTTGCTACTTGCTCCCTTCCCATAATAAAAGCTGTTCATCGTGTTGTATCTGATGTCATGAATAGTTCTTTCTCACACTACCTTTTTATTTATCAGACTGTGGGCACGTGTGCCTTTGTAATTTGCGCCTTTAAATCTGGTATTTCCCAGTTGCCAAAAGAGTGAGTTAAATGTTTGTCATATGCAATAGTTCAGAATTTCACATACAATTTAATTTACATGAGTTACTAAAGACGTTGCTATGACATTAGTAATTGCCCATCATATAACTAGAAAAGGTGCTGAAGGAAAACAGGCAAAAGCAATCATACACCCATATTAAATATATCGACTATGAAGATCAAACTCCTCAGGGCAAAGATCACTTGCAACGTAATTCCTGTCCTAATACTTCGGCGATCTGAAGATTTCATCTGATTTAACTATTGAAAGATTCTGATTATTAGAAAAACCTCCTGTTAATCATTTTTTTAATCTAGGGTAAATTGTGCACACGCAACTCAGAAGCGGCCCAGTGGGATCTACACACCCAGGCTTGATGCTTTTTTGTTACAAATCACGTGTGTTCCACTTGTCTGTTCCTGTAAACGATAGGAGGCAACTTTTATGACACTGTCCCAACAGACTAATCTTAGAATCCCTACAACTCTTGGATTATATAAATCTCTGAATTTTGCTCTTTTCTCACAAGACTTGAGACTTTCATGAAGAAAAGTTGTGACACAACTGGAGATAATCTAAAACTTAAAGAGAAAGTTAGTTAAATTAACCTAATTATAGAGTCAAGAAGGTAACTCCAGTTTTGGCAAATAAGAGACCATGCTCAAAATTTGGTAAGGAAACCACTCTGCTTTCTTTTTAATTTTCTTTTTTCCCCTCTTCCTTTCAATTTCTCCCAGTAATGTCAGCCCAAGGAAAAGTGCCTGCCTCTTTGGACAGAATTTCCTGAGAAACAGTTGGCACAGCCTGTCCAAATGCAATGAAAGGCAGTATTATGATTTACAGCTATTATAATGTAGTAAAAAGGAAAAAGAAAAGAAAACTTTAGTTTTTACCTTCGTGTTCCTCTTGTTATAACAAGTGGTTCCCATTTCTGCACACATTTTGAATAGCAAATAATCCTCTCTGGAATACGTTAAGGGAAAGAAGTCCATTATTTCCTGTGTCATCTTCTTAGTACTAAATAAGGCACAATTTCTATTCTCCAAAGGTACAATTTGACATCTCTTTATATAGAAACCAGGGCAGCATTAAACTCAACATTTACTTCACTGATATTAATGACAACTGCATGAAATTGCTTGTGCAAGAATTAAACTTACACTCCCCTGCTGCTATTGCCGATATGACAAAACAGTGTAAGTTTAATAAAGTGAACTATTTTCTTCCAGAAAGAGTGTCTGAGAAAATGGAATGTTTTCTGTCTAATGGAACTACCCTGTAACCTCAGAGGCCCCCCCATCACTCACCACCATCGAGATGATGATAAACTTGATATGTTGGGACCTCCCGTTACCCAGAGTGGGTCATTGAAAAAAGCTGGATCTTTACATTATTGGCAAGTACACCAAATTGAAATTTAATAAAGCATTTTAATATGTCAAAACCATAAAAAATCAACTCTGACAAATGCATTTATTCATCTGAAAATTTTAATAGTAAAGGAACATCCAAAGAATATTAAGTGCTACAACCCAGAAACCATGTGCTTAATAGTTATCAATATTCCTCAAGGCATAAATCTTAGGTTTAAGATCTATTTCAGAATGACAGAGTAGAAGAATATCCATTTAAAGGCAGGTTTTTTTTTTACTTTGAAGAGAAAACAAGTTTTTCTTCTTTGAAAAACCCTGAGATTTTAGGCCATTGGTGGAAAAGTTTGTTTCAAATGTAGTTTCCCCTTGATTTTATATCAGTTCTTTTCTTTGGTATCTCTCAACTCATATCCTCTTATCCCATCCTTTCTCAATCATCTCACCCTTAAATTTCTGTAATAACTCATATCTCTATTCCCTCTACCTCTAGGACATATTTGTGTGTAGTTGTTTTTATTAAATACAATAGATAAATACATACAAAATATAATTATGTTATGTATATATAACATTTAGATGTATATTCATAATATATATCGGATCGATGAGTAAATAAATGGTAATGTGATATTAAACGTGGACTAAAATTAAATTATGCATGTCACATGTTTTCTACTACAGATCTTAGAATCTTATTTAGTTTATTAAGTACAAACAAGAAGTCTTACACTAAGACCTCTGAATTGACCTTTATGTGGAAGAGCCATCTAAAACAACTTGCAGTCACAGTTATTTCTAAGGACCATATGTATGTGCACTACATTACGATAAGCAAAATTCCTCTCAGAATCCAAACAATGCCTCCCTTGGAAGTGGAGACAAGAGGAGGAACTTCAGAAGGCCCACTCATACCCTGTCAAGGAAAAATTTTGTATAGTCTAATGGGAGAGGCTCAGGCCCATTGCAGTGTCACACTTAAGCAAGCTATTGAAACTCAGTCTGAGAATTTGGGTCCATGAGGTCATGGTGGTATGGAAGGTATATATACCACTCTCTATGACTGTGAGGTATAAACATAGTACTAGATCGGATGTCTTTATCACAGGAGGCTATTTAGTCCTCAATTATTGGTAGCTGCTCTTATAATTAAACTGGATTCAAATTTCTTAAGATGGGGGCAGAAAACAGATGACTAAGAAAGAATAATAAAAGAAAAAATGAGAGGGAGCCATAACATCATTATCCATAGTTAAAAGTGCTGCCATGCAGTGTGGAGTTTAGTTAAGTGACACTTAGATTCATAGTTGCTTCTACTGCCAGAAAAGGACAGCACAAAAAATTTCATGGGTGAACCATTGTCTGCTGGACTGAACTTCTCCCTCCACAACTATTCCCTTCTCAATGATCAAGTTTGGTTTGTCTGAGAGATCCTTACTTAACCTGAGAAATACCTCCAAGTTATGCAAGGGGATAGATGAGGACATTTCAAAATGCTTTCCATTCTAATCTTACCATCTCTAGGGGAAAATGAGATGATCTTGACATTACCCTAATGTACAAATTCTTATCTACCTGAATAAGATCTTACAGATCAACTGTAAATAAACCCTTAAGATTTTCTCCTATGCATTTTCATAAAAACTGCAGTTTTCTGTTTTATGTTTGTTTGTGATATTTTTGAGGTAATTTTTATATAAGGTCTGAGACTAAAATCATGACTTTTGTTTTGTCTGTGGATGCCTGATTGCTCCAGCATTATCATCCTCTATTAAACTGCTATTTTTAGAACTTTTTCAGAAGGAAATCAGTTTACCATATTTATGTGGGTGTGTTTTGGAGGTGTGTGTTGTGTTCATTTGATCTATGTATCTTGCATTGCTAGCTATACACAGATTCTATTACTTCAGATAGAATTAAGTTTTGAAATAAAGCAGACTCATACTTTCATTTTATTCTTTTTTGAGAGGTGGTGATAACTCAAATTTACTGAAAAAATATAATTAGTTTGACATAAAATACATCTAATTTTTTAGCACGAGTGTAAGAGGTGAACTAAGATGTAATGAAACTTATTATGGCAAATATTTTATAATACAAATCAAGTCATTATGCTCTACATCTTAAACTTATACAGGTTGTATATCAATTATATCTCAATAATACTGGAAAAAAGAATTTTGAGGTAAGACCATCTTATTTCTTCTGCTATCTCTATTACATATCTGCTTTATTTATATTTGACTTGATGCCATTGAGGATGTTTTGATAACAAAATGTGATGACCAATTATAAACCTATTATTTTCTACAGGATTTTTCATGAATGAAAAAGTTTTCTCACTTCAAAGTGACTTTGGGTATTCTGTTTCCTTTGATCTTTCAGCACCCCTTGAGTTACCACCAGAGCATGATAATGGTTATTTTCATGCATGGTTAGATTCAGAAGACTAATATTTTGTAGCGGATTTGTATGTGTCTATATTCATGAGACATATATGCCTGCAGTTTCCTGGTTTGCTGTTAAGGAAATGCTGGCCTTGAGAATGAATTAAGAAGCATTCTTCTGCTGCTATTTTATTGAATATATTATGGAGAATTGGTAGTATTTCTTTCTTGAATATTTGGTAAAATTTGCCTCTGAAATCATTTGGAGCTGATATTTCTGTTCAGTAAAGTTATTAATTACTAATTAAATGTCTTTAATGGATATAGCCTTAATCAAATTATCTATTTCTTTCTGTGTGCATTTTTGGTTTTTGTCTTTCAAAAAATTGAGACTTTCTAGTTTATTCATAAAATTTGTGTGCATAGTTGCTTATAAACTATTCATTTATTATCTTTTTAATGCTCATGAGATAAGTACTAATGAAAATTTTCAAATTCTAATAGTGGTAATTTGTGACTTGTCTTTTTTTGTCTCTGACTAGCAGTTAATGGATTTTATTTATCTTTTCAAAGATATAGGTTTTGTTTTGTTGATTTTCACTATTGTTTTACTATTATCATTTTCATTTATGCTTTAATTTTATTAATTTTGTTTGTATGCTGGTTTTACACTTAAATTGTACTTCTTTGTCTAATTTCCCAAGGTGGACTCTTATTTGTTCATTTTATACCTTTCATCTTTTCTAATATGTATTTAAAACTATAAATTTCCTTCTGACATGGCTTTCACTTTATCCCACAGATTTTGAAAGCCTGTATTTTTTATTTTCATTTAAATAGTTTAAAAAATCTCCTTCGGATTCTCTTGGCACATGGATCATTTAGCATTCCAATATATGGGTATTTTCCAGTTGTCGTCCTGTCATTTATTTCTTGCTTATTTCCATTGTAATTTGAGAACATACCCTGAATTTTGTCTCCTGTATTTTGAAATCTATTAAGGCATATCTTAATATCCAGAATATGGTCAACATATGACAATATGTATAAGGTTAAGAGAAATGTTAAACTACTGTTGCTAGATGGGCTATTTTATAATTGTCATTTAGCTAAAATTGGTTGGTAGTGCTATTCAGTTCATCTTTAGCTTACTTGCTTTTGTGCTAGTTTATCTATCAAAGATTGTGCCAGTATCCAGTTATAATACGGTATTTATCTATTTTTCCTTTCAGTCCTAACAATTTCTGACTTATGTACTTTGATGCTATTGTTAACTGTATAATGTGAAATACAGTTATGTCTTCTTGGAGAACAGACTCCTTTTCATTATGCAATAAACTTCATTTAAAATATTGATATTTATTATCTCTTTCATTCACAATGCTACATTCAGTTTTGTGTATTGATGTTGTATCTCAACCTATATTTTACACCATACCTTCCACCAAAGTTCCAGTGTCTTTTACCACCACCTTTCCCTTCTTTCTATCCCTCCTCCTACCCAAACCTCTGGCACTCATCATCTTGAGTCTTGAGAGTTTTTTTCCTGGCGTTTATCTATTTGTTTAATTTCATTATATTCCACATATGCATGAAACCATCCTGTTTCTCTTTTTCTTTCTGACTTATTTCACTTAACAAAAGCTCTTCCAGTTCCATCCAGATTGTTGCCAAGAGTGCAATTTCATTATTTTTAATAGTTACATAGAATTCATTGAATATATATACCATAACTTCTTTTATCTAATTATCTATTATTGTACATTTAGATTGTTTCCATATTTCTCACTCTTGGACATATACCCAGAGGATAGAGAATCTCTAATCAGAAAGAAAAATCTGCACCCCGATATTGATAACAACACACAGTTCACAGTGGCCAAGATATGAAAGCAACCTTAATTTTTTATAGTTTCCATATTCTGAAATCTATTTGAGATTAATATAGCTACTTTATCTTTCTTTTGATTACTGTTACCACAATATATCTTTCTCTATTCCTTCCTTTTTTTCTACTTTGCCTTTATATTAAACTAGAGTTTATGTAGATATCACATAGTTTTAGACTTGGCTTTCATCTTGCTCTAAAAATCTCTTTTATTTTTATAGGAGATGTACAGGCAGGAATGAAAACAAGTAGGCAGGCAGGCAGGAAGAAGCACAGCACTTTATTATTATTTAGTTGTTCATCCTGGTTTTTGCTCCAGCCCCAGGTCTTGAACCCCTTGGGATTTATGTGGACTATGCACAGATTATTAAGATGCTAGGCCATTAGGGCATGCCATAATAATATAGCTTTTAATTGTATTTAGATCAATCATATGTTAAATGATCATAGGTTCAATTCATATAATAAATAATATGTCTGTTATTTTTTACTCATTGAATGTTTTCTTTTTTTCTCTCTTTTTCTTCCTTCTCTGTTTTCTAATTAAAAATGTTATGTACTCTTTCCATTAATCTCCTAACCATTCAATGATAATTCTTTGAAATTTTTTGGTATTTGCTATAAAGTTTGCAATTTGCATTTATAACTAATCTAAATTAATCTTCCCATTATACTATATCACTTTGCTTGCAGTGCAGATACCTTATATCAGAGTATTCCTAATTTCCCTTTCTCTTATGACAATTTCTATCATTCATTTCACTTATCCAAATGTTATAATCACTCAATACATTATTACTATATTACTATATTACTATATTGAGATTGCAAAATATAAAAGATTTTTTAAATTTTTACTTAAAAATAAATATATTTAATTTACTCCTCTGATGGTCTGTCTTCTTTATGGAGATCCAATATTTTGTCACATAATTTTATTTCTCTCTGAAAAATTTCTTTCAATATTTATTTTGAGCAGGTTTCCTGACAATAGATTTCCTTTATTTTTCTTTTGTTTATCTATGTTTTCCTGTTTTTACTCCACTCTTCACAGTCTTTTCTTGCATACATTTCATAAAATTCTTCAGGATTTCTTTAAATTTCAATTATCTATTTTTATTTCTAGAATTCATAAGATAATTTTAATTTCTTTTTTCTCCTTTTCTTTATTTTTTATCTGTTATTTTTCTTTATATTTTGTACAACTTATTCTTTATGTTTGTCAGTCCATTTTTATCCTTTTAATCATTCATATGCTGAGTAACATTGATTTGCAATGCCATATAGGACTTAGACATAAAGGTTTTTTCTTCATCAAATATATGATAATACACCATTCTTATCTCCAAATTACTGTTTATCATTTAAAATATATTTATTTTTGATATTTTTCTGCAGATTATTTTCTTGTCTTCTTGTTTGTGATTGTTGACTGTCTGATTGCACTATTTGTGATTCTTCATAATGGATCACCATTAAATTAATCTTGTAGTGTGTGTGTATGTGAAAGAAATGTTGAAAGATGTAGCAGGAAATGATATGGCATAATATACACTTAATATGAGTTTGAGAAAGAATGAAAACAAATAAGGAGAAAGCTTGATACAGAGCTATTTTGGCTTGAATTTGTTTGAAATCCAGGTGTCAGTTTTTATGATGTTAAAAGGTAAAGACGTACATTAAAAATGTTAGGAGTTCTAATTAAGCAGCAATCAATCTAGCAGATAGAATGGAGCTCTGAGGCTTTGCACAAACTAAGACTTTTAAGCAGAAGGGAGTGGTCACAAGAAAGGTATATGAGACAAAATATCAGCTTTGTCATTACAAGGTTACTTTTCTTTAGGGTAATGACACAGTAGTACCAGGCTGATTGCCTCACTAGTGCTAATGAGGCAAATACTAATTGACTGACTTAATATTTCATTTAGTCCCCCTCAGATTTATATCATAGTTCTATCATTTTCATAGTAAATGTATACTTCACATTCAAAAAAGTTTTTATTTCTCAGAAATTTGAAATCATTCTCCATTTAGTGACATGGGATTACCAAGTGATTCTCTTAGACTATCTTGTTTTAACAGTGGGAATTTCTTGTCTTAAAGACTGCAGCCTCATTTGGGTAGTTTTAACTAAGAGAACGTACCTGCATACATTATCTTTTGTCTTTGTTACCTAGAAGTTGAGTTTTTTTAATTTATTTAAATAAAAGATTATTTCTTCCAGTGGAGCTACCCTACTTAGGATCCCCAGTAAGAATAAATATTACCATTTAATTGGTGCTCTAATATGCTATTTAATAACTATTCTTACGTACTCTTATTACATTTGTTAGAAGACCTCCAGATAATGACCAAATTAAAAAGCTACAAATGTACATTTTTTTAAATAATCCATGAATATGTTTTACTAATTCAGTTCAAACTTCCCCTATTAATTTGAATTAGTGAAATTCTCCATACATGGCTGTTCTACTTATTCAGAGGAGTGATTCTGGATAGCATGTTACTTGGAGAAAGGAAATCTAGTACACAAATACTACCATCTAAATACTACCATCACTGACTACTTTTCAAAATCAGACACTGAGTTTAGCTCTTTATATATTATATTGCTTAATCCTCTTAGCAACCCTACAAGTCCAGTTCTGTTTTATCTTCATTTCACAAAGGTTTAGTTTAAGTGCCTCACCCAGAATCACCATCCTATTAACAACAGTCATATTATAAACTGGCATTCCAATGTAACTTTGACTCCTGAGTCTTGACATAAACCACTGCATTCTGCTGATGTGAAATTTGAATGCAGAGAACTATGAATACTTTATAAATGATGTCAGTCTTTTTATGGCTTATTAAACACAAGTTTGTGAAGCATATATCACATTGTATCTAGCATTTAGTAAATATGGACAGGAATGAGGATATTTTGGGTGGAACAAGAAAAGGCTTAGTAATGATGGGTATGTTCACTACCTCTAATGTGGCGATGGTGTCACGTGTTGAACTAATCAAATTGTTCATTTTAAGTATGTGCAGTTTATTGCATATCAATTATACTTCAATAAAACTGCTTTTAATTTTTTTCCCAATAGTTGATTATCTTCCATTAAAATATAGTTCATGTTGGAATATTCTTAATCAGAAAAATGTTTGGTCCTGATAATGTTCAACTTTATCTGAGCCTCAAACTTCCAGGAAATAGTGATGGTTATGAAATCCCCTCCCTTGGTTTTCCAAAAGGTGTTTACCTTTGTTTTCTGAAACAGTAAAGCTCAAAATACAGCCTTGATCTTGCATATTCCAATAAAATATCATCTCTATTATTGCTGACTTTCATGAGACGCTGTGACTCTCTTGTTTATCTGCTGCTATAAAACTTGAGGTCTCATTCTTTTCTTTGTGATATTCCTGTTAATGAACACTCTTATTGCAATAGTGTGAATAGAATAATTTTCTTAATTGTCCAGTACTTTCTGTCTTTCTCACTATTCAGAAAAGTTCACATTGTTTAACTATACCATATATGTTTCTAATCTAATGCTATGCCTAGATAGAGATATGTACTGACTTTGCTCCCAAGGTAGCAGCCTTGGGACTCTGGTCAGTAACTAGTTCACGTGTCCCTATAAACTCCTGTCTGTATTTGCAGATGCTAATTGAACTCATTTTATTTTACGTCGAGGTTAATATCCCCTTGTTATCCTTCTTTTCTCATTCACCTCTTTTCATAATGCCAGTGTTAAGGGGGAGAACTGGATTAGAAAAACTAATCTGCCTAATAGCTTCTATTTTATTTATGATGAGGAGAACAAAAAGTGGATAGATGTTACTTATATTAACTTAGCTGCACTCCTATCTGTAAATCAGTCAGTTCTGGTCCTAAGGAGACTGACTCAGACATATTATTTTTAAGAGAAATGAAATAGTTACTTAGAGATGAGAGCAATAACTGTTTTGTAGCCTTGCTATTAAGCTGAACTTAGATCTTCTTATTCAAGAAGCATCATTTTAGGCTACAGTAGTCTCCAATGTCCTCTTACAAAAAGAATACATTGTACCTCTCTAAAAAAGTCACATCTGGTCCTCCCACTATGGAAAGAGTGAATTTTCTGTATAGTTTGTCATTAATTTGGTGTGTATCTACTCACAAATACACTGAAAGATATTTCATTTGCTACTCTGAGACAAGAATATCACTGTTATAAAAATGTTGCTGCTAATACAACCACGTTGTCTTCTCCTAATAATTAATAGCTTTGGGCATCAAAGGCAACCAACAGTAATTACTGCAACTTTCTTAGATGTAGGCAGCTCTTTCAATTTTGTGATGTTAGGCCCTGGTTTGGAATTGACATAAGGCTATGAATAACCATGCTCAACAAGAACCCCAAATCAGAGACTGTTTTCGAGGCCAACTTTTTGTAATGGAAAACATTACAAAGTAACAAAGCAAAGATTGTTCAGAATCTCAGAATTATAGAATGAGGAGTGAAAGAGAGAATCTGTGAAGACCATCTCTTCAAATCATTGGTATTTTTCAATGTTCTCTTAGGATAAACAAATTAAATCAAGCAGATACATATACATGTTAAAATAAGATGATTTTGCATAGCACAAATAGCCATTAATAGCCACTTATGATCAAGAATAAGAGTGAACAATATTTTCAAGTCATGTAAATTATTTTCTTGAAAAGCATATGTTGCATAAATTATTATGAAACTATTGCAGAGTTATAGGACATAGCAAGTCTTAAGAAATTGAAAACTAAATTTAAACCCACATTAAATCTCCCCACTCCCACATAGTTTTTTAGTGTATAACACTAAGGAATCTACAGAAAAATGAAGACCTAAGAATTTGTCCTGCTTCTATTACCAGTAAATATGTCATTTGCTGTGACAAATTTGCAAATCAATTCAGAAAAAAATAAAGAAAAATATTCTCATTTTGAAATAAAACATATTCTGAAAGATCAATAATAAATCAGTAGCAACAACAAAGCCAACATTAACAGAAAAATAGGGTATCCTAACTATTTTTAATACCGAAGTTTCTTGAATATGTTCCAGAAACTGGACTGTCACAGAGACAAACCCTTTTGACTTTGCTTATGTCAAAAGACCTTTGAAATGACCTTTGCAAATGTGATCCTTTTGTGGCTGTCATTGTTTTCCAACAAAAAGACAATTTGGTGACCTTGGAAAATAAACTATTTTTTTCTTTAAATGAATGTATTTTTTAACTTGACTGATCAGTCTACCTGAAGGCTGACTCTTCACAAGCAAACTTTTAATGTTTTAATCAATATTTTAAGAAATTAAATGCTGCTGTCTCTGAGATATTTGATACTTCAGCAAGCAAGAGCATTTACCTCTTTCAACTTAGCTATTTTCCATCCCTGAGTACCACTTGTATGTCTTATGCACAAACTAATGTGATGGTTATGAGATCAGGTTCTCAACCCAAACTGCTAAAGTTGAATCTTGTTTACAATACTTAATGGTTATTGATTCAAAAAATGATGGTGATGATAATAATGATGATGATAGCTACTATTTACTTAAATCTTATTATGTTATTTAATTCTTACAACTCTATGATATGGAAACTCTTATTATATCCATCTAGAAATGGAACTGCAATACCTAGCTATAAATGGGACCCAGAAGAGCTAAGTTATAGACCTGAAATCACTCAACTACTAAGCAGTCAACTGAGGAATTGACTCAGGTTTATCAGATTTTAAATCTGTGCCTTTCCTATAACCAGATTTTCTGTGTAAATAGAGGAGTAAAACTCTTATAAATCTTCTTGAATGACAAGACAATATAGATACTATCCCAAGTGCAAGCAGATAGTAGTAGTTGTGAACAATCCCATTTGGTTTTCTAGACAAACAGAGCTTTTCATATTCCTTTTTTTATTACAGATCAATTTCAAGGGTAGAGTGTTAAATATTAAATGCAGGCCTTTGTTAAGAAGGAGAGACTATATCTTTGAAGAAAACAAGTTTTCTTTAATTGCATTTTTCTGAAATTCTCCTTTGTGTTTTATAAATGTCCTCTAAATATCAGGACAACTGATAATTAAGTTCTTGGAGGTAATTTATTAAAATCAAAATATTGACTCATTGAATATCCTTTCAGTTTCCTTATTACTATAGCTAGATCAACATCTACTTTTAGCTTCTTTAGATATTTCACCTTATTCCAAACTGTATGACATTCTAGGATAGATATTTTGTGAGATACCTTTCTAGGTAGCATCTAAATGTTCCAGACATATACTCCCAACAGTGTTAACAGTGAGCAGCAGATGGAGCCCCTTCCCATCTCAATACTACTTCATTATTATTATGTGCAAATTCTAGTTTCTGACTGACATTTCTCCCCTCCCCTACCTTACCTATTATGGCAGAAAGGAATGGCTTAGCTTCTCCTAAATCAAGTCTTCTTATAGTAAAACAAAATAAAATGTCATTTGTACATATGCAGAAATATAAAAAAGAAGAAAGAAGACTTTGTTCTTGTGTTTCCACATTCATGATTACCCTTCTATGTCTTGCATATATTGCTAATTATAGTGACTCTGTGGTTTTCTAAAGAACTAAGATCAGTTAATAATGTAAACTGAAAAAACAGGATCCAGATATACTGGTTTTTAAAATCATAAATGTGGCCCACATTCTAAATAAAGCACCATAGTTATATCTTGTAGAAAGGAGGACAAAAGAAAATTAAAATATGGCTAGGGACACTTTGACTAGACAAATCAGTAAAGTAAATGGGAGAAGTGAGCTCCTTTCTTGAGCTTTATTCTTCTAAAGTTCATTTCACTGAGAACTAAGAACTAAATCAACTAGAGAGCTTTGAGATTATGGGCACTATTTGGGTCACTGGGAAGAGAAGATGCTAAAGATGGCTAATAGAGGTAAATTCTATTGTAAAGGATAGACTTGTACTGGTGATAAATTTAATGTTTTACATATAGATGTTGATTGATAATGATGCACATTTAAATCTACATATATTATGTTCAATATTCCTTTAAATTTAGAAGCAAATAATACACATACATAGATGACTCTTGTATAAGTCTGATTTTTTTTAATTCCATCTCAAGATTGGCTTCAAAGCATTACCTGATGGATCAAACAGCAATCACCCTGTGTGAATAAGTCCTTTTTTGAGAACAGATATTTCCTTTTACTTTTAATTTGATACTTTGTTTAGTCATATTCCTAATGTTTTATCATAGTGACTTGTTTTTCAAAGACAAATATGAGTGAAGTAGTGCCTGATTCAAAAAACAGAAGAGTACAGGTCGAAGAGAGCATCTCCTGAGAGAATACAAGCAAGTTACAAGACCAGCAAGAAAGTTTGTTATGCCATAGTAATTAAGATCCTGTCCAAGTCCAGGAATTCTGATGCATTACCATTAAACTGATCCATAGAATAGTTCTTTATTATTTCTTGCTCATAATAGGTTTACCATAGAGCTGGTTGTTTTGACTTCCTCATATTGTGATCATTAAATAGTTGCTCCTAGGTTAAAACAGATGATTAGAAATTTTAACCAGAAGCATAAATTGAAAAATTAGAATTACAAGTAACTGTAAAATGTTTGTGTTTTAAAAGACAAAGAGACGATCTAGTCAAAACCATTTATATTACACCTACACACAAAATAAAGGCCCTAGAACCGATGAAGTATCTCTTAAATTTGCATTTTAATAATTTATTCATGTAAGTATTCCACTCTAATATATTCAAACTGCTACAATAGCATGCTTTTTCCCATACTCTCAAAAAGATTCTATCTTACTTGCAATAAAGATTTTCCCTTGAGGTAGAAAATATATTTTAATACGATAACAAGTAGCTAGGTACCTGGACTTGCTAATAATAAAGATGTTCCAATAATCTTTTATTCACATTTTGTGATCTGTGAGACTGTTTATTTCATTAATAGTATAGAACATTGAAAACCAAGAAGAAACAGAAGGAATACAATACATTTATCATATGTGCATGCAAAACTTACAGCCCTCCTAAAATACCTTTCTCAAATGATGGCATTAGAACAATTACTACAATGCAAAAAATAAATAAGTGGTATAACAAAGATTCCAAATAACTTGTAGTGATTTTGAAAATAGTTTTCCCTAAATGCAAAAGTATGGGAAAGATTTAATAGTAAAGAATGGGAAAATAGTGGTGAAATAGAGAAGATAAGTGCAATGGTCTGGTCAAATAACTCCTTCCTGAAATCCTCCAGAACTCAATTAAAATTCAACAGCAATTGTGAGTGACATGTTTCATTAATATGCTTTTAGTAAATTATTGTCTCTGATCACCAAGTATATTCATTGAAAAGGAAACTTTAAATTAGAAGGAATTGTTTTGGTTGTCAAATTATCATTATTACCAAACCCCTTTGCTTGGATAAAACATAAACGTTATTACTTGTTAAAAGAGAAAATTCTGAAAATAAGCTTTTGTAAGTTAATTCTAGATCAATTATGGTAAATGATTCATTTGTGCCTCTTATAGTAGTAATGGCATAGCCATTTTTATGTAAATTTCTAAGAAAGTTAATTTTTATATGTTAAGATGTAATAAATAAACAAGTTACATTATAATTCAAACTAATGAATAATTCTAAAAACCTATTACAAAATAGTTGCCTCATCAACTTCAACCTGATATAAGTTATTTCTTATGGTCATTAAAAGTACAAAAGCACATCAGGTAAAATTAGATTATGTTTATCAATTTTTGTCAGTAAATTCAGTATTAAAAGCATGATTCGTACTCATTTAGCAATACTGTTTTATAATTAATTCATTTGGTAGGGAAAATAAGACTATACAGGGACTGATACAAATTAATTATATTCAAAATGTTAACACAATCAAGGATTTTAGTAATTTTTTGCAATCTATTAAAAACTTTAATAATTGAAAGTTTTGTATGGGTAAGTTACTTCTCACAGAATGAATTTCTGCACACGTGCGTGTGTGTGTGCATGCACATGTGTGTAGGAAATGGAAAGAGAAAGAAAAGCTAAAAGTTTACTGTTTTCCTACTTTTTACTAACCAAACATTTTATAGCAGTAAAAAAAAAATTGGTTCTGTGAGAGTCCTGTTCTACTGAGTTATCCAGTGACAACAAATGTTTTTGGTCAATGAACGAATGAATGAGTATTAAGCTCAGTCATGTGTTTCTTATTGCTTAGCATGTCTAAATAAAGAGAGTTCCTTTCCCAATATTTGTTTTCTTATTCTTATCTATATACACAAATAGATTTATGTATTTCTTTTATTTATTTTGTTATATTGCAGTTTTGTCATTTTTGTTTTATGCTCAAATTATACTAAATCCGGTCAGTGGAGCCATTTTTGATGACTTATCTCTATTTTGTGATATGTTTCCATAATTGCTTGAATACGTTCTTAATTTCTACCACAATACATTTTCTGTGTGATAGCCCTGGGATCAGACATTTCTTGGAGACCTGATTTTTTTGGTAGAAGGTGATTGGTAGATTGGGGTTAAGATTTGATAACCCATTTTACTTCTCAAATATGAAATGAAAATTATCACACCTTCTCTACCACATCCTTTCCTGACCACTGACTTGTTTCCCTACTAATTTTCTCTCTCAGTCTATGTCAATTAAATTATTCATATAATAACTAGAGGAAGTTTTTAAAAAGTATATCACATTACTTAATTCATGTTACATTTTTAATGTATATATCTTGTACTTTAAAAAAGAAATAGAAATAAAGATATATGGAGGAAATAACAGAAGGAATGAAGGAAAGAAGGGAGGGAGGGAGGGAGGAAGTAAGGAAGAAGGAAGGAATAATCCTACAAGACTCTACATGAGTTGTCTTGTCCCTCCCTCTTTGACTTTACCTCATATCATTCCTTTCAGTCATTGTTCTTCAGTCAAACTTCCTTGGTTTCCTTAAACAGTCAAAATCCTCTCCTGCTCCAATAAGCTTTGTCCTTGCTTCTCCCTCTAATCTAGACTAGACTTCTTCAAATTTTTTGTCTACTTTCCTCATCAGTAATCTCTTAACTTGAAAGTCAGCCCTTCAAAGAAGCTTATTCAAAGTTAAAAGGTGAGTAAATAAAACACACACACACATACCTCAATGGCATTGTTACCACCAAAATTATATAGGGGGTATATATATATATATACCCCTATATATAATACCTATTAAGAATATAAAAACACTAATCAGAAAAGAAATTTGCATAACTATGTTCATGGCAGCACAATTCACGGTAGCCAAGAGATGGAATAACCTAAACACCTGACGGCAGATGATTAAACAACAAAGAAGTGGTATTTATACTCAATGGAATCCTACTAAGTTATTAAAAACAACAAAATTATTCCTTTTACAATAATCGGGATGGAACTCAAGAAATTATCCTAAGTGAAATAGATTAGAAAGAAAAATGAAATTGCCAGATGGTTTCACTCATAAAAAATAATAAAAAATAAAATGAATGAAATATAAAGAAACAAAATGAACAAATTAACAAAAAGCAATAAATATTAAGAACTCTGATGCAAAACTGTTATTGAGGGATGTTTATAGAGAGAGATAACCTGGGGTTGAAAGAATAAATGTGATAGTGGTGACTGGACCTAGAATTCTGGTAGCAGTGTGGTGTGATACACACATTGACTGAGGTATGAATCGATACTCCTGAAACACATGTAGTATTATAAATGTGATAAATTAATAAAAATATTGAAAAACCACAAATTGAATTCAGTAATATGTATAAATAATTATGTGCTATGATCAAGTGGGATTTATTTGCAAGACTGGTTCAACATTAGAAAATTAAAAAACACAGTATACCAAATCAACATACTAAAAGAGAAAAATATAATCTTATCACTTGATGCAGAATCCAACATCCACTAATGACAAGAGAAAAAAAACTCTCAGCAAATGAGAAATAGGACACTTCCTCAGCTAGATAAAGAATATCTTATAAAGATAAGAAACAGAGCTAACACAGATAAATGATTGACTCTTTTCCCTTAAAATTGAGACTAAGGCAATGGCTTATTTTTTATCACTTTTATTCAACATAGTATTGGTTGTGCCAAATACTAGATAAAGGCAAGAAAAAATAAGGCAATATGATTAGGAAGAAAAACTAATTTCTCTAGTCTTCCTACCCTGAATGAGTCCAATCTCATCTGAAACTGAGCAAGATAAGTTTGGTTAGTATCTGGACAGGAAAAAATAATTAAATGTGGATCAAAAGGGATGCCCCGAAGGAATTTTTTGAACCATGCTTGCTCCAACAAGAGAAACTAATGAAAGTCAAACAGAAATATCTGGAAGATGGCATCTGTTTAATTCCAGATTCCTTAAGGCACAAGCAAACACTTGTGAGTCCCATACAAACTGTGTTCCATGTTAGTGAGTGTATATTACTCACCCTACCCAACTGAAAATCTCCTCAAAAGTGTCACTACTGGACACTGAGAAGAAATGATTACTTTTGCTGGTGACTGAATTCTTCTGGCATAAATAATAGCTTCCTATTGCCCTAATAATCCACAGAGGGTGTCTTGAAGCAGGAAAGTTCTGGAAGGCTGGGCATCAGTACCTGTGGCAGGCACATTTTCTGTCTAGTACAACAGAATTCCCATTCATAGGCAATTCTGGCCTTTCACAAGGAGTAGAAGACAAAGTGAAAACTACATTAACCTTGGCAAAAGTCCCACAAGACAGATGTGAACACAAAAGACCACCAGACACAATGGCAATTCAGGGGTAGGAGGGATGAGATTTCTCTCCTATAGTGTACCTAATGTCTGTGGAGTATACACAGGTCCAGCAAATGTGTTTGACCAGAGCCTGGAGTCCTGGTGTCCTTAGGGCAGTGACAGAAGCTAGCAAGTGATAGAGAATCTTCTTCCTTTTGTTTTCATTTCTTAAAGTCTTTCCTCAAGAAAAGGTTAAGAAAAACCTCTAAGGAGACTACTGTTCCCTCAGACCTCACTTTATGGAGGCTGAAACCTTTCCATCTGGGTCTGAAACTTGCCAGAACTATTCATTCCTGCCATCATGAATACTGAGAGAAATCATTATAAATAATAATAAGTAGGATAATGGTAACAATAAAAATAAAAATCTTAGCTCCAAACTATAGTCTAAATGTGGCAAACTAAACGCTTGCCCCCAATAACCGCCATCTAGTATCTGAATTAACAATGAATGAGAATATTCTGTAATCTCAAAAGAAAATATAAGATCTTGTATGAAATCTCAGGATTGGAATTAATTTTTGAGACCTTAACATCTTCTCCAAAACATCAAAACCTTTATTGGAACACCCAACCCTCAGTGACAAACACAAGCTCTAGAAGACTGATACCCTCAGCGACTCTGTATTTCCCCCACCCTTCAATAGCTGTCTGAGGAAAAGCCTCACATCAAAAGAAAAAAAAAGTTCAGTTTTAACTAAAACACAAGCATGAACATTTTATTTACTTACTGGAGAATCTTGTCTTATTTTCAACTGACTATAATTTAATGAACCAGAGGAAGAAATAGCCCAACTGAGAGACCTTAAAAGTATCTAGGAGATAAAAATAAATTGCTTTGTAAGTATAGCTCTTGATGGGTCACGCTTGGTCCAAATATGCCGTTACATACGCAGTAAAGGACTGCTAGCTATTTGATCACCCTTTTCCCCATGTTGGTAACTTGCACTTAAGAGGGACTCATTCATTCAGTAGTTTAAACATTTATGGATCTTCTCTGATTGCCAGTCTGCATCATCCTGGGGGACACAAAATGGCAGCTATACACTCGCTGTCCACCGCCAAACACAAAAGATTAACAGATTAGGTAGCAAGAAATAGGAGGACAATTTAAGCATTAAGTGCTCCATAAAACCTGTTATCTGTAAGATGCCATTGAACACCTAGGAAAGTAGGGGAACACTCAAGTGAGTCAATTGAGCTAAACAAGAAATATTTTTTTATAACTTTAGATTATTGAACTTACTAAATTGTTGCTACTTTATGAAAGTATTTGAATTTAGAGGAGTTTGGAAAATCTTTGCAGTGTAGTAATTGAAAATGTCATTACTAGGTTCCTTAAAGTAGAACCACTCCCAACTCTTAGGCATCATGTAGACTTAGGGAAAGTAGTTGCTTACTTTCAAAGCAGAAGAAACATTACCACTAGGAGACTGTCTATGGGATATCATTTCAGGAGTGTCTGTGTCAGTCTCTCTTCATGAATCTTATCTTTTCCACCCATTTCACTATTTTCTGAAACACCATATAGAACAATTTATTACTTTATCCAATCTAATTTTCTCCCCCACTAACATGAAAATTCCTTTGGAGATACAGTATATTAATATTATTCTAGTACAAAGTTATTTTATTTTTTCCTGAGGAGAAACTTTTAAAGTAAACATAGAAGTGGAAGTAATCATGCATTTCCCCAATATCAAGTGACTGAAAGGGCACCACTGAGTTTGACAGGAAACAGAGGAAATTGGGAATACTGGCTGAATCAAATTCTCTTGTATCATTATTTTGTCCTGTTACACTAATTTCTTCCTTTAGTCCTTTGACTTTCCCTCAACTCGAAACACCTGCCTTTTTTTCCTCCCAAGTTTTGAATTTTTAAGCCTCCCCTCAAGAAAAAAAGTAAAAGCTGTTTAAGATCAAGAAACTCCTCTAAGGTTCTTTGATCTTTTTTCTGTTGAGATCAATCATTAAGAGGTCAAAGCAAAATGATTCGCAGACACCACAGATAAAAGTAAATATAGTGGGTTTCTGGGCACTGTCCATTATATACAGTGAACCCTTGGGGCTCAAAGAAAATACTTTGCATACAACATGTGTTGCATCACCAGTATGCTTTGGAGGCAATTATATCTACTTCTGTAGGCACCTAGGCTTTGTTAAGGAACCAAAAATTCTCTTTTTTACATTACAGAATTTTCTAGTGCCAGAGAATTTTCAGCAATTACCCTAGACCTACATCCAAAGTGCCCTTCATAGTCAAGCAATACACGAATATATTCTTTATTCAGAGACATTATGTGAATGCCAAGAAAAGCACATGGCAATAGGGATAAAGTGAGGAATGAAGCACAAAAATCTCAATTTTCAGGGACATCAAAACATGCTCATTTAAAAAAGATAGGTGGAACTTCTGTGTTTTCAAACAGCACTATTGACTTCCAGGGAAGGAAATTATTCACCTGGCCAGGTAATCTGTACTTACAAAAAAAAAAAAAAGTGAACTATTCGAAAATTCTAACAAAAAACATTAATGTAATTCCTCTTTAGTTGGTATTTTTTTTTTAATTCTATAGTAGTTAAGTTTCTGAAAATTTTAACATGGGCTCTCTGGAGACAATTTTCATTTTCCAACCTATAGAGAAAATGGCATCTTAAAAACAAACCCTGTTATCCAAGATCCAGCCAGACTGTTGTATATATTGTAAGTTTGAACACCCAGAGCTGTTTTGATGGTTGATAAGCAATACAGTCATGGTATAGCTCAGGCTCCCAGGAAAAATCTAATTCAGAATGTACTTGCTCATGTGTTCACACTCCCAAATTCTCAAGCAACAATTCAATAGATATCCCCCCAAAAAAAAAAAAAAAAAACATAGATGCCAGACACCTGTGTTTCACATTACTCAAATTATTCAAAATGAAGTTTCAACTCTCTCATTTCACATCCTAAGGAGAATCCTTTACACCCTTTTTAAGTTGTGTGATAATAAAATTGTTGAGTAGCCTTTATTAACTAAGTCAAACTAAGAACCTTATGGGAAATAAGGTTACCTGTTAAGATGTAGGCAGAACATAAAAGACCTTGAGAGTCAGTTCAAATGATTTGTAACTGATTCTTTAAGCAATTAGAGAAGACTTTTGAGCAAACAAGACTTGATAAAGTTAGAATTTAAGAAAGTGTAAACTGTTAACAATGTATAATGAGCTAGAGATTGGACAAGTAGTCTTGGTTAGATATGTTTTCTGCATGAAAAATAGGTGGTATTTAAAAAAGAATAGAAAACAAAGGTAGACTATAATAGGAATATGTCTTTCTAAGAAATAAACATGAAGCTATGTTCTTTGGAATGTACATTGTTCTTTTTTAAATTGTGGTAACACTGATTTACAACACAACAGCAAGTTTAATTTTTGTAATATATTCAGGTTCACTTCATTAAAAATATAATAGCATACCACATCGACCACAAAATTTCTAATAGTTCTTTACCATCCTCCATTGGACTCCTATTACCCTTTGATTCTGACACCTAGACTCTTTCCCTCTGGTAACCTCAGCTCTATTGTCAATGCCTAAGGGTTAGTTTTTGTTTTGTTTTATAATTTTTCCCTTGATTCTTTATATTCTAAATATGTGTGATCATTCAGTAATTGTTTTTCTTCTTCTTACTTACTACACTTAGCATAATCTGCTCTAGTTCCATCTATGACATTACAGATGCAAGATTAAATATTACCTATGTATATGTATATATATAATGTATATGATACATGTGCATATAAATATGTATATACATATCCATCTGTATATGGACATGTAAGTCCTGGAAACTAAAATTTAACAAATGAAAATTCAAGTTCATAATGTTTAATCCCATGTGAGTTATCTTTAGGTGAGTACTTATATGTAAAATAGCACCTTCCTCACAAAATTATTATAATGGCTGAATGATATGATACATTGATAGGTAAAGTCTTAACAAAATGATTTTACATAGAAAGTACTCTATCAAGAAGATTTTTCCAAGATTATTACATTATTATTATAAACAACAAAAGTGTGATGAAATATATTTTCTGTTTGAATAATGTTCTTTCTTTTGTATTTATCATGATCTTTTTTATCTAAATGTCAATTTATTTTCCTTAATTTTATGAAGGAACATTGAGACCTATTATTAGATAGGGTCAACTTGTTCATCATTGTAAGTCAACATCTGTAAATAATACATTATATTCACCACCGCCATTCAAGTTCCAGTTCTTCCTTCACCATCATTCTTTTTCTTTTTAAAGTTTCAGATGGAAGTTTAAATAAGTGAATTTTACTGCAAAGCATTATTAAAAGTATTAGCAATCGGGTTACTGTGGGGATAAGAAACTGATATTTTACTATATGTCCTTTAGTATTTCAATGTTTCATGTGTTTCTTCTACTAAAGGAAAAAATATGCATAAAATTAAAGAAAAAATTATGGCAATATAAGGAAGCAATTAAAATTATAGCTATTCAACAGTGAGTATAATGAATAATAATTATGAGTTAATCTTCATTCGTTATCTATATATGCCTGATCCTTTAAACTATTCATATATGTTAACATGACTAATTCAATGGGATTAGTATCATTGGTTTCTTGAAATACAGGGTAGCATTATTAGTACTCTCAAGTTATTGATGAAGTACAGAGACATTGGCCTATTTGAGTCCAAGGTTACCCAACTTATTAAGCAGAATAATTCTAAAGTCTTCTTGGATTGTGTTGATATATACTTCCTTACAAATGTTTCCCTTGAAATCAGAAAGTCTCTGTGTGATCACATCGGACTTTGCCCGCTACTGTAGCTGCACAGATG
Source organism: Solenodon paradoxus (assembly GCA_004363575.1). Lineage (NCBI taxonomy): Eukaryota > Metazoa > Chordata > Mammalia > Eulipotyphla > Solenodontidae > Solenodon > Solenodon paradoxus. The sequence continues at coordinate 364,894 of RJWH01000371.1, read as the reverse complement.
TTTCTGTAAAGAAATGTTTCATATTTGATAAACCTATACCTGTTGTTCAGTGATAGTCACATCTGAAAGAAACTACTGAAATTCAAAACAATCAATAGACCACAGGGATGAAGCCATTTTTTTTCAAAAGAAAGAATAAAAATTAAACAACAAAAATCTCTGCAATGGTTCATACAAAAAGTTGAAAAAAACTTGTTCAGTCATCATTTGCCCAGGATTTGGACCCTGGTGGTCTTTGAGGTGACACAGCAAATAAAATTGACCAATATACCGAGGATACTCAGTCTAAAACAACCAAAAGTAGCATTTTCCAAGATGTTTCTTCATTTTTAAGTTACCTCCTAGGAGTAACTCATTCTTGATTATGTCCTACTTGGATACTTGAAACACACTAAGTATACTGAAGTCATTCTAGTTCTAATGATAATGATAATAGTAATAATAATAATAATACCACCAATAAAGATTAAAGCTCATATAGTTCTTTCTATGTGCTCTACATATACAAATTCATTAAATTCTCATGAATCTGACAAAATCCAGGGTTAATTTTTATTTTACTGATTAGGAAATTAATGCACAAATAGAATAAAAAAAGGTTTCCAAAATTTCACAACTAGTGAGAGAGCAGAGATTTGAAAGTAGACAGCCTAATTTTAACCTCTATGCTCCTGATTCTCCTCTTCACTAAACTTCTAAAAGATCAAAGGAAAAATATGAAATTGATACATGCAATTCATACTTAGATGACACTAGAACACCAGTTAAAAATAAAACATCACTGACAATGAGGTTAGAAAATATCTACTGAGAACACGCTATTTGCTATACCTTGATTGTTCAGCTTTTGCTATTGTTCCCATCAACCCTTAACACCATTTTGTAGAAACTAAGTGCTAGAGAAGATTACATGGTGAAACACTAAGATTAGTGTGTATTTTCAGTGCTTCTCAGATAATTAGTTTCAAGGAATATTGCTTTTAGTGGAGTATATCCCAAAAGTTCCACTTCACCCATGATTTCTATCTCAAGAAGCTGTCATTTTTAAGCCCACTATGTTTCCAGATGAATGCTAGCTTCTGGTGGTGTCTGTTTGCAAGGAATTATAGCCTAGTGGGGACTTATTAACAAAAAATTACAAATTCTGCGTGAGTATTTTCTTCTAGGATTTTCAAGCATTCCTCTATAATACTTGGCAATAAGTGATTTCTTATCTTTATTGATTATTTAAAGCTCTTCTTTCCTGGTCAAATTCAATAGCATTCTATTTTCCTACACTTACACTACTACTGCTGTGCTATGTATCATGCTTACCCCAAAAGTGGGTTTAGCTAATAGAGACCATCTTGAAAAAGACTGAAAAAAAGAGAGAAGAGTAAGAATAAATTATGTAATCTCTTGCTCCCTGTCAGCATCAATATGAATTGATTGTATCACTAAGACCATAGCTATGTTTTAAGTATTAAAGTGACGTTTGTCTATGTTATACAAATTATATAATTTTCAGGTGTACAAGACTATAGCTCTCATAAAGGAGCCCTCTCCATGCAGCTTCCTTTTCCCAGAATTCAGCTGTTTCTACTCTTTTGCCCATCCATGCAGAGGTGGTCATGTCACTTTCCTCCCTTGTTAAACACTGTGTTATGTCTGTAACATTTTTTTTCCTTTTTGTTCCACGTCTTTGTATAGAAGAATTTAAGTGACTCCTCAAATCACCCAATATGAATCTGCATTGTTTCTTGTCAACCTCCTGACTGATAGATACCTTTTTGTCATACGTTTTTCATGTGCAAAAATATATATTTCATTATTTTTGATCCATTCAGCTCCATGTCCTTAATTTTGTGTGCATTATGCTTGATGCTGAGCTAAGTCATGAGTATACAAAGATGGAAAAGACATGATCTTTTTCATGAAGGAACCTCATCAAGTAGTCGAAAAAGAACACATAACTAGCGTGACAATATAATTTGTCATCTAACTTAGAATACTTCAGAGTAAGAAGGGAATCACTATAACTATCCACACTAGGACACGGTTTAAACTTTATGCTGTATAAATGAGACATAAAAAGTTATTTTTTACACTGTAATTAACACTTCAATTGAGGTAAGAACAGAATGTAGCTATATGACTGAAATTGGAACTACAAAGATAAATATAAAAAAATACTTGCCATCTAGGAATTTAAAGTTCAGTACCTACAGTGGATGCAAGCAAAAAAATAATAATGAGATAATTGCTTGCGGCTAAATAAACATTCAAGTGTGCTGGAAGACTAACAGAAAAATATAGAATTCATAGTCGCCTGGGCAGCTACTCTGTTTTCTCCCAGTGAGAATTGAGAAGGTAGTCATACCGATGCTACATAAACTGAAGCAAATTTATTCACAAAATAAGTTATTTGGGAATGGAGATGTAAACTCTAAGAAAAAATAGACAACGGTCTGGAATAATAGTTTTATAGCTTTGGCAATACCTTGTCTTGCTTTGACTCAGCAGAAGTTACACTAACTGGTCTAGAATAAATATGTCTTAACTAAGATGTTACATGGGTAGATGGGAGCACTCTACTGTGGAATAAGTATATTCTCAGTTCTTCCAATATATTTAACTGTTAACTTATTAAAAAATACATAATTTTGGAAGATAAATTTATATCTTGTGATAGTCATCAATTTGATAATTATATGAAGTCTACTTCTGAAGTTGATGGCAAATATCAAGGTGGTGGAGAGTTCCTTCACTCTCAGCAGACTTCATGTTACTCATGAACGCACAATTAGAAATAAAGAACTCTATAAGGATGCTGAATCCCAAATTGATGCCCTAAATCAATAGCATCTATAGAAAAATATCAAATATACCATTTAAAATAGAAAATTTGAAAATAGGAAGAAAGGAAGACAGGAAGGAAAGATGAAAGGAAAAAAGGCACTACCCAGAAAAAAAATAATGGAAGATTTACCAAATATTTATGGAGAAAATTATAAAACACCATTGAAAGACATGAATTAAATCCTATACAAATGAAGAGACCTTCACATGTTCATGTATCATGAAAACTAATATATTAAATATGTCATTTAAATGAATCTACAAGGGCAGTGGAATTCTAGTGGAAATCTCAACAGACTTATTTATGGAATTTAACATCTGGCTTCTAAAATTTATACAGCAGTGAAGAACAAATATAGACAAGAAGATATTGTTGAAAAAGAACAAATTAGGTTATCTAACCTGCCACTGAGAATGATTTCTCAAAAAACAATAGTAATATTAACAGCACAAAATTTGCCCAATAACACAATGAAATGAAACATAATAAACGCATGCATTTATAAAGTTTAATGTCTTTATGACATTGTAAATCAATGAGGGAATACACTGAGAAATGGTCTTAGGAAATATTTATGTGGTATACATTACTACATTTCATAAATATCAAATGTCCTTTCTGCCCAGGGAGATGAAGGACTTGACTGTGAAGTTTATTTGAAGTTTGTCAAGTTGTATGAATATTTGTTGTCAATGAGCTGTTAAAAGAAGTGATGTATAAAGTGAGTGTGAAAACTTTATGCTTTTTCCCTACAGCACTAATAGAGGAGGCTGAATGTTCCAGATGTTAAGGCTACAAATGGCGTATTCAACATAGCCACAATCTCCCAGTTACTTGTGGAGTAGTTCCCCAACCACTACATTGGGTACATACCACGATCAAAAGACGCTTAGTCTGTGTTGTCATTGGAATCTGGAAGACAATTTGTTACCATTGAAAAACTAGCCCAACATGCCAGATATAATTATTCAGATTAAAACAAAACAAAACAAAACAAAAACACAATAAGCTTATCCCAGAACAATATAAAAGAGAAAACCTTAAAAAATAATAAACATGAACACATTATAACCTTAGAGAATAGAAACCTATGTTAAAGAATACCTACAAAAAAGAAAAGAAAAATGGTGTATCTGACATCAATGTCAAATACTTTTCTACAACAAAATATATCATAAATTAAGTATACACCCGTGTATAAATATATAAAAATATACATATATTCTGCTAATTAATATAAAATACCCATCAGAAATAAACGACCTAGGGTATTAACAAGGAAGACATAAAGATGAAAGCTAAATATAGAATATAACTAATAAGAAAAAGCAAATTAAGTAAATAATGAAATAACCCTCTTGTAGCCACCACATTGAAGAAATATTAAGATGTTCAATGCTTATGAACGTTGGTGACAACAGAAAGTTTCAGTAACAGACTAAACATTTATGAACCCCCAAAATTTGTAAGCTAAAATGTAGTTCTATTTTGTGATAGTATATGAAATGAAGCTCTTAGGAAGTAACTAGGTAAAGACGGTGGAAACCTCATTAATGAAGTTTGTGCCCTTGTAAAAAGGACTCTAAAGAACTCCGCATCCATTCTGCCAAAAGAGGATCTAGGGAGAATAAGGCCACCTCCAAAACAGGAAGCAGGCCTTTGCAAGACACCAGATATTCTGGTACCTGAACTTGCACTTCCCAGCCTCTAGAACTGTGAGAAATAAATAAGTCACCTAGATATGGTAGACTATAGCACATACCTACATGTATAGAAGACAGAACAGACTAAGACACCCACAAACATTTAGGTATCAATTATTATAATCACTTTAGAATTCATTGCTAAAATAATATCAGAATATATGCATAAATGTATTCAAAAATTCTCCACATTTGCACAAAGAATATTTACTGCAGCATTATTTGTACTAAAGAAAATCAGGAAACACTTTAAAGTTCTCCTTTATTCCTCTTTCTCTCATATTTTCATAAAATCCAGCCATAAATCTGGGAGATTTTGCCTTCAAAATATTTTTTTTTGCCACTTTCACATCCACCTTTCCCCTTTCACTTAAATGTTTGTAATAACCTCCACTCTGTCCCCTCTGCAAGCTCTTCTCTCAGCAACCAATCATCTATTTTTAAAAAATAAATCACAGAATATTTTTCTTGTACTCAAAACCCTCCAATTATTTTCTAGTCACTAAAAGTAAAGTCTGAAATTCCAGCTAGTTGAATTCATGTCTGCAATCTTACTGGCCAAAGTGTCTACGCTTTGGCTACCACTACGTTCCAGCTAAATACAATCACTTTTTCTCATCCATTTGTATATGTATGTGCAACTAATAATAGTCACCAAAATTTCTGAAAGACCTTTTCATAAAAATCTTACATAAAATGGCCATCTCAGTGCATATTTTTAAGCAGCATTATTGTTCCTTATAGTATTAGTCACTATCTGATATATTACATATGTGTTGGTTTCCTGTCTGTATGACCCTATTTGGTTTTAGGACTCCTGCATGCAGGGATAGTATATGTTTATAGGTTAGTATATCCAAAGGGTTCCAAGCAGTACCTAAAACATACTAAGTATTTTATCAATACTTTTTTAGTAAGTGACTAAAGAAGTACACTTTAGGGTATATTAACCTATGCATAGACTCTTGAAGAAGAATAAAAGATCCCCTCCAAAGTGAATCTTGAATAGGACTTTTTTATTAAATTGTTTTTTATGACTTTGTTCTGAATTCTCAGGAAACTCATGGGGAAGAGAGGAATTTTTAAGAAGAAGAAAATGAAAGGCCAAAACCAAAATTACTGAGAAAATATACTCTTACAATGTGTGAGAAAAATAAAAATAAAAAGAGTTTCAAGTATTTCCAAAAAAAAGATGCAAAAGAGATTCCTGAATCCAAAATAAGTAGTCAACACCTTGAAAAATAGGAAAATGAATATAACAGCCAGAGTGCTGCTGGTTAATGTGTAGGTTAGAACCACATCCAAAAAAACAAAACAAAAAAACAAACAAACAGGCATCTAATGCCTAATGTTCATAGTCAGGATCAGAGATACATACAAGTTTTAAGGAGAAGCTGTCCTACTACAAAATAGTAAAGTTTGTAAGCAACTTTTCTGCTGCTGACTTCAGGTTTTAATGGATGCCAGCACACTCTGCAGCTGAGGCAAAGAAATCACATGTCTAATTTATGTGCCCTCATTTCTTTTGATTCAATATCTTTTCTTTCTATCTCTTTTAATTTATCATGAAGAAACCATTTTTAGTATGATATCCAGATATTTTCAACCATGACTGCATACCAATCACCTATGCCAATATCCAACAATACAGACCCCAAGGACATTCACCTGGAGAACTTACCTTTACATGTTTTATATGGTTTGTATGCTTGGTTATTCTTATTTGTGCTTTTATTCCAAGATCAACCCAAAAGTCAATCAAATTTGAGAACTCCTGGCTTAATTTATGCAAAGTACACAAGTCTCCTTTATGGTCCCTGCTAGTCACATTTTACAAAATATGACTGTTTCTGGATACTGGAAAGAGTTTGTATTATTTTTCTTAATACCTGTCTGCCTTTTTGCAAATATTCTCTGATGAATATATGTGAACTTTCAAATAAAATAAAGCATATGCTATTTTAATAAATATGTGAGTTTGACATATTTTGTTCTTACTTTCTTTAGTTTGCATTTAAACCAGAGAAATTATTAATCGACATCCTTTACTGAACATGGGTGTTATTGTCTTACATAACAGCCGATGGCATTTCTGGGACTTCCTTTGGCTTGCTTTGCTTTTGTTTTTGTTTTGTTTTTTGTTTTTGTTTTTTATTTTGTTTTAAGACAAATCTTAATTTACTTTTGAAAAGTTTTAAAGGATTATTGAGAGATAACCCTCTTTGTAAGAAAAGATTATAAAAATATCTCCCTAAATTATGTCTTTTCCAGTGCTAAAATCACTGTGTTAAGACTGTAGGGCTTATTAACTACAGAAACCCATGGCTAAAAATTATACTATACGTAAATGTAAAATTGCTATTATATATATATATATATATATCTCAAAACAAGTCAATGTCAAAATGCAATATCCCTTCAATTAAAAAGAAAAACAAATTGCTAACGAAGCAGGAAAAAAAAGTGTTTCATGAATGTGTCAGGCTCTATCAATAAAAACAATTGATAGAAAACAAATAGATAAATAAAATACATTGTACTATTAAAAAAAAGAAAGAAAAAGAAAATAAATCCTTGCCATACTAAAGATAGCCCTTACCGTGGTCTCCTTAGGATTTTTAAAAGCTAAATCCCTTTTTTCTCTGCTAAGGTAGATGTCTCCAAAATCCTCATGATGCCTGTTCAGTGTTCTCACTTTGGTTTTTAAGCCTGGAGATTGAAATTCTTTCCGAGTCTAAGCCAAGCAAAGAATTTGCAGGCGGCCCTCACTACAAGGCTGCCTGCAGCAGGAAGAAATCAAAGCCACTTGTAGAGTCTCTGCTGCAGCCTTAATGTCTGGCTCAGAACCGCAGCTCCGTGGAGGCCGGAGGGGAGTTAAGAAACGAAATCTCTAAGAATGCCTGAACATGATTCCTGCTACATCACAGCAAGGCAGCAGCAGCGTGTAGCCCAGGGGACAGGTAATTACAGGGCATTTAGAAGAATCTGGTGTTACTGCCTCTCTGTGCACTTCTGCCAGAGCACGTGTGGTTATTGAGGCAGTCCTCCTGCCTGCTAACAGGCTCGGATCTGGTTCGGACAGACCCAGCATTCCTGGGTTGTTTCCCTTTACAATAGCTTTGATTTTGGATACATTTTGAGTGGGATCATTTGGCTGCCTCAGTGTTTGGTTCATTCTGAAAATAGTTGCCTTAAGTGAAAATTATCTGTGTTTCGGAGTGAAGTATACAGAGGAGCAGGTGCAGAGAGAAAACAGCCCGCTGGGAAGACAAACATTCCTTCCTCCATCTAGTCATTGCGCAGGATGCATCTATAGTGAGGGTTATTAATGCAATGCTAGGAGAGATAAAATTTGGTTCTTAGGAAACCAAACAAAGGAAGCAAAACACAATAATAAAAAGAATGACTATACAGTTGCAGCATGGGATCTATTTCTACAGTTGATTCAAAGGGAATAAAATTTTTGCAAAGGCCTAGGTGACTATTCTAAAATTTCCTGCTAATCTATCTACTATCTAGCTATCTTCATCATCACCATCCATCATAGTGAATAAATATATATCATGTAATATATGTGTATATAACACACACATATCTATCCCTAATTAGATGTTAAGTAGCTTCAAAGGCAGGGCTGTGGATTTTATGTATCCCATATATTGTCTAACACAGTCTCTTGCATGTATTAGCATTCAAGAAATTAGAGAGAAGGAAATATTTAAGTATTTATGTATGCTTTTTTAATGAAGTATTATGTTTTATTTCTCATATAAATGAACTTGCATATTTTATGTTTTGTGTTTTTCTGATAAGGAAACATGATCAGAGTATTTTCATGACATGCTCAAGGTTTCATAGCTAATAAGGGGGAGGATTTGCATTCAAATACTTGCTCTGTAAGCTGAACTGCCAATGTTCTCCAATTCTCATCCTCTTCCTTTCTTTCTTTCTTTTTTTGGTACTTTTAAAAGTTCTTGTGGTTTCCATGGGACCAGCTAGGTAGTGTCCAGAGTTATCCATCTTAAATTCAATCAGTTAGTAATATTAACTACATTTTTTGCCTTGTCAGGCAAACTATTCAGCCAGCAATGCTTCATCTTCTTTTCATAGCATCTTCCTATAATGATACAATAATGAAAACTAAGTATTTTAATGGACAAAATATTTTTAATGTGTTGACATTTAATTTTACAACCTTTTACGGTAAAAGTATTTCTGTCCCCATTTTACAAGAAGAAACTGAGACACAAAGGAGAATGTAACTTGCAAGATTGAAAAGCCAGTAGGTGGTAAAGCCAGGATTTCAATCTAGGCAGCCTGACCCTAAAGCCCACAGTCAGAACCATAATGTATGTCCTACATCTTTCTACTTGTTAGAGACTGAGAGAGTCAAGGTCCTCAATAAGATATTTAGACTGTTTATCATTTAGAGCTATTGGGTGTTGGGATAACTCTTGTTCAGCCTTCAAGATACTGCATAATATAATCTCCCTACAGTTAGACTTGTTCCTTCCTCTTTCTTCACCTTACCACACTCTTACTCTCCTGATTGTTGGATTCCTGTTTATATATTATGAATCTGGTGGTGGAGCCCACTGGAAAATGAAGAAGAACACTTGGTGATTTGGTGGAGGGCAGGGTGTGCTAACATACATAGGAGGACTCATACATATATGAGTTTATCTTAATGTGTAAAATAAATTGCTGTAACAAAATAATAAAATAAAAATTGGCAGAAAATCTCTGGCAAATCTTCATGACGTTTAAGCCCTAAATAAAAAACTTCCTTCTCTTTCTTTTTGCAATTCGTACATTTCTCTCATACATTTCTTCATATATTTCTCTCAAATAATATTACTTTTTAAAGTATTCATGCTCTCATCTACCTCCTTTTCTAATCTAGGTGTTTTGTTTTTTTTCATATTAAAGGTCATGTGCATTAACATGCAGCTAAATTAATTTAGTAGTTTATAGAAAGCATTTTTAATAAAATATAAAAGGAAACACTGCATAGTATAGATAAATATATCTGTATGATTTTTTTTGTTTCAGTTCTGTGTGTATATGAGATTGTGTGTGTACTTTAAAAACAAAGTTAGTTTCCAACACTTAAATTCTCTTGATTTTAAGTATATTTTAAGCTAAGTCAACAAAGATTGGAAATTTTGGTCATTGTATCACATATGACTTTTTTTTATTTTTCATCTTTTTATTGAGGTAACATTGATTTACAACACAAGAATGTTTTTAACATTCAGGTTTGCTCTTCATATCATAATTGTTAGTCATATTTTAAATTCTAGTTTATTTGTTTTTAATTATGACTCCAATCAGTTTTTGTTAAAATAAATATTGACATGCGTTGTGAGCATTTAAGTAAAAACAATGTCAAATTAGGTAATTTTCCTAAATATCTGAAGGCACTCTAAAATACTATGAAGGATGAACCCTTATGACTTAGGTGACTTGAGATGTTAGCCTCTAGACCATGTAAAACTGAAGGACTAGGGTTTCAAGCCCTAAACTGGAGTGAAAATAAATGAAGAAATGCTACTTTCTCCTCTCCCTTCCCTCTTTCTTTCATTAAAAAAAATATTATGCAACACTGGGGAAAACCAGGGATCATGCACCATGATTTACCTATCAGTTAAACATTACCAAATGTTCTCTGTGTCCCCTGATCACAGAAAGCAAAAAGGTAACGCGACCTATTACCTAAGAGATTACATTTAGTGCAAATTTAAAATATTCTTTGAAAAGTGATCGTTTTCTTCTGAAAAGCTTTAAGTAATGCCAAAATTTTACAATCATTTCTATTATTGCTCAAATGTAGTAAAGAGAGCTGTACCTCAAAGACTCCCAAACAATCACATTGATGTTCAGTGTAGCTAATGTCCCAGCCACCTAGAACATTTTGATGTTTCCAAATTACTCACATTGGCTAATCTACGCTTCTTGAAATCTCCCTTATCACGGACGGTGTTTTCAATGGTACTTGAGGTTCATTATTCACATGACTGTGAGTATGTAAAAATAAGAAACAAAGTACATAATCTTAAATTTTGCCACCTTTGCATTCTTACTTTATCCAAATAGAGTCAAATTGGATATGCAAGTTAAAAAATTTAATGATGGCTCACTTTAGAGCTTAAAAAGGGGAAGTTTCTTATATTTAAAAAATAAGCTTTTAAGTTATGTCATAGAAAATAGTACTTTTACCCTACTCAGCAAGTGGAAAACTGTAATACCTACCATTTTGGCAGTGTTTGTTAGAACTACCAAGAATTTGAGTTAGCAGTCATGTCTATACTCTTGTGTTGACCAAATTTCTGCCTTCTTGCATGTAATAATAGTTTTTTTTAAATGAGAATATTATATGTATAAATGTAGTTAGAGTTCTGGAAAATAATACACCTTCTCTGGATTCACAAGTATGGCAAAAAAATTGGTCATATTGATAATATAATGACATTGGATTCTTAATGAAATGATAACTGATTAATGGCAAAAAGAAAAAGGTGACTATACAACCTTGATTTATAAATTGTCTCAACAATATGTTTTCATCTCATTAAGGTCAGAAACAATTTTAAAAAATTAAAAATATCAGGTAAGGGATCAAAATAAAACAGATAATTTTCAATTTTTCTGTCAGTTAAATGCTTTCTTTATTGACTTATTCCAGTATTTATCTATGAAAAGATTTCAAATCCACCCAGCTAAAGAAAATAAAGGATTGGGTTTATAAATTGCTTATACTGACTTACCTGTATTTTTCAATTTTTCCTGTAGCTTAAAACATTTTGCTGTTTGATACATAAAGATTTAGATGCTTATTAAAAAGTTGGCTAGGTCATTTTTGCCTTTCCTTTAAGACATATAATATTGATGCATACCTTAACTTCAGAAGAAAAGTACACAGGGTCTAACTTCATACTGGGTCTATTAATTTGAAACTCAAACCTCTCTCTTTTAGTCAAGAAAGCATATGAATACAATAAATACAGGGAAGTTATTAAAATATTAGTCTTTTCCCTATTATGAAAATTTATAATCCCCAAGCTTTATATTTCAACTCTCTTTTGAACTAACATACTTCAGACACCTCAAAATCAATCACAAAACAAAAGCATGCTACTCTACCCATGATATCATGTTGTAACAACACATTGAGAAAAGTTTCTTATGCTCTTATAAGGGGAAAATAGTAAATCACATCTCCATTGCTGACATCAGAACTGAAATTTTGCCCTCTGAATCCAGTTTAAGTCATTTTATGCAGAATGATTGAAGGCTGAAACTCCCTTAAACTCTTCTCCTTCTATTCTGACTTTGAAGACTGATAAAGTGATACATTCAGGCTGGTATACAACTGAATAAGTGCTCAGTGTGCAGAGATTAGGATGTGAGACAATATCCTGTGTTAAGGCATAGATCTTGGGCAGGAGAAGACAAGTATCAGCATTTTATAGTGCCATTAAGAGACTCAGATTTATTATTAAACATTCCTTGGATAGAAAGACCAATGGTGAATTTATCAAAAAGCCTGCAAGCTTTCTTGAAGTGAGTGATTTCTCTACATCTTAAGTAGGAATATCATACAGGCATAGAAGTTATGTAAGGTAAAATATATTTAAAAAAAGAAACATGAGGAATTTATATGTGAAGTAATATCATTAACCTGAAAAAACGTCTTTCTACTTAAGATGATCTTCAAACCAGATAATTTTTCTGACCAAGATTTTTCACCTTAATAGTCCCATTTGCTTCCTACCTGTCAAAATGATGATTTGGTTTTCATTCGTATGTGTCAGAAAATAAATCTGAAAGCAATACTTCTTATCTTTTAAACATCATCAAAATGTTATAAGAAACTTTCTGGGGCCCAGTCAAGTACACTAAAATCATTCGGCTAGCCAACTGCAATGATATTGATATGACTAAAGAAAGGTGGGTAGATGGTAAAAGCAGAACATGGTAGTTTGGTAGGCAAAGCAATGAGTGTAATAGGCAGTGATTTTTATGAAAATAAAAGAAATTGAGTTCAGAAAATGCATAAAACTGACTTTAAAGTTTGAGTAAGAGTGGCAAAAACCCTAAAGATAGTAATATTTTTCTTAAGGCACTCACTGATTTTATATATATATATGCAATTCAAGAGCTATCAAAGCACTTTTCTTTAAAGAATGTAGCATATTTTATAGTCACATTCCTAATATGTATGTGTGTTTTTGTGTTATTAGATGCAAGGCAATAATGCAACATATCAATAAGAGTTCATACCTGGGACATGACTGATTAGTTCAGTAGCACACAAATTGACCCCAAGCCAGGCAATCTATTATTAATCAGCAATGCATATTTTTACATCAAACCTACTTCTTTTTATTTGAGCCATCTACAATTGGCCTCTATCTTTTGCATTCAAAAATGGATTTGGTTAGAGGGCATCACTATTATTGTAATTTTTATACATTATCTCTACTGTTTTCTGAATATCTTGAGTGAACAGAAGAATCATCTAGAAAGAAAGAACTCTAGGAAAAGAACAGAGAAAGAAGACGAGAGAAGATGCTTAGGATTTGTAGCAAGATGATTTTGTCCCCATTCAATGAGATTGCATCAAGACTTTAAAAACATATCTTTGACTGAATTTGTCAGTCACTTATAAAAGGAAATGTAAATGATCAGGCTCCCCTCTGTGACTCAGGTGACTAATGCATTAACTATGAAAAGTCATAGACTTGGGTTTAAGACTTTAGTCCAGGAAATTTAAAAAATGTATATATTATACTGTTGTCTCTTAAAAGCAGTTTATAGCAAACTGAAACCCTCAGTTACCTTTTCTATCTTTTATTATAAAATGTTCAATTCCTTTTTTCCCTTTCTTGTTTAATGTGTTTAAAACTATTAGATTTCCTCTGTGAAGAGCTGTGTGACTCATATTTTAACTACTAATTAATTTAATTATTTTGGTTTCTATATATTTTGTGTTTTTATTTATATTCCAGGTGAGATTCAAGAGATTATATATATAAGACAGATATAAATTATTTTGATTTTTAAAGCTCGTTTTCAGTATTGATTTCTAATTAATATTGCGGTGTGGACAGAAAATGCTTCAAAATCCCATATTAATCTCAGGAATAGGATACATCTAACTACAGGTCATTTAATTTAATTATATATTGGAAAACTGTGATCAGATTCAAAACATAGACTAAGCTGTAATCTGTTCCAAGAACTCCTAAAACTACCACCTTCTGGGAAAAGAAAAGCAGTAAAACATTATGTTATTTAAACCTCCTATTTAAACTCTAAGGGGAAAACAAGATAGGGCTTGAATAAAGTGGGAAGGTAGTTAAGTGGCAAATCAGGCAAATATTAACTGATATAGAACTGACAAGGCTAAAATCAAAGGAGAGAAAGACTAAGTAGATAAAAAGGGAATTCAATTATGATTAAGTGAAATATTCAGAAATAATTGCTAAAAATATAATAACTAAAACATAACATCCTGTCACAAAAATAAATGAACAATATTGTAGAATATTGAAATTTACCACATTCAGTCTATTATAGTTTTAATGGATAAAAGTTTGATAAACATTAACCGCATGTATCACTTAAATCTAGTAGTTTACCGTAACATACAGGAAGCTCCATTCTAATCTGTCATACCCATATCCATCTTACTCCATCCTTCACTTCTACCTGATTCCACAGTCATCTCCAATATCCTTGCTTTAAACTTGCTCTTGCACCATTCTGCCTTGGCATATACTTTTCCTTTTCTTTGGAGTGCCGTCATTGTCTCCTTTCTCTGCTTAAACTAACACCACTACAAAAATCATGCGATTTTTTGTGTGTGTGGCAGTTATTACATGTGTGGCAGTTTTTTGTGGAAAGCAAAATCATGGGCTCTGGGGTCATATTCTATTTGCAATGTGACATAGTGTGAATAACCTACTGTGTCTTGGTGTCCTCTTTGGAAACTGGAGATAACATCACCTGATCCACAGAATTATAGTGAGAAGAAAATGAGATAATTTTTTATGCCAGGAAAATATGCAACCAAGTTATTAAAAATATTAGATGATCAAAGTATTATTTTTATGGAAGTAGAAATTTCCTGAGAAGTCATCTAATCTATTAAAATCACACAAACACAAAGCAGAAGATATTTTAAATTTTACTAATACATTTAAATCTACTATCTCTTAGTTAATTAAAGGTCAGAAAATATCAATACAAAACTCAATCTTAAGTTATTACTAATATATTTCTATATATAATGATAAAAGATATCATGGTCTAGGGCAGAATAAATTTACTCTAAATGGATAAAGGCTTCTAGATAAACTATTTTCTAGGTAGACACATTTCTACTAATCTTATTACAAAAACCTAAACTTGTAATTCAAAGAAGTTAGTAGAACTATCAATAATTACCCTTTTTAACTTAAGATAGATAATACATAAAATCTAAAATGAAAACCTATAAAATAAATTGTGTGTCAAAGTAACATTCATTTATTCATAGCTCTAAGGACAGAATTATGATGTTTAGACATTTTATCTTGCTCTATAAAGTTAGAGAATGCAATCCTCTGAGTCATTTGGGAGAATCTGCGCTGAACTCAGGCATGTGGAGTCCAAATTTCCACTCTGTCCTCATTTACAAATTTACAGACAAAGTAAAAATTTACGTAAGGAGGCACACCCCTGTGACTCAAGCATTTAAGTTACAGACCATTTAAAGTCCACAGATCACAGTTTGAAACCTTGAAATCCAAAGCCAGAGATTAAAATAAATAATAACAATAATATTGATAAAATGATAATAATAATAAGCAGCAGTAGCAATAATAATTTACTTTAGGGTTTATTATGTGCAGTTTTGTGACAATGAGAAATTTCATTGAACTTTACATCAATGTTTTATTTCAATAAACTTTACATCAGTGTTTATATCAATACTTTTGACATTTTATATTTTTATTTGTGTATAGATACACATATATATGTATATATACATATACATGAGAAAATAATAATAATCCCTAGCTTATCTGATACTATTTCAATCGCCAGTAAAAATTTGACTTTCATTATTTGCCTCCAAAATAAATAGGTTCAATTTCATAGTCAAAGATACTCGAAAGGGTGTTTTCAAGTTTTGTTATTATTGTTTCTTTCTTTTAAAAGCAATCTAACTTTCTACTAGGCAATAAATCACCACCTAGGAAAAGGATCATTTAGTTAATCACTATAATAATCTTCAGCTTTACACATAAATAGGCTTTTATTTTCACACTTGACAGTCTTTGTGTTAAAAACAAGTTCAGCAAGAAATAAGGAAGATGATCTGCTCTTTCTCATGTACAGCATACCCATTTATTTTTTTCTCCAACCTTACAGGGGCTTGGGTGTCCTTAACTTATATTGCTGATCTCGTTGTCTTTATTTATTTATCTAATCCTTTATAATATGTTGAAGTTGTTAGGAGATAAAACACATGATTGAATTTCAAGGATCAAATCATAAAATATTTTAGCTAGAAGGAACCTTACAATCCTGTCAGCCACCACCTCATCTTGTTTATGAGAACCCTACAGATCAAAGGGGAAATGCTAGTTAGTGTCTACTATGCTAACTAATGCCTTCCTCACAGGCTTGTTCATTCCCCACTTCCTGCCAGCAGAAAAAAGTTAGACATTATGAGATCCACAGACATTAGAAACATAGGTCAAATACTAAGATGTTTTCAAGATGATTTTGGCAATGTCACTTTAGCACAGTGTCTTCGTAATAGAGAAAGCAGACATGCTGCCACCTCTGGGCATCTCCACTTATTTGGGAGTGTGATAGGTTCTGACTCAGCAATACACCTCACCATAGCATCCCAGGACAATTAGGTAGCACTCTACAGTTAGTGGGATAATTCCAAGCCCTCCTCTCATTCATTCATGTTTATTGAGAACCTCTCTGGATGAAGTGCCACATCAGGCCCCTAGAAACTTAAAATCCTGTCAGAGGGTGAACCACCCAGATAAATGGCTGCTGGCATGAAGTGTATACTCCATAAGGAAAGAGAAAAAAATATAAGCCAGAAAAAAACAAACCAAACATAAGTATAAAAATACATGGCAAGCGCTATGAAGAGAGTGGGATTATAGTTTTGATGAAAGTGTTCATTTAATTAATAAATGTAGTCTCTAATTACTCCAAATGTTCAGTTAGACTTTTTCAAAAATGTCTAGAGCAGGTTTATGCCAATACCTGGTACCTTGAGTACGAAACTAAGGTCAATCAAGCCTCCTCAGGTCTCAAGAGATGTTACCATTACCTTAAAGAAAAAGATGACTTAGAAAATGATTTATTTCCAGAAATCAACTTTTTAGCAGAAAAACTTACCCTTAGGTAGGGCAAACATTTAGAGGCAGGTTTTTGCCTTATGAAGTCATCTTTCCTTGATATCCAGGCCCCTATCCCATTCCTTATCTTAGGATATAACTTCTCAGTCTGTCCTATTCACTCTAGAACTTATCCATATGAATATTCCATATGTATGTAATTTTTTTTTTTTTTTTGCTTCACCATCCTAAGAAGAACTTCAGGTGCTGGGGAAGGAGGAAGAGGAGAAGGAAGAGGAGGAAAGAGAGGAAGAGGAGGAAGAAGAGGAAAAAAGATTAGAGCCTTAAGAATATGACTTTTAACTCTTTCAAGGTTACTGTTTATCTCCTAGAAAATAAAATAGATGAAATAAAATTAAACATTTATAAATGCATAAATAATTCTGTTTGAAATTTCTGTCTCATTTCATTATATGTCAAGTCAATTAATAAATAAGAAAATTTGACCAAAAATTTTGAAGCCTTGTTTGGACCATACTAAGGTAGATCTTAAATATCGTTAATTAATGTCATTCATACGAAGACTATTTAATTGCATTAAATCCTTATCCGAATAAACTACCAGAACCAGCCTAAAGCAGAATCCTATTTGCAGCTGAACCTTTTTGTGTTCAACAGATGGCAAAATAAGATCTTAGAGTAAGTGAAATTTCTGGTTTCATCCTGAGGTTCATGCAATAATAAACTGTTTGTATTAATAAACAAACTAATGAATGACATTTCTATTTCTGAGACCTGATTTGATACCTGAAATGTTTACTTTACCAACTAAGCCCTAAATTTCTATTAAATGGCCTAACATCATTTATGTATGTTCATTCTTACTATTGCTATTTTGAGAAACTACTGCCAATACTTAGGTGAATAATTAGTAATGTGTCACTACTCCTTACTTTAAATGCACTGCAATAATAAAATGCTAAATCATTAGGATGAAATGGAATTTGTACTGTAGTTATTCATATTTAAAATAAAACTCCTAAGGATGACTTCAGAGAAGTAAAGAGATAAGACAACAGATGCTCTGGATGCGAAGTGGAAAATTCCACTGAGATTTTGATTATGACTTCACATCATGTCTTCCTCAAAAATATAGAGGCTCCTTCAGTGATGGGCAGATCATCAAAAACTTTGATATACAATCTCCATTATAAGATTAGCGTCTATCTGAAAGAAATTCATAGTTTGTAGGAGAGAAAAGAAGCAATCTAATTTTCAAATCTCTTCCAGATATGAAGATAACATCAGAAAACCTGCATAGAGAAGTTATGAAATTGCTTTCATAGTATATGAAAATCATGAACAACACAAGTTTGTCATAATAGTCATTGAGGGATTTTTGATTCATGTACTTTAAATTTCAGCTCTAGGCTGACAAGAGCCTACAAAACACCAACGTGAATTAAACATGGAAGAATGACACAATCCTGAATACTACAAGAAGTTGATTGAGTTTACTTTCATATATATGCAATTAGAACAAAAAAAATTGAAAGTATTTTTAGAGACTAAGAAAGTAACCTTACAGAGGAGTAAACAATGCAATATATAAATAATAAATATTATCACCCGCAATAGATATTTTAGTATAAGAAATTAAAAAAATAACATGACACAGTGACTTAATCATTTATTCAATGATCGTATGTTTTTTTGTTTTAATTTTGCTGCCATACACCTGGCAACATATTAGGTGCTAGAGACAAAAAAGAAGGCAAAGATATTTTTTTTACTTTCATGAAATGGATGTTCTAGACTGGAATGGAGTGTGGAGGTGAGCATATGTTACATAAGCACCTATCCTCTGGGGGTTCACAATCAAGTTTGAAAAGATAGGAAAATAGTTACGTCGACATAAGAAGAGACAAAGAAAGCACTGTAGATATTGATGACCAACCTCTGATCACATATTATCCTGTTTTCATTTGGCGAATGGTGGCTTCTGTAAGAGTTAGTATAAGTCCCAAAAAAGTTTCATATTATAGATGATGCTAGTTATGAATAAGAGCATAAGGAGAAAATAAATAAAGAGGAAATAAAGAAAATAAATCCTTAGGAAGATGAAATATTTTAGAAGTCTCCTTAAATTAAGGTTAGAAATAAAAATCTATTTATGGATGCACACTCACACAAACTCTCCATAAACATTTACAACAAAGCATTATTGTTTATGTTAAATGAAATGGCTCTACAAAAAGTTTTCCTAACAAGGCATATTTGATTCTTTACCTGGCTAATTGCTCTGTTACTCCTATTTCCTTTAAAACTGGGAAGTCTAACACAATGTTTTACCTTTGGTTTAGAGTTTAAAAGTCTTTATTCTTATTCAAATGTATTACATAGAATACATAGTCTTAAGCCATTAATCACAGAGTCACTACCTGCAGCTTTTGTAATAATAAAATTAATGTCAGCTTTTCCCATCATATAATGCAAAATCCCAAGGATCTTAAGTACATGACTCAGAGGTCATGCAGGCAGTCCAGGGGAAAGCAGGAACAACAAGTAAGTCTTTCTTCTTTGAAAGGACTTTAAAAGTCACTAATATGGGCACAATAAGGTATCTATGTAAGAAACAGAAAACAATCTCAGTAACAAGAGACACTTTATGTTAAAAATTATCATTTTTAAAAATAGTTTCTGGCATGGTCCTCCATTTCAAACTCAACCTGAGCAATCCTTAAATAAAAATGTATTTGGAGGTAATTGATTTTTACTTGGTATTAAGCTTCTTAGGTTGAATGTTTCTGCTCCTGTATTTCGATATCCTATTTACGTTGAATTTCTTCCTTTTATAGCTCGTTTCTGTTGCTCATGATAACTGGTCATCTTCTTGTCAGTCATTCATTTGAACTTCCTTAAAGTTACAGGTAGCAATAATTTTTTGAGCTGCATAGAGAAAGAAAAAAAATGATGCCAATTTATCTATTACCATGTATCAAGATAATTCCATTGACTTGAGAAATTACACATAAACACTGATTAGCCAGAAGAAGAAAGACAGATATCGACATCATATGCATATGTGGTGTATAGAGATAATAAGCAAACAAAATGAAAAAACAAAATAAAGCAAAAAATAGACTTTTTGTCAATTATAACAAATCAGTGGCTGCAATATGAGATGGGGGAAGATGGGCAGGCAATCAGGGTAGAGTGAATTTATTTTATGGTGAAGGAAGAACTGAAATGGTGAAATAAGTGCATCATATGAAGATATGAATTTACTATGATACATAACTTAAACCTACATAATTTTATGATGTAAATTTCCTTATTAATATATTTACATTGAAAGTTAATTTTAAAAAGTTAATTAAAAAAGAAGTTACTTCCAATAAGTGAAATATAATGATAGCATGCTTGAATGAAGTATTCTTCCACTTTTCTTCATTACAGTGGCAATTTTCAAACCTTGCACATGTATGACCTTTCTTAAAGGAGAGGGCAAATGAAGATTGAGTTTAGAAGAGTCCTTGTCATGATCCGTGTGAATGATCAATAATTACACGTTTTGTCATCATTTGAATGCTCAGTTTATTCACACATGACACATACACAGATCACATGACATAAAGAGCCACAAGTAAAAACATGTAGCTGTGGTAACCAACAGTGGTAAGGCACAATTGTAAATATGTCAAAAACAGAACTAAGCAAGTTCATTCAACAGTTCAGGGTATGATCTCAAAGAGAGAGGTTAGCTAGCTTGAACTGCACAGCTCAAGACAGGAAGTCTCCAGTCTTCTGTCTCAGCAAAAGGTCCCAAAGATGCTAGGAGGCCTGGCTCGTGTACATAGTATCATATCATAGGAGTCCATCTACTGACCCCATAGAAATTACTGCAGCTTTTATGATCATTTTCAGTTACCTTTAGCTAGTCCCTCAGTGGCAGATGTGTGGTTATCAGTAGTTAGAAGTTGTGGTACAGCGTTCTGGGCTGGTGAGGGAAGCCTAACACTCAGTGATAGCTCTCAACTCCTTGCTTCAACTTCAACCAGGCTTTTGTTAGCCTTAATGCTTTTGTTTTATTTTTTAATTATAGTATATAGTCACCATGTTTCACTTTCTGGTTCCAATGTTCACTACAGTCCCAGACTACTTGGCAGTTCTAAGAAAGTCTTGGACACGTTAATGAGTTGTCAATGAGTCAAAATTTTCCATGAGAGTGACCCAGCATCAGGCAAGAATGAAAAACCACCGTTGCGCTTACCATGCTCAACCATTGATTTTAAACAACTTGGGAGAAGCATGGCCATAAATGGTTCTCTTGAAAGAGACCAGTGGTGTATCTCATGACTACCACAGTTCAAAACTAGTAGTTCTAGAATTTGAACCTAGAATGTATGAACTAATACTTTTAATACTTTGCCTAAAATTGGTTAATAACCATTATATGAGTCAAACCTATCTCAGTGACATAGTTGACCGTACTTTTAGAGAGAAATGATTATCCTCTAAAAGATAAAAATGGAAGAACCTCAAAGTTTGCTAAATAAACCTACTTTGTGACAGTGAATAACATGCCTGAGTGCTCCTATAGGGGCTGGGGGAGGTGGACAAGACATTTCACAAGAAAAATCACTGAAGTTATTCGTAATTTATGGACTCAATAGCTAAATTATTGATTGGAGGTATTTAAATAGCCCACAGCCTCACTCTGGCTCTTTGACTCAATGGAAAAAATTTGAGAAATATTGCCACGAATTGGTTGAATAAGCAGCCACCGTCTCAGTAGCTGAATATTTAAAATAATATAAAGAAAAGAGCAAAATGGCTATGGTATATCTCAACTCTGTTCTCTTCCTAGAAGTTAGTGAAATGAAAATGATTGGAGATTTCCTCCCTTCTGAAATTCCTTTTCTTTTCTTTTTTAAAAACTCATAATAGAGAAATATGGTTTGATATACCAGATTATGAGTTAAGATCTGACAAAATCCAACAAAACACTAAGAATAATGTTCAATCTGTAGGAAAAGAAAAAAAAATGGAATGCTTTGCTGAAATCAGTAAAGGAAATCCTTTCCTGGAAAGAAATAATTAATAGACACATTATTCCAGAGTAAAAGTCAGTATCAATAAAGACTTAAATATCTCACCAGCACACAGATTCTCTGACAATGGTCATAAATTAATCTGGAGCCTTACTAGCTGCAAATGTAGAATACTTTGTTACAAGAAAGTGTTGCATGCCACTTTAGGAAGAAAGAAACAGGAATGTAAC
Organism: Solenodon paradoxus; assembly: GCA_004363575.1. NCBI lineage: Eukaryota > Metazoa > Chordata > Mammalia > Eulipotyphla > Solenodontidae > Solenodon > Solenodon paradoxus. Next base: position 342,712 of record RJWH01000371.1, on the reverse strand, counting down.
TCCAAAGAAGATGTGGGAAAAATGTCAGCTTTGATAGGACCAGAACAAGGAAGATGGAGTTTTTAAGGAAGTCTAATGACTGCCAGAGTCATTATAAGAAACTTTAGAGTTTTTCAAAACTGTGGTATATTTTGTCACTTATGGAAAGAACACAAATTGTGTTAGGTAAGGATTCTCTCAGAATATGAGATTGATTTTTGTTGCAACTAAATTCAGGATGAGAGATTAATACCATGTGAGCTGAAGGTCACATATCCTACAGTTTGGAAAATTGATAGAGATTGACCCAAACCTTGACAAAGCTGTTATTTTGTATTTTAGTCTATCTTATTTTCTTTATATTTAATTTTTTCCCAAATAAATCTTTATTCTGATATATGGCTCATAGTAAATATATCGGTCAAGATTAAAATGTGTGCCATGTCATGTGATTAATAATTTTGTTGGAGAAACACTGCTCTATTAGACTATTGCTACTGAGACTTGTGGTTGCTGCAGCAGTCATAATTGGTGTTGCAAATCTTGTGTATCCTACTTATCTTCTGGAAGAAATTAGACAAATGAGTCGGAATTGGTGGATATAATCTGAGAGATGTTTGATGATGCTAAAGGAACAACTTTAACACCAAGGGAAGATAACTCTGGTGACATAGTGAAGATGAGAATCAGACATACGACTAGTCACTGTGGCATGGGATAGTATCAACTACGAAAAATGAAAAAAGTTTGCTTGTTTTACACTTTAGAGATTCAATTTTTCTGTACTAAGAAAGAATAGGAAATTATTTGCTTTTATAATTTAGTTTCTGTAAGGAAGTAGGTGCTGCCATTAATATTAAGGGTATTTACATTATACAAATTTATGGTCTATTAGTAATTATATATCATAAGTGATTACTGATCATATACCAACCACATCTCATGAAATGGTTATAAAAAATGTGAATTCCAAAAATAAAAAAAAAAAAATCTAAGCTGAAATCATATATTCAACATTTTTTCTGTCAGTCTTCTCAATTGGCAATTTAAACTCCCTGAGTCCTAATTTCTGTATTTTATTATTGGAATACCTCATACCACATAGTGTGTGATGCTTAAATTTATGTGTCAAACTTGTTAAGCCACAGAACCCAAATATTTGGGCAAGCATTATTTTATCTGTGAGGGTTTTATTACACATGATTGATATTTAAATTAATAGATTTTGTGTAGATTATACTTCATAATATGAGTAGGTTTCATTGAATCAGTGAAAGACCTTAGGAAAAGACTGATCTTTCTGGTAGAAAACGGAATTTTTCAACATACCACTTTCTGACTCAACTACAACTCTTTCCTGGGACTCCAGTCTTTCAGTTTTCCCTACATGTTTTGAATTTGCCAAACTTCCATAATCCCATGATCTAATTCCTTAAAATAAATCTATTTCTTTAATGCTCCTGTTCTCTCTCTCCCTCTCTCTCTCTCTCCCTCCCACCCCGCTACTCTCTATCCTCATTGATTGTTTCTTTGGAGAACCATAGTTTACTGAGAGGATTTAATAACACAATGTGCAAAAAGTAGCTAACATATAGTGATACATAGTGCTACCTACTCTTTTTTAATTATTTATTTATAAGCCTTAGAATTTACATACATTTAAAACAGTTAAATCAAACAATATGGCTGGTATATGGATATTAATTAAATAATTAAACGTGTTTATATGTGGTGTACCATACATATTTGTTTTATTATTTCACATCACAATATGATTTTTAGAACATTGAATTCACACCTCAGTCTGTATATTTCACACCACCTCAACCACAAGAGTTCTAGTTTCCTTTCCTACTCCTTATTTTCTCTTTATTTGATTTTTGTTTTGATTATTTTAGGCCAAGGAAAGAATATAATTTATTATATTAAATATGTATTTCAAAAGAAACTCAGGAGAGTACAATATAATATATATTGCCAAAACAATTAAACTTTAGAATGAAGATAGAAGAATATATTGAAATTCATAATGCAAGCTTAAGTCACAATTTCTTAATTTAGAAAAGTTAAAAATTGGAATTATCAAGAATAAAGTAGTTAAAAAGAAAAAAACATAATGAAAGTAAAATTCAAAAATTTGGAATAGCATTATCTTTTCAAATAAAACAATAGCACTAGAACTAAACAGGCTAAAATATCAAACATACAGGATTTGGACATAAAATATAAATTTGGACCTTGGCTCTGGCACTTGTATGCCTCATAAGCTTAGAATATTTCTTAGTTCCAATTTTCTCATCTATAAAATTAGGATAATAAAATCTGCATCTTAGGCTTATTTTAAATAAGATAATATATGCCAAGTTCTTGATTAAGTCTCACAGAAAAATCACCAGTGGATCAATTAAAGAGGTAATCTAAAGCCTTCTTAAAAATAAAAATACAGGACCAGATGGCTCTTCAAAAGAGTTTCACCAAATCTTAGAACAGAAATAAGACCTGTTTCTACTAAAACTCTTCCAAAATATTGAAGAACAGGGAGCACTCCAAAACATCCTCCACAAGGCCAACATCACACTGATACCAAAAGCTGACAAAGACATCACCAAGAAAGAAAATTATAGACCAATACCTCTAATGAATATAGATGAATAGGTCTAATGAACCTGCTTTTAAGTGGAGCTTATTTACACTTCACATAGCATTTTCTATTTTTTTTTTTATATGAACTGATTTTGTAGTGATATATTCCTTTAACTTTTGTTTATTGGAAAAGCTTTTTTTTTTCTTTTTATCATTCCTTGAGCTCTGAATGATAATCTTACAGAATATAATAGCCAGGTTGAAATATTTTTTTCTTTCAGTCTTTTGAATATATCATGTAATCCTCTCCTGGTCTCTCGTGCACTCTAGTGTGTAATTGAGAAATCCATTGTCAATCTTATGGAGATTCCTTTGTATGTAACTAATTTTTCTCTGGATGCTTTTAAGATGTTTTCCTTATCTTGTACTTCTGCTGTTTGTGTCTTGACATAGATATGCTTGGATTTCTTTTATTAGGGACTCTGTGCCTCCTGGGTCTGGAGACTTGTTTCATTCTTCAGATTAGGGAAGTCCTCACTATATTACTTCAAATACAGTTTCTTCCCACTTTTTCCCTCTCTTCTCCTTTTGGTACTCCTATAATGTGAATGTTGTTTATTTTGATGTTATACCATAAGTCTCAAATGCTGCCTTCATTTCTTTGCATTCTTTTATCTCTTTGTTGGTTTGCTTGAGTGCATTCCTCTGTATTATCTTTCAGTTCACTGATTCTATCAGAGTCATTCATCTGATTCTTAAGTCCCTCTATTGAATTCTTTAGTGTAAATATCATGTTCAGATGTCAACATCTGTTTTGAGCTGCTTCATATCTTCTTACTCTTTTTTGTTCTTTTTCTTCCTCTGTTGTTTTCTTGATCTCCATGAATATGCGTATCGCTGTTGCTCTAAATTCATCTTCAGATAGTTTGAAGATGTTGGATACATTCAGATTTCCCCTGGATTTTCGATTGGATCCATTATTTCATGTATATTTATCTGTGTCATCACTCTATTTGGCATTTTGTTTATGATTCTGTGGATTAGGTTTTCCTGCAGTAATTGTCTTGTGTAGGTTATTGACTTGCATTGAGTAAGCCTGGATCTTGGTTCAGACACTGGAATTTCTTGAGTTTTGTGGCATCACCACTGACTGGATTTGCTGAAGTTCTTATATGGATTCTCCGTTGCTTCCCAAAAGTGCAATCTATGGGGTTGGAGTTTGTTTGTGGGATGCAGAACCTTGTCCTAGTGTCCCTGCTCCCAACTGCAGGGACACTTACTTGTTCTTTGGAGAGGATGTGAGTCTTGCTCCTACAAAGTTGCCATCTTGGCCAGACTCTACCTACTCTTTCAGTTATGATTAATATTTAAATTTTGCTGTTTTCTAGAACAAATGACATAGTGTTATCAGGAAAATTGGTTTGGACATGGTACTGAGGGAATTAAGAAATTCTAGAACTTATTGAGCTTATTTATCTTACTATGAACTTCATTGTATATTGAGTACTATCATCTAGATTATATGTTGTATTATTCTATATAAACTTATTATTTTACTGAAGGAAATTGAGAATCAGAAAGCTAAGCAAAGATTAGAAAATGTAGAGTACTAAATTTGGTCAATCTTACCCAAAGGAATATGCTCTTAAGTTGCACACCACATTTCTTCAAAGTAAATTTGAACAAAGCTCAAGTCAAAAACATATCAACTTCTTCTTTACTGGGTAATGTAGCTTTGAGTTTAGCCTCAAAAAGATGTCAGAGACAACAGAAGCACTCTCAAAGGTCATGAGGGACTAAACTGCTTCTCTTACAAGTGTCAATTGGAGAAACAGGAGTTAAATCAATCACCCTCATGAAGGCATGCCAGGACTTCGCTGAGGTTCCCTTGACCTCATTCACTCCATGCTGGATGATGAAGAGTTCACTATGGAATGGACCATTATCCTTAAATTTGCATTTACTCAAAAGTTAAATACCATGTACATAAGTAAATTTTTTTGTTGTTTCTCTTTTGTGACAGGAAAATTAATGGAAATAAATCTCAATTTCAGTTCAAAGGGTGGGGAAGGGTAGTAGAAGGGATTATTGCAAACTGGAAAAATTGTCCCAAGTTTAAATCTGGTAGCTGCTATTTAGCGTCTACTAAGTTTATTCTCATGGGTGGGACCATTTTCCCAAGTCTTCTGACTTTTCAAAAGAAGGAATAAATATGAAACAAACTCAACCAAAAAATACCTGAATGTTTAAGTATTGAGAATAAGTAGTCATGATATTAGACTGCTGGTGGTAAACTTAAAGGGAGTATATATAGATATTGATTTACAGCAATGCATACCTTAAACCTGCTGTATGTTATGCTGCAATTTTCTTCAATAAAATTAAAAAAAAAAATGTAAGGAAATACATTGAGAAGACCAACATAGTTGAACAGAGTACATCCGTATGAGCGTTTTGACACAGAGAACCACAATTTATAAACACAAAATGTAATGAACAATATACTTTAAATGATAAAAATCACCTGGCTTCATGACATAAAAAATAATCCCAAATTAATTCTCAGATCATATTTGTGCTATGAGTTAAAAGAGACTGAAGAGAAAGAGAGATATAAACTATTCACCATCAACTTTTTAAATTCCATTAAACAATTAGTGATTTTCACTTTTCAAAAGCATATGTTGGTCCAACCACTATAGCTCAAACAAGACAAGCAACTGATAAAATTACCAGGAAAAATTATAACAGACAAGGCATTCATAGAACATTCAGGACACTCCATTGGCATTTTGATTTTAAAGTAACCAAATTAATATATCTATGAAGCAGATAAAGAATACTTACACTATCAGGCAAAGTAATATAAGCATTGTGAAAAATCACAAACTTCTTTTTTAAATCAAATGTAACAGTTAATCTTTGAAAGCCTTTTCAATTAGGAATGAAGGCTAAAAGCAAAGCAAGATTATTTATCCAATCAATATTTATATAATTCTGCATTATCTTATTTAATTATAACTAATTACTGAAAATTTTTAAATGGTCATTTTTTCATTTTTGCCTTGAATAATATAAATGTTTGATTTCAGCTTGATAATATATACATAAATAGCACCTCATATACATATATGACATGTATGTATATATAGAGAGAGAGAATATGTGTATGTATAACACCTTTTTCTGATGCATACTTACCAAGTTATATAATAACTTTTGTAAGTTATTAATTAACTGAGATGGAAGAGCCCTAAGAGTTTCTTTCTCCTGACATTCTCAGAAATGTGCCAGACAAAACTGAAAGAAACTGACTGTCCTAAAAATATGAATTGATTGGCCATTCATCTTATCATTTTATCATTCTGAAATATAATCATTCTTTAGGAACTATAAGAAGATCACAGTAATCATTGGAAGGTCATTAAGGTCATTTTTCCAATTCATATAATTTTTAGATTGATTAACCACATGGACACTGGAGAAGACCAACTATTACTAGGATAGAAGTGGGTGACTTACATGTGATATGATATAGTAGTTCACAGGTTAACCAGATAATGTTGGGAGACAGTAATCCTTTACATGAGTGTGATTACTAGACATTTTTAGAGAAAATGGTTTTAGAAAATTGCAAAGAAAAAGCAGGAGTGGGTAGATATTTCAGAGCTAATAGGAAAGAAATTTTACCAAAAATGTTAAAAAGCATTATTCTATCTGGTTTTTGTTCCAGTAGTTGAGTTCAGCAAGATCTGGCTGACTGTGAAATGACAGCACACAGACTTAAAGCTACACTTAATTGGAGAGGTTTTGTACTTTCCATCACCGAATGACAAGTTCAATTGAATTTTTCATTGAACTGACTACCTGTTGGGCACAATAGTCTTAAATTGACTGGTTAATTCAACCTGTGCCTATAGAACACTAAAATAACATATCTACTCAGAGGAAAAATAACAATCATGTGGAGTGGGTTCTTACAAATTTAACTGATTGACAGACCGTTCCACCTTTAACCCACCATTTCCCTGTTAGGGATTAAAAGCCTCACTTTAGTAACAATTCTGTCAAACCCCAAACATACTTTCAGAGACCACCCAACCTCATTCTCAATCACCAAATTTCAATCTCTCCATTTTTGCCTTTGTAGAATTATGTTATTACATTTACCTCCTCCATACCACAGTGAGCTTGGTCAGCCTAAGGCAAAATAATGAAATAAAAATCTGCTTTAGGAATGTTCTAAATTCTCTAATCAGAAGCCTCTGCTTCTTGATAAAATTTCTAACATTCAGAATCTCCCAACATTCTCTGGATAATCTCTAAAGCTCTGTGAAAAAAACCATACACAAGCTTGTCTCTCCCAGGATCATGTGTATTCATCAGTATTTGATCTTAGTGCTTTACTGGCTGGTTTTGATAATGTATCAAACAATTTAGGAATTATGAAATTGAATAGTTAATATATTGCATTTCATGTAATGCAAAACTTAGGAAACCTTGGTACAGAGTAGTTTCTAGTCAGGAGATTCTCAGAACTCCTGTTAAGGTCAAGGGGAAAGAAGTTTGGAAATTCTGGTTTTTTCCAGCATTACTGAAATAGCAGACTGTAAGCTATTATAATGTGTGGGTTGATTCTGAATATTTTGCTTACTTTAAGCTTAAGTTAAAAAATATCACTCTAAGGATAGAATTCTGAAGTTTTCAATTGCAGGAACCCCATGCCTTTTACTGACCTTTTACTGATTATGAATCACTATATATAGGCTAGAAGCAAGTAACTTTATTACTTAAAAGTTACATAGATAAATATATCTCTGATAAGAAGATTTGGAGCATCCCCAGAGCATATTTTATTCCATTAATTTCCCTTGGGTTGGTCAACTTCACTGTGGTATGTAGACAAGTGTAATAGCGTTATTTCCTCCAAATCAAAAATGGAGAGATTGAAATTCACTGAAGAATGAGGTCAGGTGGTCTTTGTGTGTAGGTTTTGAGTTTGACAGAATTGCTGCTGAACTGAAGCTGCTTATCTCTAACAGAGAAGTTGTGGGTTGAAATAGTTTAAAGTTCTAAATAGTAATCTGAATAAGCCAAGGATGAATGTCACATGACTAGATATTAGTTCTTAGATGATTACTAAGAACCTCAAAAATATGTTAAGTGAAATAAACCAATCAAAAACTACCACATATGCTTCCATATACATGAAATACTTACAATAGGCAAATGTATCAATAAAGGCAGTAAAATAGGTTGCTAAGCCTAGAGGAGAACAGGATATGAGAAATACAGTGGTTCTAACAAGATGGCTTAGGGTTTCTTTTTGAGATGATGATAATGTTTATAAATATCTGTAAATATACTAATAATCATTGATTGATACATATTAAATTGCTGAATTTTGTGGCATGATAATTTTATTTAAATAAAACTGATTTATAATAAAACTGATACGTAAAGTCTAAGTGATTAAAGTGTGTTTTCATAATGGTGAAAGAAAAGTACATCATTCTGTGAAACTCTTTTGGGGCCTGAAAGCTTAAAGGTAAAATAGTTCCAGCACCACAATTGCTGTCAGATTTTTAAATCTGGATCTTTTCACCCACTCAAACATTCACCATTGATGATGAAATCTTATTGAGGCTCTCTATTCCATTACTGAAATGAGTAACAGGCCTCAAAAAATTATCAAAACCAAGCCATCAATAATGTAAAAGCAAGTTCTCTTTGGATGACAGAGTCAATATTTTTTGTGACAATGTGATGTTTGTTTTTTATGTGTCTAGATGATTATTTAATTAAAAGAGAAAATTATTTCTGTCAGGGCAAAGTTGTTCTCCTGGACACCCACCAAATCTTAACAAGAGCACTCTGTCATCCACTGTTCAAAACCACCACAAAAATCTGTCATTCTTTAGAAAAAAAAGTAGCTGCTCTTTCTCAGGCAGAATTAAGTTTTTACTTTTTACTGTAATGGTTCATTCAAGAATGCTTGAAACAATCAAGAGAACAGTAAGAAATATGTGATCCTCTAAATGTATTTTAAAAGACTATTTAAGAAATATTTTGGATGAATAAATACGATAAATAAATTGGAGAACTTTGAATAAATAAATGACATAAGGTAATATAAAATTTATTTTTTGACAATTATTACTCATTAAAATTAAGTGAGGTGGTTTAAGATAATGTTTTGAGGTACTTCTAATGTTTCCTGATCTAAATATTCTTGAATGAGTGGAATAAACTAAAAACTTAAGTACACAAAGGTCAGTTAATTATTGTGCGTATTTAAGATTTAAGATTGAATACATACCCAAAAAATCTTTAGACACCAAATCAGAACATGTTTTAACCATTTGTCACCACTAAATTTCACTATACTAACCTTGCTTAGATTTTATATACTCATTTATCCAGAAGAAAGTTTAATCATATCTCTCATTTTCTAGAGAAGAAAATGAAGGCTAGTGGCATGAAGTTATTTGTCCAATGTCACACAAGCAGAAAAGGCAATGCTGAGGACAGATTCAGAACTCTAGTGTAAAACCTCACCTAGGTATACAGGTCTAGTCAAATCCTAAGGCACTACTCAGCATGATTTCACTTACAAGTACATTGTATTATTCAACTTGAGCTACTATGACAAAAAGCTATTTAGTAGGTGGCATAAACAACAGGAATTTATTGCTCACAGTTCTGAAGTCTGGAGCTTAAGGTGTTGGCTGATTCAGTTACTGGATAGAGCACTATTCCTAATTTGTAGATGATCCTCCTCTCACTATGCCCTCACATGGCCTTTCCCCAATGTGCTCACAGAGAGGGAAAGGAGAGAAATACTTTTATCTCTTACCTCTTCTTACAAGTCCAACAATTTTATTAAACTTGAACCCCCTCCTTATGATCTAATTTAACCTTAATTACTTCCTAAAAGTACTATCTCCAACATTTAATCAATGTGTGAATTGTTAAGAGATACAGTTCAGTTCCTAGCAAACATAAAGCTAAAACATCATGATTTAATGTAACAAGTAACAGTAGTTAGACTGCCTTGTGCATCTGACCCTCTTTGGCTTAATATATCAAGTTTTATACTTCTTTATCTACCCACCCTTTAGTTTCAACAATTCACTCATTCAACAAATAATTAGTACCTACTATTCCCAGCACTGTGCCAGGTGCTGGGAACTAAAAATTCTTGTCTGCAAAGCGTTTCTTGCTCAACCTAGTTATTACAAAGCACAATTTCTTAACTATCAACTTAACATAAATTTGTAAAATAAACTGTCGCCTGAACATAGTAAAATACAGGCCCTCATTATGAATTCCTGGAGTTTATAAATAAGCATAAACTGTCAATATTTATATATCAGTTGCTATGCGAAAGTCTTTTATGTATGCATATGTGTGTTTGTGAGTATATAATTTATTGAACTCTCACTATAATGTATGTAAAATGTCATTTTCTGCTGAAGAAACTTTAGGTCTGGCTCCTAGTGTCTGCTTTTCTAAGTCAGAAACAACAAAAGTCTTAAAATTATAGCATTAAAACTTGTAATAAAAATGAATATTTTCTCCTTTTTCACTAGACTATGATATTTTGTCTGAGTGGAATATCATCTGACCCTCAGAAGGTCTTGAACAGTCCAAACTGCTTTTATTTGCAGCAAAACGTGTTCTCCCTTTTAATTTCCATCTGTTCTCAAGACTTTGAACTAAGTTGCTGATTCTCAGTTTCTTTGCTTTTCCCCTCTTTTCCCAATTTTCCATTGCCTCCTACACACATACACACACACACACACACACACACACGTGCACATTCCTACATCCCAATTAAAAAAACAGCAACACAGCTTTGAACTGACTATCCTTACCTTTGTACAGACTATACATATTATTTATCCCAATGCTTTGAATATGGATTTTGTATGAATTGATTATACAAAAATTATCAATACCAGTTATTCCAAAATTATTGCTAAAGAACATTCAAACTCTTGTTTCGTGTCAGTTTTCTTTGTAAAAAGTCCATTTCACACTGAAGACAGAAATGGAAAGATGCTTTTATTGTCACTTTTAAAAACTTCTCAGGTTTTACATGTTCAAGCAGAATCACTTTTTAAAAACAGAGCTAAATAAAACAGTAATGGAGAAGTATCTACACCTTACACAAGTGATCTAGGTTTTCTAATGTCAGGGGTAGATATGAGAGAAAAAGAAAGAAGAAAAACATCACACAGTGAAAAAGCAATTATATCAAAACATAGAACCAATATAAAATGTTTCTGCATTTTAAGTAATCTCTTATACTAACAATTACTTACAAAAGTTGATAATTATCAAGTGTGATTTTGTCATTTTAAAGCTGATAATAATGAACATTGTTGTTGGTTTGCTTTTTCTTGGCAAGGGAAAATAAAAATTTCACCAGAAAACCAAATCATTGTCAAACATGTGTGGGGTAGGTTTTTTATTTTAGAAATAAAAAAGTTATTGATAATTTGGAAATGTTTATAAAGATTGACCTTCATTTAAGAAAGAAATGTTATTATCTCATTACATATTTTATTCTTAATAGAAGATAAAAAAACAATACTGAAACAATCTCAGTTTCTGTAGCATGAGAGATATGTTCTCTTTTATTATTCCCAAATGAATGGCAGAACTAATTTGAAAGAATATATGACTTTAACAGAGTAAAATTAACTGACCTTTGTGAAAATGGTCTGGGATTAGTGAAGATGAGCACGCAGTTTTACTCAGTTCTAAACTATCAGCTTCTTAAAATGTCTGTTTACTCACAGCTTTCTGACCATAATATTCTTATGCTGGTTTTTTCATGTACAGGTTACTAACAATTCCTATCCATTAAAAATGCTTTATAGGAAACTGAATGTAAGTTGGCATGTGACTAATATGGCATGTGAGTATAAATAATCATAGTTTTTGCTTTCAGATAAATAAATTTTCTTGTCATATTTCCAAGCATCTTTCTAACCCCTCACTAAGATTGTAGACAACTCATTTAAAATTATATTTGAAATTCATGCTTCTTTATATACTCAGAAAAATTATGAACATTAAATCATTATCACTGTGAATTTAGGAACGAAGACTGTTGCCATTCTCTTGATGTATTCCTATAATTCACAGTATTTTAGTAGTTGAAGTTGAAAATCAGCTTCCTCTGCAATGAGATGCGTTATACTTTCATAATTACCGCACAGTTGAAAAATGTTTTTACTTTTTCCTTATATACTAAAAAATCAGATTTATAAATTGCTCTTGCAGGATGAATAATCTAGTCAAAATGTTTCTGAATTGACTGTGGAGTTATGAATGTGATCTGGACAAAAGCCAGAGGAATGAAAAGGTAAAATAAGTGAGCAAGAGCTGACATATGACTACAGCCAGAGGAAATGGATTAAGCTAATTGACCCTAAAAACAATGATTACCTCATGTGTTTAGGGTGCAACATGCATCAAGAATTAGGTGAATCAGAATCTTTGAACTTGAGGAAGGAACACGATACAACTCATCACGTATCATATATGACAGGGAACTACTCTGGATCACAGAGGAAGACCCCACCCTGCCAAAAAAAAGTGATGAGACCCACAATGAAAGGAGAACACTGGGGCTTTGGGCAGACTGTTGACAGCACTGTGGGTGGTCAGCTGGGGTGGGTGGGGAGCAGGCAGCACAGCTTTGGCCTATATTACTGGATGGAGCCCCTGTGACCTCCATTTGGAGCAGTTTCAAGATGACTAAGGAGGAATTTCCTCCCAAAATGGTTCCATTAAGTGAAAAAGACTTCAAAGTTATGATAACAGATGAGTTAAATCTCAGACAGAAACAATATGAAGCTTATATGCAAACTTTGGAGAGCAAGTACATGGATCTGTTAGGTGTCTGATGAAAAACTAAAGCAACAACAACAGTCTGCAGTCAGAGAAAACATCCTTGTTCTGTGACTAACAACCAAGGAGCGAGAGACCCAGTAGTCAGCATGTTTTTACTAAAATAAAAAGTGAACTGGAACAAGCTAAAGACTAACTGGAAAAAGCTCAAAATGAACTGAGTGTCTGAATGTTTATGCCTGATAGGTAAACAAATCATACTCCCCAGTCAAGACTTTTGACAGTCCCACTGTAAGAAACTGATGGGACAGCCAAATACTCATTTCCACTTAAGACTAAGACTTTCTGAACCAAAAGCCACTGTCTTATACTGTCCATCTTGTAACGGTTAAATAAAGCTTACCAGATGAAACTTGTGTTTCCACATTTTTTCCTCTTATTCCTCCTCTTGTTTCAGAGGCCTGATGGCATTAGACTACTCAAAAAAGGGGTCACTTATGAAATTTCCCTTTCTAAAGCTTTTAGACATATGAGAAATGTTTCTGCTTGAAGAAAATAGAGGGAGAAACAGAAATCTTCAGTTTGTGATGTACTATGGCTTCAGAGAGTTTGGAGGAATGAAAATCTAGAGATTTAAAATCATAAATAGAACATGTAAAATTCCAGTAACATGAAAAAATGAAATATTAATAGTTCTTTAACCTAGAGCATAGTGACTTAAAGGCACTGTATATTAGTACTGCCAGTAAGACTGTGGACTTAAAAACTCACATAGGGTGAATTTTGCCCTTGAGGTTTATTTGCAAAGAACCAACCAGTCATCAGAGAACCAAATAGTAGATATCAGTACAAGCAGTTCATATATTCACTATTCCATTCAAGGTTCTATATTACTTGATTGACCCTTTAATCAATATGGTTTTAATCACAGTTTGTTCTTCGAATGGTTGTTAAAATTATAAATAATCTTACTGAGGATTGTACAGGTATGAAGACATGGTATCAAACTTCAGATTTAAATTGTTTGAGGCATTATAAACATCAATTTCACAATTAAATTGTAAAAGATATTGGCTGTGATGAAACTCACTGCATTATTTTTTTAGTAGAGAAGCTTACTGAATTCCCCATTCCATTGGACAGGTACGTGTTGAAAGTATTGATGTGCTTTGAAGAAAAAAAAAGTCTGAGGGAGGAGAGTCAAGATGGTGACCCAGCAGGAGTGAGATTCAAATTCTTCCCACAGAACAACTAGGAATTCACCTATTCTCCATAAACAAACATTGAGGGAAAGCAGGAACAGAGGTTATAGAGACAAAATAGCAATTGCAACAACAAAGGATAGGTGAAATATCAGAAAATTTGGGATTCTGGTGTAGCAGAGGTGATGGAACCATGGGAGGAAACAGGCCTCTTGAAGAGTCACTCCAAAAGCAACAGAGAGCCCATCCAGAGAAACTGGGAAATGGAACCAGAGTAGATAGACTTGCCACAGGACATAAGGAGAAGCAGAACCCCAGTGGTCTGAACTGAATCTTGTGCAGTGAAATTTTACTGGGTACCACCACAACCAAAAGGCAGCAAGGGGAGTTCTGCACCCCAACCCTTCCCACCACTATATTACACTGGAGTTTCAGGATCTAACCAATGGATAGCCTGCCCACTGTACATCTTGACAACTGGATATCTTGTCCCCAGATTTAAGGAAGAAAAATTGATCTCCCAGAAGCAATTAATCTTCAATGCTGCCTACTAGAACCACTGAGTAGGTGGAGGTAGAACTGCTGTCTGATAGTCAATTGTGAGTCAACTAATAGGTAATCATTACTATTTGGACCTAGGATGCTAGAGTAAGGCTCTGCATCACCCACACACTCTCCAACCTACAACATGCTCTCTTGAACCCCCATAAGGATTCACCTAAAAACTTCAACAAATGCAACCAGTAGAGACTTGACAAAACTCAAGAATTTTCAGTATTTGAACAAAGATTCAGATTTCTCTGGTGCACAGCAATACTCTTTACAACACCATCACAGCAGGGAAACAGAACCTTCAGAAATATAAGCAGAATTCCAAACAGAGCAAAGACACACTGAAATATACATGAAATTATGGATCCAATTAAAACTTAAGGGGAAGAACTCAGTGTAACAGACATGCAAACTGAGAATAAATTTATGGCAACTATGATAAATATATCGTAGATATCAAGTAAACAATAGAGGAAGAGAGAACAACCAAAAAGAGAGAGAAGATATGAAGCAAGATATAAAAAAAATTAATAAAATGATAGTTGAACTAAAGAACTCAATAGTAGGACTCAAGAATAGGAAGGATGAAGACTCTAATAGAAGCAATGAACTTGAAGACAGCACAGAGGAATAAACTCAAGCAAATGAGAAAAGAGATAAAGGAATACAAAAAATGAAGACAGCATTTAAGATCAATAAGATAACATCAAAAGGAACAATATTTGAATCATAGGGGTCCTAGAAGGAAAAGGATACAGAAATGGTAGCTTAAGAAAAAGTAGCTGAAAATAAAATTTACCTAACCTGAAGAAGGAAGCAAGCCTCCAGAAGCAGGGAGCTCAGAGAGTTCCCTCCCTACCCCAACCCCCGAATAAAGACCTACAACTAGACACATTGACATCAAAATGTCAAAATTGCAAAAAGAAAGAATCTTAAAAGCAGCCAGAGAAAAATGAGTCACATACAAAGGAGTACTCATAAGATTGTCAGTAGATTTCTCAACTGAAACTCTACATGTCAGAAGGAATGGCATGATATATTTGAAATGCAAAAAGAAAAGGATTTTCAATGTAGGGTATTCTATCCTGTGAGATTATCATTCACAACTGAAGGAATGATAAAAAGCTTTTCGAAAAGGTTAAGTTAAAGGAATTTATCACCATAAAAACATTTTTACAAACAATAATAGCAGATGATATATAAAGTATAAAGAAAGCCCACAAAAAAAAAGCAAGATAGAAAATATAAAAAGGAGAAAAGAAGAGAATAAAAATGTGGATGGTTAGAATTAGTGCAAAACTAATATGCTTTCAAATAAAAATAGGAAATAAGCATGGATTTTGATATTAACTTCAGGGTAACCTCACATTATATATAGAATAAAGCACAGAAGAAAATGAAAAGGAAAACAAACCAAAACATAATGACACCAAAGCCACCTAAAAAGAGAAAGAAAAAGAAAATCTCTAAAGCATACAGAAGACTAATTACAAAATGTTAGTAAATAACTACATTTCGATGATCATCCTAAACATTAATGGACTAAATTTTCCAGTCAAATGACACAGAGTGGCTGAACAGATTAAAAAGCATAAACCAACCTCTTCCCCATTCAGGTAACCTACCTTCTTCCAAAAGATATACAAAGGATAAAAGTTAATGATTGGAAGACAATTTTACTGTTGAATGGCAACCACAAAACAAACAACATGAGACACTATAGTTACATAAGATAAAATAACTTCTAGCTAAAAAGCATAACAAAGGTCAGAGACGGACATTATATATTTATTAAAAGGTAAATCCAATAAGAAGATACTATGCTTATTAACATATATTACTAAATGAATGAGCATCAAAATATATTAAGCAAGTATTAATGGAAATGATAAGAAACACCGACAACACCACAATAATAGTGGGAGTCTTCTACACCCTACTTACAAGAATGGGCAGATCAACGAGGAAGAAAATTAATAGGGACACAGCAACTTTAAATAATCATTTGGAAGTTAGGTCTAATATACATAAACCAAACACTTCATACAATGAATACCAATTTCACTTTCTTCACGAGTGCGCATGAATATTCTCAAGGCTAGATCACATGTTGGAACAGGAAACATGTCTCAACAGATTTACGAAGACTGAAATCATATTAAGCATGTTCTCTGACCACAAGCTTAAAACTAGAAATCAGCCACAAAAAGAATGATGGAAGACACCAAATTAATTGAACACTAAAGGATATGCTTCTGAAAGACTCTTGGATAAAAGAAGAAATCGAAGAGGATTAGAAACCAATGATAATGAAGACAGACTCTAGAGAATCTATGCGATGCAGCACAAACAATTCTAAGGGGGAAGTTCATTACAACCCAGGTCTACTTCCAAAAACAAGAAATATAACAATAAATAATGTAACACTGCATTTAAAACAATAAAAAGAGCAATTAAAGCCAAAAATCAACACAGGAAAGGAAATCATCAAAATTTGAGCAAAAGTTAATGAAATGGAAAAGTCCATGCAGAAGAGCAATGAAACCAAAAGTTTATTCTTTGAAAAAATAAACAAAATTGACAAACTCTTTCCTAGATTCACAAAGAAATAGAGAAAAAGTTCTTACAACTACAATCACAGGTGAAAGGGGAAAATTTGCAACAGAGCCCACAGAAACAGAAAACATCTTAAGAGAATATTACAAATAGTTCTATGTCAACACAGTGGGCAACCTTGTGGACATGGACAGATGTTTGAAAAATGCAATCTACAAAGGCTAAAATTGTCAGAATTGGAAAACCTCGAGGAACAAATCACAAGCAAATAGTTTTAAGAGGTAATCAAAAGTCTCACAAAAAATAAAAACCCAGGACCAAATGACTTTTCTAATGAGTTTTACAAAATCTTCAGAAAAGAATTAATATATATTCTTCTCAAACTCTTCTACAATATTTAAGAACAGGGAACAATCACATTGATTCCAAAAGCTGATAGAGACATCAGCAAGAAAGAAAAAATGACACATCAATATCTTGAAGGAAAATAGTTGCAAAAATTCTCAGCAAAACATTAGCAAACCAAACCCAACAATGCATCAATAAATCATTCATTATGATCATGTGAAATTTATCCCAGGAATGCAAGGATAATTCAACATATGCAAATCTATTAATGTAATATATCATATCAAAAAAGAGCAAGGAGAAAAATCTTATGATCTTATAAATAGACATAGTGAAAGCATTTGATAAGATTCAATACACCTTTATTATAAAACACCTGAATGAAAAGGGAATAGAAGTTACGTAGCTCACTATAATGAAGTCCATATAAGACAAACCCACTACCACAGCATAGTCAACAGTAAACTTGAAAGCATTTCTATAAGGTCAGGAAACAACAAGACAAGGCTGTCCACTCTCACCACTTCTATTTAACATCGTACTGGAGGTCTCAGCCAACAATTAGGCAAGAAAAAAATAAAATGAATCCAAATCGTAAAGTAGATTGTAAAACTATCATTATTTGCAGTGACAAGATGTTGAAAACCCTAAAAACTCTTGTCATGAAATTACTAGAATTAATCAACAAGTACAGTAAATTAACTTGCTACAAAATTAATACACAAAATCGATTGCATATTTTATGTGAAAACAACATGCTAGAAGAAAATGAAATCAAACAATCACATCTTTTTTAACAGAAATAAAAATTATCAAATTTCTTGGAATACATTTAGGGAGGTAAAAGATTTGTACGATAACTACAAATTCTTCTCAAAATAAATAGAGAATGATGCAAAGGGATGAAAAGACATTCCCTGATCATGTAGGGAAGAATCAACAGCATTAAAATGGTCGCCTTACCCAAAGCAATATTCAGATTTAATGCAATCCCCATTAAAATCCCACAAGCTTATTTCCAGGAAATAAAACTAAAAAATCTTAAAATTTGTATGGAACAGCAAAAGACCTCAAATAGTCAAGGCTATGAGAAAAAAGAATGAATTTGCATTGACTACACTCCTAGACAGTGAACTATACTACAAAGTAATAGTGATAAAAATTTGGTACTGGAACAATAACATAGGCATAGATCAGTGGAATACAAGAAACTGATCCCTCACATACAGTTAATCTATGATAAATGAGACCAAACCATGTGATATAGAAAAGAAAGTCTCTTCATTTAGTGATGGGAACTCTGGACTGCCATATGCAAAAGAATGTAGCTGAACCATGCTCTAATAGCATTCACAAAAATTTACTCAGAATTGACTAAAGACTTGGACATAAGAACAGAAATCATAAAATTCTTAGAAGACAGCATTGCAAAGACATCCATTACATCAGATTTAGAGATGTCCCCTACAGTATCAAGGGGAACAAAAAGAAAAACAAACAACTGGAACTGCATCAAACTAAAACCTTTCTTCAGATGAAAGGAAATATCACCAAAAAACTAAGACACCCTACTACTTGTAGAAGATATTCACATTCAGCATTCCTGACAATGTCTTAATATCCAAAGCATAGAAAGAACTCATAAAACACAACAGCAAAGAAGCTAGTGATTCAATCAAAAAAATGGTAAGAGGCATTGGAGATACATTTTTCTGAAGATTATATACAGGTGGTGAAGAGGCACAGGGAAGATGTTCCTACTCCTTGGCTCTAAGGGAAATGAAATCAAAGCAACAATGAGTATTGCTTTACACCTGAGAGACTAGCTATTATCCAAAAGTCTGGAAGCAGCAAATGTTGGTGAGGATATGGATAAAAGAGAACACTTTTGCACTGTTGGTAGGAGTGCAAATTGATGTAACACCTATGGAAAACAGTATGGAGATTCCTCAAAAAGTTGAATATAGAAAATCCATATTTTTCCACCATCCCACTTCTAGGGTGTTTCCCCAAAAGATACAAAACACTCATATGCAGAAGTGTATGCACCTCCATGTTCATTGCAGTCCTATTCACAATAGCGGTAAACTGGACATTACCTAAGTGCCCAATATTAGATCAATGGATAAAGGAGATGTGATATATATGGAATACTACACAGGCCTTAGAAGAAATGAAATCCTGTTGTTTGAATCAACATGAATGGAACTAGAATGCATTATACTAAGTGAAATAATTAAAAAGACGAAAGATAGATACCAGATGACCAAACTCATAGGTGGAATGTGAATACACAAAATAAAGGAACAGGTGAAACAAAACCAACCCTTGGACACTTGCAGTAGAATTAAGGTTACCAATAGGGAATGGGACAGACTCAACAATGGTGAAAAACAATGGTGATTTGGTGGAGGGTAGGATGTGTTGACTTACATCAGAGGAATGGAGAAACTGCAGGTATTGTAACCTCATACATGTGTGTTTATTTTGTGTAAATTCAACATTACTGCAGTAAAAATAAACAAATAACTAATAGTCTAGGACCAGATTTGTTTACTAATGAGTTTTAACCAGTCTTCAGAGAACAGAAAAAATGCCTACCATCATGGACTCAACATTGATGAAATAGGAGTGAGTTATGTTAAGTGAAATAAGCCAAAAGAAGAAAGACTCCGACAATCCCTCTCACAGGTGGAATTTGAATAGAAACAAAAAAGAAAAACAAAAGTTGAAAGTTTCCTCCCACCTTTCCTTATTCCCCCCACTCTCTCCTTAATATAAGAGGAGATATTTGATTGAAGCTGGGGTAATAAACCTTGAGCATGTTTCTTCTGAATGCTATCTTATCAAAAGAATGCATCTTGGTATTTTGATTGCTAATAAATAGTTCTAAACTAGAAGGATAAACATGTTTTGAGATTTTTGACTGAAATATAACAAGTATGATATATTTATGTAATGGTGATGAATCATGCTAATGTGTCTATTGATGGCATACCACTGAGGACAGGTTAAATTCTCAATTTTTAGCTTAAAAAGTTAATGCTCTTCAGCTTCTCATTGACGTTGTATATGAAATTAGCTCAAGAACAATGGACATAAAGTTAGGATTCGACCCGCACATTTTTGAATATTTTCTATAGTATAAACCTGGATGCGTAGATAATAGTTTTTTTAATTAAAAAATATATAATTAAGCATGCCAAATAAATGTATAAAATCTAATGTCCCCCCAATAGTCTCACTCAAAATTCTAGTTTGTGCTGATCTAGTTAATTTTTTGACATGGGACACTGACTTTGAACTTTGACCATGTTACTTGTGATTTTCTATAAAGTATTTTGTAGTAATGAGATGTTTTATAACCTTGCTTGAAGTTACAAAATGTGTGACAGTAGTCTGACTGTTAGATATTAAAATACATCATTCACCTGACGGACAAAAGACATCCATTCTTTTGAAAATGAATGATTATATATTTTTCACCTTCAGCTAATATCTAACATAAATGTTACTGCTAAAGATAATGCACACACACACACACATATATATTTAAATGTGAATATCTTTTTAGGATAGTAAAATATTTGACTCTAACATTTTTCCGTATACCTCCTTTTAAAAATATTGATATTTTTGTTAAAACTCTTTAATCCAAGGTATGATCTAATTAGCATCTAGATATATTAATTTTATATATGGACAAGGGAAAGAAACACATTAACTGGAAAGTAAAATGCCTTCCTCCTGTAAAGATATTGACTTGAGCATTTTGTTGAGACATTACTACTCTATTAGCAATAATCAGTAGTCTTTGGTTTGGTCCCACGGGGTTAATTTTCCATCATATTTCAAACTTCTGAAAGTCTTATTCATTCACCAAGTCTCAAAATCATTCTATTCTTGACTAAAAAACTGATTCTTCTGAATGCTTTACATTTTGCACAAATAATTTATTTCTAGATGCCTTTATGAGACAGCAAAAAATATGCTTACCTCTACAATACCCTTTTAATAAAAAGTGGAGTGAAATCCACCAGGAATATTTAGTCACATTAGGTAGGAGGGAAATTTGACTAACTTTGTTATTTCCTTATGACTGTTGAAAAGGAGAATTTTCTAAATAAATTCTGATCTTTGTTAAATTGCTCTCCCCAGAGAGAAATATAGTATTTGAATGAAGTGACAGGAAAATTTATCTTCTATTTGTTCTGCATAATTTAGATAAACAGCATAAAAGTAAACAGAAAACTTTCATAAACTCCAGACACTACATTTTGACCAGTGTCATAGTGCCATGTACAGAGGGACTCTAGAACTTAATTATTGAAATAGAATCTTCACCTTCACTATTGCTAATGATCTTATAGTTATGTTACAGGATTCTTTTAAAAGAACAGTTAGCAATTTGGGAAGCCTGTTCTCTCTCTAATGACAAGTCTTCTAAAAATTGTTTATGTTATATATTGCAGATCACCTTTTTGTTCACTCACTCCATCATTTTACATATAAGTAAATGAGATGGAGAGAGAATTTATTAGGATTCAACAGAGAAACAGAAACAGTAAGCTTATATATACATAGACAGATAGATAGATAGCTATAAAGGGATGTTAGACATGGAATTGTGTGCTCTCAAAAGATGATGAAGTTCCAATCACCAAATACCTGCAAATGAGAATTTATCTGAAAGGTTTTATAGATATAATTAATTTAATAATGTAGTGATGAAATGATTCTGCATTATCAAGATGCATACTAAATCCAATGATATATATCCACATAAGAATTACACAGAGAAGAGTCAGATAAAGAAAATATGAATATGAAGGCAGAGACTGGAGTTATGTACCCTGAAGCCAAGGAATGCTTAGGGCCTTCAAAAGTTGTAAGAGTCAAAGAAGGAGTCCCCTCAGGATTCTTTGGAGAAACTTAACCCTCATCAATATCTTTATTTCAGATTCATGGCTTTTAGAGTTGTGAGAGAATGCATTTATGCTTTTTTATGAATCTAGTTAATTTGTTATAATTTATTACAGCAGTCCTAGAAACACATTCAGGATAGGCCACTGGAGAATGGACCGGAGCTCTTGAACATTGGCTAAGGCATCAATAGAATCTCTTCTTCCAAGTAAGATCATTTTTGCTTTTATGGCATTCTAGCTGACTGGATCAAGCCTAGTGAGATTACTTAGGATAAACTTGATTCAAAATCAAGTGACTATGAATATAAATCACGTATATGAAATATCTTTACAGCACCACATATATTAGTCAAACTGACACATAAAACTAACCATCACGGGACAAGTGACTTGCTCAAAGTTACAAAATTAATAAAAGTGTTCTGATTTCCAACCTAGTCAAATATTAAAATAGGTCCCAGATTAGCCAACTAACGTAGATTGAAATTGGATACCACCTCACATTTTTTTATATATGGGAGAAAAGATTAATAATAACATGCAGAATTTTAGCCAAGTTGAAACGTGGCATTTAAGTTAGAAGACAGTAATTTCAGTTGTAGATAAATGGGGTAAGACGAGTCCTCCAAAGTACATGTTTGTATAGTAGCAGATGGTGACTATTTATTTAACTAAAAAGACAATTTTTGTTGTTGGAGAGGCTTTTTATATGGTAAAGGAAAAAGTGAATTATCCCTAACAACACTGGAGCTTCTAAAGTTTCATAAGGGCAAAGAAGTGGGTGACAATGACTTGAACAACGGACAAGACAAAGGCAAAGATTGAAATGCAATTCTGATTAGTGATTGTTGTGTTATTACCATGTAAATACTTATGCCTATATCATAAGTAAATTATTTGTTTCTTATTAATGTTAGAGGATTTGAATTCACTTTGGGTTTGTATCAAGCTGAGTTCCACTTTAAGCTGAGGCAAGGGCAATAACATGGTCTGCCCACTGTGACTCTTCTATGCTGTGTTTTGACCAAAATGACCTAAATTTCCCTTCCCATCAGTTTCATTAAACTCAAACCAGAGTTCTTCCTAACTATAGGCTCTTTAACTTTCTTTTAGGAAGACATTTCTTTAGAAAATTTGCAACTGTAAATTGTTTCTCTCTTCCATTACAGGCATAAATCTTTTCCTAGTCTCTTGTCAGTTTTATAACCCAGGAATGTCTTTCTCAAGTCCTGGAGCCAACCTTTGATTGAGGGTAGTATCCTAATTTTGGTAAGAACAAATTAATAAACACAAATGGCCTAATCACACAGACTAAGTTCCCCTTTATATACCTCAGTACTTTTTCACTGGTTCATCCCAGTGCTTAAAATCTCTTCAATCTTTTGTTTCTGTGAAGTTGAGTTGTTTATTTCCCCTATTTCAATAATCTTGAAATTATCTTCATTACCTTCTCAACTCTAATACAGTTTTAATTTGGCAATTCATATAAATCAGAGCTTAATGAGAGGCAAGAAGGATGGTGCACATGATTCAGCAAAAGCTGAGAGAGTGATATTCAAAGTAATCAGAGAAGCTTGTGGGAGTCAGTTCCAGGTCAGTAACATCCAGGTATACGGACTCTCTTCCACTAACCCTATTTTATTTACCTCTTTATTGCTCTCTAGCTAAGATATTATGAGAAGGGATGGGAAATCATTGACATGGGTGATAGAAAGTAGCATATTGTTTAGTTTGCATTCTATAATGTTTCTTATGTATAAATATTGTATTCAGATTGAAAGTGGTTTTGAAGAAACAGTGGAGGAGAGGCAAAGTGTCCAATATCAGTGGTACACTTCAAAGAATATAGGACAGATTTCATAATTATACAAAGATTAAAAAATCTGTATAAATGTAATTAATTGATATAAAAAGGATGTCAGGAAGGGAGGGGAAGCAATTGGTGGCAGAACACACTGGACAATGGTAAGGAGCACTTGGTGATTTGGTGGAGGGCAGGATATGTTAACACATATCTGAGGAAAGGGGAAACTGAGCATATGGGAGACATACACATATGAGTTTATTTTAATTTGTAAAACAAAGTAATTTAATAAAGTACTAAAAATGTTTAAAAAATTTAAAGATATTAGGTAAAGAAAATGTATTATGTAGAAACACTGAGGACAAGATTTGGCAAAAAGAAAAGTTGTGTGATTGGTGAACATTGTTGCTCCAGGAAAGCTTCATAAAGAACGTGAATTCTGCAAATGTTACCTAAGCTTGGAGTAAAAATTAAAATAAACCAACTAACTTTCATTTCAGCATAATAGGGGCAAGCAGGGAAGGCTACTGAATGTTTCTGTGGTGACCCAGGTGAGGAGTGGTGCAGTCTTTCAAGGACTTGCTTCATTGTGGGTGAAGGGTTAGAACTGCCAGCAGAAATGCCTGCCTGGCATGTGACACTTTCGGACTTGGCCATCCCTAAAAGTTTTCCCTAAGCAGTTTCCTCCTGCTCTGCTATGTGGTGTGCAGGTGGAACTCTTCTAAACTTTTCTTGAGTGTTAATTTATGGAAAATTGGGATTAACCTGTATCCCAAAATTTTGGCCATAATTATCCATCTTCTGGTCTGAATTCTGAAGTTCATTTTCTAGTTGAAAAATTAAATCTACCATTTCCCCTTATATTTTGAACCCACATGAAAATTCCTGTTCTTTTTGGAACTGAGTAATTCTGATTCCTTGTTCTACAATCAAGCTGATTTTCAATCTGCATGCCTCACAAAAGATCACAGAAGCACAGCACCTAAGAAATTATCTGGCACGATCTGAGCTGGCACAGTGCTCAGCCCGGGCATAGTCACGACAACCTCTGTTATCATTGTTGACAATAAAGAAGACTCAAAGAAGCATGTAAATAGTACAAGGAAAAGCATGGGTTGTGAAAATGGAGGTAGCTAAATGTGGTCTGAAGGATCAGAACAGTTTCTCAGAAGTGACATGCCAGCAGCTAAGAACTGAAGAATGAGCAAAAATTGGCCAGAGAACTGTCTATTCACCAGGTGTCCAACTCCTGCATTTCCTGAAGTCTGAAAGACACCCCTAATTTGGTGCCTCATCCTAGCTTTCCTTTCCTAGGATATATTGCATTCCCCCTAGTTACTCCAAGCTCACCTCCTACAATGGAAAAATAACTCCCTGTTTCATCGTGTTGAGGTCTTTGAAAATAGTACTCATACTCACACGATCTTAGATCAAAATTCTGACTCCACCACTAACAGATTTGTGAACAATGGAAATCATATTTACTTTTGTGAGTTCCATATTCTTCAACTGTAATTGCATGACAACTAACTGCTTCACAGACAGAAAGGTTAATGAAATAGCATTGTCATTGGTGATACATTTTAAAGGAGAAACAACAAGGAATATTGCTGAATTCTATTAGACAATATCTCTCAAAACGCCCTTCATCTTCCCTATCGTTGCTGTCATCATCATCATCAAAGTTAACATGTGTTGATTGCTAATAAGGAGCTTAAAATATAGCATCAAGTAATAAAAAGAGACACTGTAAAAGCACTTAATAAATCATGCAATCTTCCCAGTAATACTAAGATTTAGTAGTAGTATATTCCACATTTACAAATGGGAAAATGAGGCAGGAAGAGATGAAATACTCTGTCAAAGATCAAAAGCAGTTGTGTCCTTATCACATCTGACATCCTTTTATTTCCCAACTCTGTGTTTCTAGACTCCCTCCTTTAATTTTGCCCTGGTATTGCTTTCTGTGGTCCACATTAAAAACCAGAACTAACTAGGCCCATTTATTTTTAGAATGCTGGAGCAGAGCTGCCTTTTACATCCTGCAGTCACAGAAAATCTCAAGTCACTTCTTTAACAGTCAAATGTTCAGAATTACAGAATGTGATGGTGCTCCACTCTACATCACTGCTAAGAAGCTGATTTTGTGTGTAGAGAAGAAAAAGGTCAAATAAAAGCTTCCTGCTGAAAGTGTTCAATGTCTTTTGAAACAACATCAGCCTTTATTTGTGGACACCAGCATGTGCATCCATCAAACCTCATGACTTATTGCCTCAATTCTAGTCTTTAGATTAGGTTCAGAATATCAAATAAGCAAAATATAATACTAGCAAATAATCCTGTGTCTTCTTGTCACTCTGTGATGTTTGGTTACTAATTATCACCACTGACACACTTGATAACTGTGAGATACTTGTTTGTTTTCTTAGTTGAAACCCACAGAAACTTGTCTTTGGACAGAAAGGAAATTTAGAGACCTACATAGTATAAACAGAAGGCACTATCAAGTACAGCAAGTATTCCAATAAGGTGCTTTCATTCAAGGCATTTTGTTATAATGTTGAGAAGAAAAGGATCCCAGGCAACATTTAAATAAAGAACATTATTCAAGAACCTGATTTCTTTTTATGTCTTTTCATTTTACGATGCAATTACTAAGAACATAACTATCATGTTAAGTGAGGACTTACTTTAGGTCATTTTCAAATGCAGAGTAATGAAAATTTTTTTTTCCTTTTTTTTTTAAGTAGATGCCATATAGAGAAATCAACAGAACAAAAGTCAACAGTAAAGATGGCATACAGCAAGGACACCCTAAGGAGACCATACATCAAAACCCCCCAGGGCATGGAAATGAAAGCATGAGATGCATATCTGATACACAAACCCTTAGTAAGAATAATGCCTAGGATAAGAGGGTCAATCTGGTCCTTACATCTTCCCACAGACATAGCATTTGACAATGAATTATGTTGATGAATGTTAGGAAAACTCTCTCCTTTATCACTAACTTAGAATAATAGAAATTAGCTGGATGTCTCCTCTGACACTGTAGTTCTTTATAGAGTTAATAATCTAATATTTCACTACACTCCCCTGATCTGCACTAATTATATCTAAAACAAAGACTGAACCCAAGGAAGAGGGTGGGGGCACTTACTCAGAAACACTGATGACTTCCTTCCCAAGCTTAAGTCCTACATATGACTCTGAATTAAATATTAACAAATCTTTGACTTTTCTTCATAGTGGTGATGTTTCCATCAACAAAATAAAGCTGTATCTGTTACCTTTGGGGGCATACTTAAGAATGAAATATTTATAATGAAGCAATGAAAAAAAGTATAAGCCTATGAAAGAATGAGCTAAAACAAAAATGTATTTATTCAAAATAGTTACTTCAGGAAGTCATATACTTATTAAGAAAAAGTCAGATGATTTATTTGCTAAATTACCTGGCTCTTCTCCCTTCCTCAATAACTGTGTTGTGCATCATGAGTTAGTTCAGTATGTATGAACTAAATGAACACGGGACTATCAGGTCATTAGCTATTATGCCAGTAGAGAAGCTCTCTAAGTTGTTGACATCTGGGCTTTGAGTATTCTGTTTTCCCAGAAATCTGGTTACTTTTAAACAGAGAGCTTCCGTTGTCATAGGCTTGTCAGAATTTTTTCTTCTTCTTACATCCTCTCAACAAACATATTAAGAAGCACCAGAATGAGGATGCTCTGGGATAACTATCCATGATACAATCAGTTACACCTATACATCTCCCATTTTTTGGAGATAAAGAGTTCTAGGAACAATGAATATTTCAGGATAGAAGTCCTGCTCGTTTTTGTGTAATGATTGGGGCTTTCTGTAGCAGTGAGCTGAGTTTAACAGTGGGTTGTATGAATGGGTACATCCTGCTGACTCTGCTTAGAAGAATTCACTATTAAACCTTGATTTTATGCCTAATCATTTTACATGACCCCTTATTTGCCATGCCTTATTGACTTGATATGCCTCAGGCAACTTATTAATTTCTCATATATAAATTAGAATAATAATGTCCTTCATATAAATTCATTTGAGGATTAAATAAGGAAATGTATTTAAAATGCACCATGTGGATCAAAACAAGTACTCTACTAATTTAGTGGTTATCTATGAAGCATTTGACAAAAGAATAAGTGAATAGAAGACACTTCTTTAGAAAGTTATCTTCTTCATCTTCACAACTACTACCCCATAACCATTAGTCTCTTTTATTAATGAACAGGCTGATTCCATTTCCATTTTGGTTGTTAGCAGAATTTCATACATTTCATAAAACAACATCTATCAGTTCAAAGCATAATGGCAAAATAACACTGATTTTGAAGACAATTTCTAAACAGCAGCTCTCAAAATGTACTGAGGCATGGAAGAATAATTTATTGAAAGATTTTAAAGACAAGCATTTTGTCATATGAGTTTTAGCTTGTTTAAATTAAATTAATAACCTGTTAAATAATAGTCAATCATCTCTGGTGTTTTAACCTGTTTAATTCTTCAAACATTTGCTAGGCAATTTTTCTCAATAGAAAATAGTGCTGGGCTCTGTAGAGAGTACAAGATTTAATAAGATTGACCCATGTACTCATAAATTCATGCGGTTGCTATCAAAATTAAATAATTCATAAACAGCTTTTGCAGTGTCTAAATAGGGGAAGTGTTACTTGGGATATTTTCAGTTGAAAATTACAAACCCAGCTAGCCTAAAAGTAGTAGAGGGAGTAGAATAGGAAAGTTAGGGAAAAATTATTATGGAATGCCATATATCTATAATCGCCTCAGCATTTCTACAAACTTCAAAAATCAACATGGGTACAGACAGAATGAGAGAGCCAGCAGGATTGAACAACAAAAAGGCATGAAAATCCTTTTATGGCAGAGGCTTTTAGAATTAAACTGAAAAAACTCTCAGAATGTCCCTCTTTTTATATCTCACCTGGAACCACTTGAAGCAACCTAATCTTTGATGATGAAAATCATCCCCTTCTTATCAATAGTCATTCCTCTGGTAAAAGAAGGGGTATAAATTTAACAATCCCATAACATTCAGTACAG
This sequence comes from Solenodon paradoxus, assembly GCA_004363575.1. Classification (NCBI taxonomy): domain Eukaryota; kingdom Metazoa; phylum Chordata; class Mammalia; order Eulipotyphla; family Solenodontidae; genus Solenodon; species Solenodon paradoxus. The sequence continues at coordinate 313,804 of RJWH01000371.1, read as the reverse complement.
CTCTTTCTGCCCATGGGAACTCTATTCTCCAGCTGCTACTTTCTTTTTCCTCAATTTTCTATAATAAAATTCCTAAGTCACATCAATTTAAAATACCTAGGAATTCTTTCTTGATTGTTTTGTCACTGAACCCAGGATCCCACTTTAAAGATATTCATAATTTTTCAGGGAATTGAAGTCAAAAATATTTAATTTCAGACCTGACTAGATCCATGTCTAGACCTTAAGTGATAGTATAATCTAACTGTTATACCTGCTTAAATAGGGATTTCTCTCTGTTGACTTTATCATCATTGTGATTCTCCTTTGCTGTGCTATTAGCTATTAGCTAGGTCCAATTCACAATCTCTTAGTTGAGCACTTATGACAGAAAGATAAATTTTCTTCCCCAAAATGTGTTGCAAAAGAAGGGACATCTGAATGAACTGTTTTTCTTGTTTAGATTGTATGGCCTGAAGAATAGAAAGTTTATAATGATCAGGTCAGAGTCATGGGTATAGTACAGAGTTTAGGCTTTGCATAAAATATTTAGAAAAAAGTTAGTATAATTAGTCTAGCATTTTCTAAAGAATAAGAAATGTATATTGAACAATTGCAACTTCTTTAACCATTATGAGATGTTTCATCAGGATTATGTTAAAAGTAGCAATAAAATTACTCAAAAAACAGCACTCTACCCATCAATTCTTGTCTAATGATATTTTACAATCAAATTTTAGAGGTTGTCAGCACTAACATGATAAAAATATACTATAGTAAAAGAACTCTAACCCTGTGTTCCTTGTTGCTCATTCTATTAGTGAAAGTAATTTGTTCCAAGATTATTAGCTGGACCTGCAGTCATTCCATCACATTCTGTCTAAAAGATGGCAAGAGATCTGAATTTAAAGAGGTCCCCCTCTTCATCCTGGAGTTGCATATACAATGTCCATTTTTATTGCACTGGCCATAACTGAGTCACATGGTCATGACTATCTGAAAAAGAGACTGGGATATGCATTCTTTATTCTATCACCTAAAAGTTGGAGAATATATTATTGTACAAAGAAATGAAGGGAATTTGAGGGCCATAAGAAATTCTCACCAAACACATTAAAATAAATGAAACTAATGAAAGTATTATAGATATAGTATGAAAATAATGGATTTGGTTTTTGTGTTTCTGGAAAGCTGTGAAACTGAAATCAAAACAGTTTCTTGATAACACTGCCAAATCAAGGAAATGCTGATCCTTCTGTAGACTAAGATGATACTAAATAATGATAAAATGAAATTGTGGCAGCTAGTTGCTTCAGGCACAGCATAAACATATCTTTGAAAATCCATCAGAGGCAATCGTGTGAGAATTATCATTATAATAATATAACTCCTTAGCTTTGTGATTTCAGCATTTTAGATTTTCCAATCATGTCACAAATGTAACAAGCAGTTAACATATAAGTGAAGAATGGAATTGAAGAGATGGTATCTCCATTCAGTCCTTAAGAAATGAATGTCAGGAAGCCAAATAATTTAGTCCCCGGCAGAGTGAAAATCAACCAACCCCATGCAATGATCTTGCCTGATTCCACATTGAGGAGCACTGGAGCAGCACAACTCTTCTGTGAGCAGTCAGATAGGAGGTAGTTTAGTCTTTGTAGGCCACACATGGTTTTTGCTGAAGCTATTCAATTTTGCCATTGTAGCATAAAAGCAACCTGAGATAACACACACATGAGTGCAATTTTGCTGCTATAAAGTTTTATGAACAGTATGCCCTGGTAGAGAATAGAATAGTGATTTGGTCAACTGTCTTCACCCAACAGTCCACATGCATCCCAAGGATTAGGGTTAGCATCCTGGAGAAGTGGGAAAAGCAAATATGAACAACTAAATAAAATAAAGTGCTTCCTCATCCTCTCTCTTTTTCTGTTCTTACCTCTGCTCTTCTTCATTTATGGCTGCACCTTTCCTTTAAAAAATTATGGACACTGATATTTTACTCCATTATAATATACTGTTTTTCTCTTTGTGTTTTTTCAACTATTAAAAATATAGAATGTATTAGCTCACAGGTCATACAAAATAGACCGTAGGTCATACTTCTCTGATCCATGATGTTAGAGTTAGAATGTAGGGAAAATTTCTCTATCCCTCTAAAGTTCTTCACGGGCTTGGCAAACATCAGACAGGATTCACAGACAAAAGATCAAATTTAATAACGTAGCCATGGAGAATTTACATGGTTGCTAATTCTAAAGTAAATGGGGCAGATCAAATACTTATGTCCTGTGTTGAGGAATAATAAAGGATCTGGAGAGAGGAGATAAGAGAATGACTTCATAAGATAAAATCTTGCCTGTAGACTTTTGCCTTACTTTAGGAAAATTTTCCCCAATAAACAAGCTGTCTCTGGATATGACTCCATGTTAATTAGGTCTACAGATCTCTATTAACATTTAGTTCCATATACCAACAGGACCTTTTTTAGGAAAAAAGTCTATTTGACACCTTATGTCTATTGATCTACGATTTTGTCAAGCTGAAATTTATAGGTAACACTATGCAGACCAGAAGCAAGATTCCTGAGAACCCCTTTCCCTGTAAGAGAAACTTAAACAAATTGAAGACACACGAATACTGTCTAGACAATGTAAGAATGTATTAATTTATTTCACTAAACATGATCCCCTCCAGTTCCATCTAGATTGTTTCAAAGGACATAATTTCATTTATTTTAATAGCTTCATAGAATTCAATTGCATATTATATACCACACTTTTTTTATACTGTCATCTGTTGATGGGCATTTCAGCTCTTTCTGTGTCTTGGCTTTTGTGAACTGTGTTGCTATGAACAGAGGTACATATATTTTTCCTTATTAGGGATTTTGTACTCTCGGGGTATATGCCAAGAAGTGGAATTGCTGGATCAAATGATAGTTCCATGTTCATTTTTAAAGGCATTTCCGTACTGTTTTTCCAGAGAGGTTATACTAATTTACATTCTCATAAAAAGTGAAAGATGGTTCCTTTTTCTCTGCACTCCAACAATTGTTCTTTCTCGACTTTTGAAAACAGGCCATTTTCGATGGTGTGAGGTGGTATCTCACTTGTGGTTTTTAACTGTTTTTCCCTGGTGTGTTTTCTCATGTTTGTAAGCCATCTGTGTATCTTCTTTGGATAGGTTTCTATTCAGTCCTTCTGCCTACATTTTAAGTGAGCCATTTAACTTGTTGCTGTTGATATGTGTGCACTCATTTATTTTGAAGATTAAACTCTTGTCCAATGTACGTTGTGCAAATGATTTCCAGAATTCAGTGGATTATCTTTTTGTTTTAATAACAGTTACTTTTTCTGTGCAGAACATTTTTTAGTTTGATTTAGTCCCAATTATTTAGTTTCATTTTGATTACTTTTGCTGTAGCAGTTCTTTCCACAAAGATCTCTTTGAGGTTGAGATTCTGAGTGTTTTCCCATGTTTCCCATGTTTTCTTCAAAGATTTTTTATGGTTTCAGGTCTCATGTTCAGGTCTTTTATCCATTTTGAGATTTTTTTTTGTGTAAGGTGCTAATGAATAAACTAGTTTTGATGTTTTGCAGATGTCAGTCCAGTTTTTTCAGCATCTTTTATTGAATAGACTTTTCTTCTTCCATTGTACGCTTTTGACTCCTTTGTCAAACATGAACTGCTCACATAGGTGTGAGCAGTTTATTTCTGGACTCTCAACTTTATTCCACTGATCAGTGTGTCTGTTTTTGTTTCCTTTCTCCCTCCTCCCCTTCTTCTCTCTCTCTCTCTCTCTCTCTCTCTTTCTCTCTTTCTTTATTTCTTTCGACATTACCAAGGTAATAATAAATAACTAAACATCCCCATCAAAAAGGTAATGTACTTACTTCCAAACTCTAGAACATACAAAATATTCTATCAGAAATGGACATATGAAGCAGATGATACATAAGTAATAGATACAACTACAATTTGAACAATTAATAAATTATCTTGAGCTATTCAATATGAACAAACTAATTTGCAGCACATGTAATACAAAACTGATCTTCAATAAAACTGATAAAAACATATAGTAAACTTTTCCTTCAATTTTAAATCTCATAAGATTTCTTTAAATAAAGATGTTGTGACATTCACCTTCTTTCAGTGTTTTGGGGTACACTAACCATTAATAAAAAGGCCATTCCTGGAACTCAAATAGCAAGTCAAATGATCCATTACATTCTTATAGTCTCTCTCTTCTCTGTTTCTGTATATATATCTATATATACATCTATTTATATATAGATGTATCTATATATATAAATGCACGTAAACACACATATATGAAAGCTCAATTTTTGTTTCTAGTCATCAAATATCAAAATAACCTTTATTCTTTAATTTGTATGGAACTATATTTTTTGTTTTAAATATTTTCAATATTTAAATATTCTTAGTTCCTAAAGTAAATGGTAACTGAGGAACATTGAAACCCTAATCATTTTAATTGACATGTAGAAAAATGGGTATTAACATAAAGTTAAAATATAGCACATTTCTCTGTTATGTTATAAAATTATTTTGAGTAAAAATTAGATTAATTTTAGATAACTACATTTAAAACTTTCCTTCAATTTTAAATCCCATAAGATTTTTTTTTAATAAATAGTTTGAGAAGTTGATATCTTTTCAACATAGTGAGGAGCACTAAACATTAATATGAAGACCATACCTTGGGACCCAAATATCAAGTCTGACCCATTATATTCTATATAAACTCTATAAAGCAGCAATTATAAAATATAGTGTTTATATAACATTCAGTATAATTCATTGTATTTTTTTAAATTCTATAAAGAACTATGCACCAACGTATTTCTATAATATGGATAACCAAATAGAGATATACAAAATAAAACATTTTTAAAAGTTAAAAGACAGGTGAACGAATTTCAGTGCTCCTTGTAGAGCTGAGTTGTAAAATATAAATCAAAGGTTCTATAACTTTTTACAAATCAAAAAATACATACTTAATTTTCCTAGAATGAAAATGAAACATTTTATTTCAAAGTACTTTCCACTGTCAATATTAATTATTTTACATTGTTATTTCTCCTCTTTTCATTTGCTCTTCTTTCCTACTCCTTTCTCATCTTTCCTTTCACTAATTCTTTTCCTTCTCACATCCACTTCCCTTCTCCTTTGCCCTTCTTCTCATATCTGTTTCAATGAAATTACATTGTTTTGCAGCGCTGTAAATATAAACATAAGAAACATATAAAATACCACAATGTATGTAATTCTATAAATATAAAATTCTTTATATATTTAGAATTTATAGCATATGTGTTTATATAATGCTGCAAGACAATATAAATTTATATATACATATTCTTTTAAAATAAAAGAGAAACTCTGCTTTTGAAATCATTTCAACAAGTACTATTCCTGATATGCTGATCTGAACTTTATACTCAATTATTCACTTAAATGTAATTCATTTCTATGGATTTTTTAATAGCTTTCTACTTCTCAAAGACAATATTAAAAAGATCAGAAAGGGGTTTCAGTATAGTGAGAAGTTATTAGATTAGCTATGGCTCATGTTCAAGAGAAAAATAAATTGACTACAGAAATCACACTTAACCTTTAAATTCTGATTATTTGCTTTTTTTAGTCTAAACATTATTAATCTATGCAGTACCATTCTCCATGCTTAATTCCTAAATTCCTTCAATAGTTAATTTTCTAATAAATTACAATTAGTTTTATTGAATAAGATCATAAATTTAGCTATTAAAACTATGAATAAAGTAAAAGGCTGAATCAAAATATGGAGTGTTGACATAACTTTTAAGTGCAGACATGTTTATTCCAGCTCTTCAGTATATTTGACCAAACCCTGAAAATCAAAGCAGCAAGCAATTAAATTGCATAAGATGTTTTATAGTACAGCAAATTAATGTTTCATGTCATTAAGATATGCCTGATATTTTTTGTTGCTAGGGATCACATGAGCAAAATCTATGACTAATCACTAACCCTAATCTTTTCCGCATTCTCTTAGTATCTCGTAGAAAGGTGTTAGACAATATTTTCCAGTTGGGCAAGTGTATTTCCATTTAAGTTTTCCTATAACATGTTTTTTCACACATATTCTTGCACCCTATTTTCAATTCTCAATGATATCTGTAATGTCTTTGAAAATGTTCCTTTTATGCTAAGCCTACAGTGCTCATAAATTTTGTCTGATTCTTTATGTTTCTATTTTCCATGCAACTCAGGATGTCAAAGTTATTATTGTACTCTTATACTTTTGTGTCTGACAACTGCTCTTTAAAAGAAATTTCTCTGCATAATATTGTCGTTCAATTTAGTTGTTGGTTAAGGTGAACTTTCACAAATAGTAATAAACTGGTATAAAAGTTAAGCTGCTTGCAGCTTTATAAACCATTGCATAATTTCTCTCTGTCTTTGGAATACTAGTAGAAATAATCTTATCCTAAGAAGATCCTGTTATTGAAAGAAAGCTAATACACACCTATTAGAATGATGAAAATCTAGAATACTGACAACAGCAGATACTGGTGCGGATGCAGAGCAAATGGAACACTCATTCATTACTAATGGGAACAGAAAATTACACAACCACAATGGAAAACAATTTGATGATTTCTCAAGAAACTAAACAGGATCTGAAGGATCTTGCAGTCACATTTCTTGGTATTTACCTAAAAGAGTTGAAAACATATGTCCATACAAAATCCTGTACGTGGATGCAAGTCTTAATTGCCAAATATTGGAAGCTACCAAGATAACATACGGTAAATGAATGGATAAATAAAATGTGGCACATCCATACAATGAAATATACATAAGCGCTAAAAGGAAATGAGCTATCAAGTCATTAAAAGACTTGGAGAAATCTTAAAATGCATATTACTAAGTGGAAGATGCTATTCTAAACAGCCTATATATACTGTATGAATTCAACCATCTGACAGTTTAGAAAAGGCAAAACTATGAATATATTAAAAAGATGAGTGATTGCCAGGTATTGGGGAGATGGAGGGATGAACAGGCAGAGCAAGGAATTTTTTATAGCACATTAGAACTCTTTCTATGATACCAAAATGGCAGACACCTGTCCAAACCAATAGAATGTATAACAATGAGTAAACAGTAATACAAACTATGGATTTAAGACAATAATGATGGGTCTGTGTAATTCTTAGGGTTGTTTATTGGACAAAGACTAAAGATGAAATTTTAAAATATAGCATAAATTGCTTCACTTGTAATAAAAAAATTTAAACGAGTATCTCAAACCTGCTGTTTGTCTTCCCTGTCTCTGTTAACATTCCTGTTGAGATAATTCTGAGAGATTACCTTCTCCACTGTGACTACCAATAAAAAAATTCTATGCATCTCTAATTTAGACCAAAAAACTTCACAAGAAAAACTCATATGTCATATTAAAAATTATATACTGATACACTGCATTGATTTAAGAAATACACTGATATATACTTGTGTGTTTTATACATATTAAGATTATGAGTTTAATAGTAATTTCCTATATTAATTACTGAAACTCACTTTAAGTGAACTGTGTACATAGATCAGGATGCTTTTCTTTTTTTCCCCATAAATGGTTGTTTGGTTACATTTGTCGAAACATATTTCATATCTGTTTAATATTCTAAAAGGGTATGTATTTAAAAGGGCATCTTTTTTCTCCTAGTATTTATTTTATTGCAGTTTTCCAAGATCCAGGAAATACTTGTTAAAACATTCTACAGGACAATTTTAGAAATCCAGTTTAGACTTTATTATTTCTTAATTCTTGGTCCTTAGCTGGGTATGTATATTTAAAAGTCTTTACAATGACCCTTAATAATCCCTGACTCTTGGTTCTCACGCCCTTGTACCAATGTCTGCCCTTGTAAATAAATTGGAATGATTCCCCTCTGATAAACAGAATACAGCATAAGGGAATTCCACTTCTAAGACTAGACAATAAACAGGCTGTCTGTGATTCCTTTTGGAGCTCCTTTGGACCCCAGTTTGCTGGTTGTGAGAAGCCAGCTCTGATGCTATGAGGTACCCTAGAGAAGACCCCAGTAAATGAACTGACTTCTGGGGCCAACAGCCAAGGAGAGTCTAATGCTTCCTAGAGTTTCACGAGTAGATTAGAATGAGATCTTCCCCCAAGAGAAGTCTTGAGATGATTATAGATCTGGGAGACATGCTAACTGCAGCCTTATGAGAGTCCTTGAATCACAGACACTCCGCTAATAGTCATTGGGAATCCTGACACACTGAAACTCTGAGATAAGAAGTTGTGGTTTTGAGCAGCTATGTTGTGGACGTAATTTGCGCAACAATATATTAAATGAATACAGGGAATCTAAAGTCTATGAGATGAAATTGTAATCAAAGTGTTAGAAACTGTCAGGATGTAAAATTTGACATCAAGGAAGATTTTTACTTTTTACATGGTATATGTACAGTGAAGTATTTCTGTTTCCAGTTTTTGAATACAGAGAAAGAATAAAAATAAAATCATGCATGGTAAAAAATATTTTTTCTGACTTTTTTGTATGTATGAAAGAAGATATGAGTGAAAATGTTTCAGTTGTTGTGACACTGCAGGCAATGCATCACAATCTATGATTACATATAGATTTGACGTGACACTATTCATTTCTGACTTTTTTACTATCAAGGAATTACTTTCCTCTCTCAGCATTTACTCTTATGTGTGCCAAAACTACAATATCCTTTTCTGTTCATTTCACTTTCAATCCCTTTACTTTCATTGCTTTGCTTTCAATCTTCTCAAAACAGAAAAGATTTCGTTACATTTATAGGTGATAATGACTGTAGCCTGTCCTCTTATATGGATTATGAATGATAAAAAGGGTGCAGGGGGCATCAAAATGTCTGAAACTTTTTCTTTAGGGAAAAGAGAACATATTTTTTATAACTTTAACTAACAAATACAAAGAAAAAATAAAGTTAGAAAAAAATAGTTGACTTCTTATTTTCTATTACTTTTCCAGAAATTTATCTACTAAACATCTTCACCTCTTTCACAAAAAGGAGAAATTTATTTCATTGTTCGAATTTGTATGAATAAAATTCAGGAATAATTATAGAATGGTGAGGTCTATTATTATTATTTCATGATTAGGAAAAAATGAAAAGGAAGGAAGGAAGGAAGGCAGGAAGGCAAGAAGGCAGGAAGGGAGAGAGGGAGAAAGAGATGGAGGAGGGTATGGGACTTTTTGTAGTTTAGGACACAAATATTTGACATACAGAAACTAAAAATGTTGATACTGCAACAACTATTTCAGCTTTTTATTCTTATAATTAATGATTAGAAAATTAGACTTTGGAATAACTTTGAAATGTTTGAAACTCAAGATATGTCTAAAATATAGCTTTTATTCTTTAATTTATCATAATGAATTTTAATTAGTTCAAATATATAATGGCATTATTGTAACTAATGCATTATAATATATCTTCAATATTTGTTTTTGCATTTACATATATTTTTGATATTTTCAATATGATAAATGACTAATTTTGGTAAAGTCTGATAAAGTAATTTTTTTAATGTGACTTTAATTTCCCTAATATATCAGCAAAGCTGATAATAGTATCTATTTCTCCACAGAGCTTATCTGTTGATATTCCAAAATTAGCACACTGGTTGCTATTGTAGAACTACCTCAGAATTTTTTTTTCATTTTTTGGTTATTTAATCAGTTAGGGAATTATTTCAAGTTGCTATTAAGGTAATTCCTATAGATTCAAATGTAGTTCAAGAAAAGGTAATAAAAAAAATGTTGGAAAGAACAGAAGATAACCTGTGCTTGAATGTCAAACCTTACTACATTTGAATGAATGTCTAGATATCGATTACTTTTCCTTCTTTTTTCTATTCTATCAGAAGAGTTGTCTATACTCTCTACTACCTATAAAATGCAATTTAATAGGTATAGCAATTGCATTTACAGAAATTCACATGAATTTTCTTTTTCAGATATTTTCTTTTATGTAGCTCTAAATTCAAGTAATTTCCAGAAAAAAAAAATTACCAGTTACGTCAAACTAAATTTATATGCATGTATATCTTTTTAAATTAACAGTGAAATATTTTAAAGGTAAATACCTTCATATATTCATTTATTTTTTCATTAAGCCAAATCTACTGAGTACTAATTTATATAATATTAAATGATTGAACTTATCCTGTAAGAGACTAAAAATGGATAATATAATAAAAGAAGTTGATTACTGAATTTTGAAATCTCAGTGAAACTTCCAAGATAATTTGCTAATCCTTGTAAAATATGAGTTTGATAGCTAAATATCAATCCACAGATCTCTTTCTCTTTCTCTCCATATATATATATATATATATATATATACATATATATATATGGCTAACACTGTACTTAAATATGAATCATTAAAATGATTCGTGTTTTTTGTGAATGATATGCTCTCTTTGTGAATAATTCATTGCTCTTTCTATGAAGGAAAATTTTAAGTTTATAGAATAACAGAAACTAAATAGAATATAATTTTAGAATCAAACCATTTTTTTGGTGAGAATTCAAGTCAAAACTCAGAGGCTTTTTCATTAATCCCCGGTGAAACATCAATATGGCAAGACATCAACAAATGGAAAACTCAGAAGAGTCAGCACATGTATTTTAAAGGTCAGATAAGTTTTTCAAGATTAGATTTCTGGTCTTGATAAAATGTAAACTTAAGAAAGACTTTCTACTTTTAAATCCAGAAAGACTAGGAACTTGATCCTTAATACGGATTCAACTATGGCAAAGTTTCTAATGAAAAAGGCTGAGGTCAGCTATTCCTGGATAAAATATCTAAAGATCAATGAGTGGAACTATGTATCCCCAAAAGTCTTTCAAAATGTCTGCCAGTTGCACCAAAAGGATTCTTTCTGAAATTCATATGCACTTTTCAAGTTTTATTTAGTTCATAATAAAAGAAATTAGAAGTATAATTCTTCTCAGTAGTTTCAAATATTAACTATATTTTAGGTGGACAATAATTTTGTTCCTTTTGTTACATGTGGATAAATTCTGTCTCTCTCAAACACACACACACACACACACACACACACACACACACACACACACACCCTCCCTATCTGGGGAGCTTTAAAAGCAGACCATCAGTTGATTAAATGTGGGGCTTGTATGTATTTATACTAAAATTGAACTAGGGAAATAAAAATTAAAACTTCAATTCAATACCACTATTTCCTCCCTATTAAAATGGCTACAAGGAAAAATAAGGAAAACACCAAGAAATTGTGGGATATCCCTGACATAGTATGAAGTTAATTTAGAATAGTAGTTGTCCTTGGAAGTCTACTGAGTGGAAGGGGATCTGGGAGGTCATGTGGTATAATGTCATTATTTTTTTATATTGATCTAAATGCAAGTAGCAAGTATTTCTTAATTTATTAAAATTGAGTAAGATGTACACATATAATTTGTTGCAATTTTTTTATTTATATTTTAATTGAATTTTTAAAAAAATGGGAATTGGACATTAGAAAGGAAATTAATCTGCTTCTATTTGTTAACGTCATTTCAGATAACAAGAATTGCAATTTCAAGTAACACTAATGTTTACCTACATTATGCATTGACAGGGAAACTTTGTCTACATCTGTTCACTAGTTGAACTAATGAAAGATTTATGCAACAGTTTTTAGAAAAAAACAAATTAATTTTACACATTTAACCCATGAAAATTACCTTGGCAATTTTCTGAATCTGCACAAATATATGGAATGTTCTGCGTAACTTCATATCAAAGCATGAGTCTATAAATAATTGGAAGTCATTGTCATTAAAGGTATTGTATAATCTAAAATTAACGTACAATTTTCTTTGGTCTAGGTTTATTTCATTTATTCCAAAGTTTTCATTATGCATTATTTCAGTTTTATAATTTTGAAGCTTGCTTGTTTTAATGGAAAATTAAGAATTACCAAAACTGAACAATCTCTTCCATTTTTAATTTAATGTTATCTTTAATAGCATCCTTGAATTTAAAAAAGAATTATAGAGGAATATAGAAAATGTTTTAAATGTATGGAAAAGCTGGAAAAATTATATGACCAACAAAATTATAATTTATATTGGTTTTGCTTTTCATAGTCTCACAAAAGCTTTCCTACTAAGAGGCTTCAGATTTCTTTGGAGAAATATAAGTTTTGCCACTGGGATGAGGAAAATTTTTTTAAAAGAGCCCCAAGAAAGACTATTGGGGTCAAACTAGTAGAAAATTTAAGAAAATATAATTTTAAATAAGAGTATAGGTATCAAAAATAATGAATGTAACTACCTAAAACACATCACATGAATAAAATGTTTGTATAATGATACTCTGGAAATGCTAATTGCTTTTATAACTGGAAATTATTTCTAAATTTGACAAAAATATGGGAAGGATCACATGTTAATCTACATTTCCTGAGCAAACTTCTTTTAGGGCAACCAAATAGATGAGGAATGTTTATCCTTTTTACAAAGAATTCCAGTTAATAAATGTAGAAGGAAAAATAGAATTATAAAACGACGGTTTTGCAATCCCTTATGAATAGACCTAGATACTGAACATAAATTAATGTCAAACCATATGGTATAAGGTTGATGTGGAGCCTATAACAGTGCATCATATGAGCAATAAGATATTGTGTCTGTCATGTTCTGATGCAATAACTATAATGCATAAAATTGAGAATGAATCTAATCATATCTCAAATTTTATATGTAAGATTATAAAAAAATGCATAAAGATATAAGAAGTGGGTAATTGGTATTACCCACTGGACAAATGAAGAGTGCAGGATTTTCTAAATAATTCAGATTCTCAAACAAATCACTGATATTCAAAAAATAATAATAATAAAAAGGGAGACTTCTGAGATACAATGCATCCCCTAAATCTGTATAAAGTTATAGGCTTATTGACTCATGACTAGTGATTAATTTTTCATTTTACTTCAACTGTGTAATAATGGATTTTGGGAAAAATAATTGCTTGATAGGGAATCCTCATCTAAAATTTCTTCTTCAACAACTAAAATAATTCCCACCATTTGTGGAGGAGACTGGAGACTGTACACATCTCAGTCCTGGAGCATTTTGGGGAGAAGTGCATATTAAGAACACTATGCTTAGGGCAAGCATAAGATCCCAGATTTAGAGAGCCAGACTTAATGCTATATTTGCCTGGGAGAGATTTGGGATAGGAGAGGTTTGGAAGCAACCATCCCTTTTTCATCACAGAAAAATGGAGTACGCTGGTCAAATTGCTGTGTCCAGGGATATCACTGGAAGGACCAATGATTGTCTCAGATCATTTGCACTTAAAATTAGAGACTTCCCTCAGCTAGAAGAAAATTCTCACCATGCTAATTTAATCACTGCTAGTTCACTAAAGTATTGCTACTCTCAGCTCCACTCTTCCTGTCCCAATCTCATTTTTTCTCATCGTTATGCCTGATTCTTTTTAACAAACATAGTCTTGAATATTATCATCAATACAAAATATGGACAAACCATTGATAGAGCAATGACAGGGGTGGATTCAAATGATATTATTTTAGTGAAAGGATAGCATTACCAGATAATACATGTTGTATAAATTCGAGTTCATAGTATAAAACAGATAAACTGTAGCTGCCTCTAGGGAGGAAAAGACACTTTCTAGAGTATAAGAAAAATTAATTTTCCTGTTGACATGGTGATTATTCCATTTTAGAAATTTGTCAAAATTGCTCATTTTGTATGTTTAAATTTTGCTGCATTTTATTCTATGCAAAACATATGTAAATAAACAAAAGTAAAATCATATTCACGAATAAGGGGACATAACACCAAAGATTTTCAACTTGGAGCCCTAAGGATTTCAAACAGGATTCATGGTTGAAATTTAACTACAAAGCCTTTTAAATTTAGCACAAAATATTATATCCCGAGGAATGTGCATTTTCCTAAAAGGTAAACATAGCTATAATCAGAATATCCAAAAAAGGACAAAGAAACTAAAATGAATATAAAACACTTGGTTAGCTACTTACATTTACAGCCTATTCAAGGATATAAAATTTATTAGCTTGTATTCCAAAAATCATATATTCCCTATTTAACGCTATTTCTTATAGTGTCAAGATAATTGTCCTTTTGTATAAAACTTCGAAAAGTGATTTTAATAGTATCTCAGTTGTATGTGTTAGGAAAAATTCTTGTTTGGTTGCAAATGAATTTTAAATCTCAAAATCATTGCTGGAACAGAAATACAAATTGTTAAAAATGAAGCAGACGGATGAAAGCAAATGTTGCTAAAGAAGAAATCTTAAAAGATTAGAGCTTAAATATAGTGATTCAAATTGAATTGAGTAATGAAATTATATGTGTATATATGAATGTATATCTCTGTATCTCTATATGTAAATATATATATATAGAGAGAGAGAGAGAGAGAGAGAGAGAGAGAGAGAGAGAGAGAGAGAGAGAGAGAGAGAGAGAGAGAGAGAGAGAGAGAGAGAGAGAGAGAGAGAGAGAGAGAGAGAGAGAGAGAGAGAGAGAGAGAGACATTGGAGTCATATCCATAGAGATGACAATATTGTTTTGTCTATGAGACGAAAGTCTGGTTTAAACAATCTATCCTTCAAAATCCTGGTACATAGGGAAATATTCAGAGAACAAAATTAGTGTTTGGGAATAAATCACCAGAATATTTCTACAATTAGTAGATTTCCAAACACTTACTGAAAGTCTCTCATGCACATATCAGAAGAGCAAGTCAGTAACAATGGAATACTTTAACTCTTCCTTTGTGTTGCAAACTTTAAGAATAGGAAGGAGTTCTAGCTTCACTAGATAATTGACCTGGATCCTGATGCAATACATTTTCTGAGAAAGATTTCACAACAGGATCGCAATTTATATTGGGAAAATCATGAGACTGCTATTTTCATTAACAGCTGGCTTACTGTAGGATAAACTTGTCTTTGAAACTTTTTCTAAAGGATATTTATTTTATTGATTGAGTTCAATTTTTCCTTTATAGTTATAAACTAACTGAAAGGAGTGTACTAAAGAAGTGTGTATCTCCCCTGTACCATATACAAGCAATTATCTCTATATATACTCACAGTTGTAATATTTAGCAAATGCAACTTTTTGGTCTCATGCTAAGTAGACATGGAAATTTTAGGTAAATAGTGAACAGAATTTTTAATTTTTCTCTAAAACATCACCATTTGATATCTATCTTTTCATAGAATTTGGCTTTTTATGTAGAGAAAATTGTTATCTTTATCTATTTTACCTGTCTAAAGTCATTTTATCATTCTTTTATATTACAACCATGACTTTAAATTTCAAGGTACACCGTGATGGAGTAATGATTTGATCAACTGTCTGGTCAAAGCGCAGTCCACATACATCCCAGGGACCAACGGCTTTGTATTTTGGAATGGGGAAAACAACCAAGATTTACAGCTAAAGAGAAGTGGTAAAATGATTCTTCCTCTCTCCCCCTACTTGTCTGCTTGTCTTGATTTCTGGCTGCACCTTTCCTTTGAAATTTTTTTAAAGGAGTTGAAATACATATCTAAATTTTTCTTATGTTATTCTCAGAAAGATCTCTTTTGGAACATTTTTGTTTGTTTGTAATATTTTTTACTTACAGAAGACACCTATCTCAAAAGTTAATAAAATTTCTTAGAAATTAAAAGAATAAGGTAAGAGTAACTCTAAGGAGATTTCCTTATGATTTATTTAATTTATAAGTGATACTCTTCAAATTTTCATTATGGATAATCACTTGATGATTCAAGGTACATCCAATAGCTAAAGTTATTGAATTATGCTTTTAGTGAAATATAATAGTTCCTGTGTTTTAAAATCTGAAAAGAAACTTTTGACATATAAAATTATTGTGACCTTTACAAAAGAAGGTTTTTATGCTGTTCTCAGATAGATCTTGATGTATTGATCATCGATATGCAACTGTCAGGAAGTGATCAAATTGGCCTTTACCATAAGATTACATAGAGCAGCACAGATTATAAGTATATGTAGAAAGAAACTTTTATCTTTACCAAGTTTATGATTATAATGACAAGTAAAGAAAGTACACGCAGGTAAATGCAAGAGGAGGCTATGAAATACAAAAATTGATAAATGAAGGGATGACAAGTAAAATTGGGATAAATTTCTTCTGCTTAAAGGAAATGCAAAATCTTAATTACTCAAGTTTTCTACAGCAGCTTTATATTATGCATATGTATTTTTTCCCTTTTAGATCAAGGTTGCACAATAAAATTTTCCTCAATAATGAGAATGTTCTGTACTATATAAAGACTAGTCACTAATATGATGGGACTATTCAGTACTTAAAATATTGCCAGTGAGTGTGGCACAAACAAAATTTTAAGTTTTATTTCATTTTAATTTATTTAAATGCAAATAACCACTGGCAGTTAGTGGCAATGATATTGGACAGTACATTTTGGGATTTTTGTCTACTAAGAAAGTGCAATAAGATTTGTTCCTTTAAATATGTAATTCTTGAAGAGACATAGCCATAAATGTTGAATGCCCTTGTACGGCACTGCTGAAATAATCAGTGTACCTCAATAAATAAGAAACTTCTAATAGAATGATTTAATTAAACCAGGTAAGTAATATGACATTGCTATCATAACATGATAATGCCTATTTGTGCTATGAATGGGTTGGTAGAAACTTGGAATTGCTTTCATTTATTTCAAGAGCAGTAAACAGCATCTAAGTGTGAATGAATAATTCATTAATTAATTCAGCACACAATTATTAAGTGCCTAACAAGTTTTACACTCCTCAGACCGTAGCTAGTACAAAGATAAATACAATACTGCTTCATCCACTTAGTGAGAGGGCACTCAGGCAAATAATTACAAACAATATGATAAGTGCTGTGATACAGTTGTGCCTAATGTACTATTAGAAGAGGATTGTATTTCCTTAAGTGGGACATTTTTAAAGAAGTGTGATAGGAGTTAAGGTTATGGCAGAAAGACAGGTTGAGATTAGGTTATATATCTTTTTATGCATGCTATCTAGGAAAGTACCTGTACATGATATAATCACTTTCCCCTTATTTTACAAGTCCTTTGGGATCAGTCAAGGCTGTTGTACTTGATTAAGAAGCAAGGAGGAAATGTATACATCTACTACGCAAGTCCAGACAATAAACTCAGAATCTGGACAAAAACAGAGGCAAATAGAGAAGAAAGTAAAGATCCAAGATTCAGACATTATGTCTGCTGGGGCGTAGTTCATGTGAAACTCAAAGACCAAGGTTTACACCCAGGCCAGGGAGAATAACCAAAATGAACAACTAAATAAATGAAAAAGGGCTTCTTCCTCCTCTGCCTTCCTTCCTTCCTACCTGCCTAACTTTTTGCCTTCATTCCCTTTACCTGCTTCCTCCCATCCTCATGTCTCCACCAAGAAAAAAGAAAAAAAAAAATGCCAGAGGTAGAATTTAAAGAATACATGGAGGTTCAACTGTTTAAAGAAATAAATATAAGGCCTGTAGATTTCTGTCTAAAGTGATGGTAATGGTATAAAGATAAAGAATACGGCCATAAGGATATACTTGAAGCGAAAAACTTTAACACAGATGTTCAGAAGAAGTTACATGTATGCATTTCAGAATATATAACTAATTTGTTTTTACCTCATTAAATTTAGCAATATTTTAAATTAAAATGTCTATGTCCTCCCCATTATCCCATTTCCTTAATAAATTAATTAGGAAAGTCTGTACTTCTGTGTCATAGAAAAGTAAAACAACTTTTTATTCGGATAAGGCCTTATACTGACCAGGAAGCCCTTCTTGATCTTATAGTTTATACCATCAGAACACATTGTCTCCAGATTACTTCTAGATAGGTACACAGGGCCAAGTTTTTCTTATAACATTTCTGCTCTATTACGCTAGTCAGAATTGAGCTATGTGACCCAATACAGCAAGAAAGAGGGTATGAGACATGGCATAATCTTATGTGTCCAGGAAGAGAGACTGATGAATGCATATATATGTGTGTGTATATACACACATAAAGACCAACTACCACATAAAGACCAACTGTTATTAAAATCTGGTGTATAGTTATAATTTTTTTCTTGATCCTATATCTAATTTTAAGTAAAAATAATCAGTTGGTACATGCTATTATCTTATTTTGATGATTTTATATACTACACTCAGATAATTTTTCCAGAAATATTTACATGAGTTATCACATTATTTTGAAAGATAGCATACTTATCAATTTTTAATAAAGTTAATGTAAGTAACAAAATTTAAATGAAAGGAGCTTTTATTGTGCAATTGAGTATTTTTTTAATTTTTGTTAATGTGGGGGAAACTGGAAAAATAGTAAGTTAAGGAGATGGTGGCAATCAGAACTCTATTTTGTGCCTGTTAAAGATGCCTATCAGAATATACTCAATCAATGAGCTCATAAGTATACACAGCATGAAACTTTGACTACAGTTTTATTATAAGAGTGACTATTCTAGTTTATTTAACTGTAGTTAATAAGTCACTACAGTTCACTACACAACTGAAATGCCAACTTCAGCTTGCACCGAATTCCCACATACATAATGTATTTCTGCTCATTTGCTCAATTTTCAGATTTTCTTTCTGTATTATTTCCTTGTATATAATTATTGACTTTTTATATTTTGATATATAATTCATTCTCATTACTCAGTCTATTCTCTAATGCAGTCTAGTGCCTTGAATCTTAAAAATGATCTAAAGGATCATTTCCTCAGTGATCCCTCCCTTATAATTCACACATACACATACACACACTTAATGTTTGTATATGTGGCATTTTGGGGTAATTTGCTTTGAAATCAATGTTTTCCCACTGATTCAGTGTGTTTGAGTCACTAACAATGATCTCTACCACTGTATTGTTTTATGTAAAGAAAATCTCTTATACAGTCCATCTCCTGCTGTATATTTACTTCAGCCTGAACCTTCACAGTGTTATTTGGAGTAGATAAAATGTGGGAAAACTCATACAAAATCCATTAATTTTACTTAATCAAATTACAGTTGACTGAGATATAATCAGACCAATAATTCGTAGGATTCAGGACTTCCAAATGTAAACTAATCAGGATAGGAAAATTGATCACAAAGAAATAATTAAAATTATAACAAATTTTGCAGAGACAGTCATGAGGACATGCTACCCAGAAGAAATTAAGTTCCATAATTTTGGGATTTTCTGTATTTTGATGTCTGGAAAACAATAACACAAAAATAAAAATCTAATCTTATAAATAAAAAACAAATAAAGTACATATTAGAAAAACACCTTAAATGTTCCTGGGTTCCGAATCTTATATATTTTATGTCCAAAAGGGTTGTTCTGCACTCCTTACCAAACTAATATTTTTGCTGATGATGTAATAAAGGTGATAGTATAGATAAAGCTGACATTTTATTGTCTGAACCAATACATAATTTCCTGTTTCTTCTTCCACAAAGAATTCCATGCTTTGGTCAAACATCTTGCTCCAAGGGCCTATGTTCCTGTATAGTTGATAAATCTAGGCCAAGTCCTGTGGGGACCTATTCTTTTCCTTTTTGTATTTTCAAGGTATTTGAGCAAAATTGGCATTATTTCTTTGTTTCAAATGCTTGATATAGAAATCATAGGACCCTGAAATATTCTGTGTTGTACTAGTTTTAATTAAATCTAATTTTCTTAAAAGATATTCAGATTTTCTATTTTATTTCCATGTAATAGATCAAAATTCATCTAGGTTGTCAAAATTATAGTGGGGGTGACTCATAAAATTTTCTCATGATCTCTTTATTCTATGTCCAGTTGTATCCCTTCTTTTATTTCTGATACAGATGATTTATTTTTGATGTAGAGAGTTTTTTCTCACTTTTTTGACTAGTCTCAATAGGTATTTCTCTATTTACTCTTTTCAAATAACTTTAACATGAGTATTTTATACTCCTGATGTCCTAATTTTGCTTTTTCCCTTCTTGTTCTTATCTTTATTACTTTTTCGTTATAGTAACTGGAGATATAATTTGCTGTTTTCATCCAATTTCTTTTTTTGGAAACTCTGAGCGCTGATTTTATAACTTTTAATTTAAAATTTCTTTCAGTATTGTCTTACTTGCACACAAAACATTTTTGACATGTTGAGCTTACATGATTGTTTGCTGAAAACTATTTCTAGATCTCCTTGTAATTGCTTTTGACCCATGAGTTTTATAGATGTCTATTATATTAGTATTTTAATTTTTTTCATAAATCTTGTTACTGATTTCTAATTGAATATTATGATGTTCAGAAATTATATTCTATATTATTTCAATCTTTTGAAATTTAATGAAACATATTGTGGTCCACTTAAGGAGATGCTAATGAACATTTGAAAACAAAGTGTATTTTGTAGTTGTCGAATGTTCTACTTTGTAGATATTTACTGATAATGTTCCTTACACAGTTTTTTCCACATTTCCTTTCAATTTTTTATACAGTGGTGTTAAAATGTTCATCTAAGATGGTTGTAGTCTCTTTCTTTAGTACTGTTTTTATGTCATAGATAGAAGCTTTATAACTAATGATTTTACTTTTAAATCAACCTTGTTTTCATTACTCATGTCATGTCTACCTTTGGTTATTGTCTATTTTTTTTATAAGAAAAGAAGGAAGGAACAGGAGGAAGATTATTTTTTTCTTAAGGAAGAAAGGATGAGAATGAAGAAACATCTTTATTGATTTATTATTCAAGATTTTCTTTCTGGCGCCAGGTCACGAAAACCCGTCATTAACATATCCCACATGTCAGCATCTCAGCTACCTGAGCCACAAGTGTGCTCCCAGTTTACTGTCTTATTTTGAGCCCTACTCTTTTTGATGTTAATATTGCAATGTAATCTTTCTTATTCATATATTTTACAAAATGCAACGTTTTCCATTCTAATACTTTCAACTTATCTATAACTATATTTAAAGTACATCTCATAGAGCCAACAGGTATGTGGGACTTTTTGTTTTATAAAATATGACACACTCTTAATCTGCCATTTTATTCAATTTACTTTTAGAATATCTATTTTATGGTTTGATGGATGGGTTTAAATTTCTTTTTTTCTATTTGTTCTATATATGCTATTTACCTTATTCAAAAATGTATTATTTATTATTTTTCTCTCATTGCTTTAAAGATTGTAGTGTTTTTACCCAAAGAAAAAAGAAATGCCTAGGTACTGCTTTCATTTTATTTTCATTTTATTTCATTTTATTTATTTCATTTTATTTATTTCATTTTATTTTATTCATTTTATTTTCACTTTATTTAAGTTTCACTGATATTTTCTATTAGTTTTGTAGTTGTTTATTTGTTTTTCTTTTTTTTCTTAGATTCATTCTTTTGGAGTAGTTTTAATTTCCAATAAAATTGAGAGGTAAAAACAAAGAATTCCCATGTTTGATTAGTAACCTTGAGAGCTTCTCAGGTGAAATCTGAAACTATTTCCTGTATCTGGAGGACAAGAAAAGACTGATGAAAAAGGCAGACCACTCTGATTGGTAGGTGGCAGGTCTTATAAGCAAGGAAATTTATATGAAAGCTTTGTCTTAAGTAGAAGATAACAAAAATATCTTTGTACCTGCCTGCAAAATTCGAAAAATTTGTAGAGGCTTTAATGAAGATCAGTCATGGATATCACCCAGGTTGTCTCAACACTACATCTCAAGACTGTGTACTTATGGCAATGTCTAGGATGGGGGACTCAAGTGGAGCACACATGCCAAGGACAAGGGAGGGGATGAAAACCTGATTGCTTGGGGCCTGTTCTTAGTCAACTGATAGTCATTATTTTCTGTGGTCTCCTCCAACACCTTATACCGCTGCCCCCACACACATATAACTCCTGCTATTATTAAAATAATTCACCAGAATGGAGCATTATTGACAAGTTTGAACCTACACTGATACATTAAAATCACCCAAATTCTGCAGTTTACCTTGAGTCACTCTCAGTGTGATACATTCCATGGTTTTAGAGAAATGTGTAATGACATATATACACCATTACTGAATCATATAGAGTAGTTTTTTTTTTAAGTTTTCTCCAAAGTTTTTCCTTTTCCAGAAAAAGTATGTAGCTTTTTCAGACTGTTTTCTTTCACTTATTAATGTGCTTTTAACATTCCTCTATGTCTTAATGACTTGATAGTTCATTTCCTTTTAGAGCTGAATAATATTCCATTGTTTGTACCTCATTCTATATATATATATATATATATATATATATATATATATATATACATTCATACACTGAAGGGCATATTAATTTCTTCCATGTTTTAGCAATTATGAATAAAGTCACTAGAAACCTTCACATGTAAGCTTTTGTGTGGACAGAAGCTTTTGACTCTTTTGAATAAATACTAAGGAATATACTTGTTGAATCATGTGATAGGAGCATGTTTAGTTTTTTATGAAAGTTCTGACTTAGCTTTCAAATTGTATGTACCATTTTGCATTCCTTCAGGGAAGTATGAGAATTCTTGTTGCCCACATTCTTGTCAAAATTTGATTTGTCTGTTTTCTTCTATATTTTGACCATTCAAATAGGTGCATAGCTGTATCCTATTATTTTATTTATATTTTCTGATCACATATGATGTGGAATGTCTTTTCATATGCTTTTTTATCTTCTGTATATCTTCTTTGGTGTGTTAAATATTTTGATTTATTTTTTATTGAGTTTGTTCTTTGTTGAGATTTATTTTGAGAAAAAAAAGAAGCGTCGTTTTACAAAGAAAGAGGAAGAGGAAGT
Source organism: Solenodon paradoxus (assembly GCA_004363575.1). Classification (NCBI taxonomy): domain Eukaryota; kingdom Metazoa; phylum Chordata; class Mammalia; order Eulipotyphla; family Solenodontidae; genus Solenodon; species Solenodon paradoxus. The sequence continues at coordinate 290,878 of RJWH01000371.1, read as the reverse complement.
ACTTTTATCTGTGTTCATTTTTTGTTGTGTCTCTCCTCATCTTCCAACAGCCTTGAGCCTCAGTCCTGGGGCTTTTACATGGTCCATGGCCCAGCTGCCATCTTGGTACCTGAGTCATCAGGGTGTGCTTGTTGCTGAGTTTTAAGTGTTCTTGGCCTGTTTTGGATATCGGTCCTTTAGAAAATGTGTCCCTTGCAAAAGTTTTCTCTCAACCCATGGCTTTTTTCTAGTTCTCTTGACAGATTTTTACAGAGCAAGTTTTTTAATTCTAATTAAACTTAAGTTCTGAATTCAAACTCCTATAATACAAGCCTTGCAAAAAAATAGAATGCAATAAGACATCTGGGTAATATCTTTAGCTAGCTGATAGAGTTCATGAATATATTTAATGTTGTGCATTCCAAGCTTAATTATCTTAACTAAATCCATGAGGTTCTTCTCCATTAATAAACCACATTTGAATGTCCTGATGCAAAATACAAAACTCACATATCACAGTTGGTTTTAGAATAGTAAAAGAAGAATTAATACTTCATATAACTTAATGGATTTTTTAAGATAAAATTATTCAAGGCCTGATACTTAGATGTGAAAGATTAATATAAATTTGCTCAGGCATTGAACATAATATAATAAAATATAATAAGTAAATATTGTTTCCTGTTTTATACAAATACTCACAATTCAGATGACATTATATAATAGAATATAAAAAATAAAATCAGTTCTATGCTTTATACAAATAATGTCACACTTCAGAATCTGCATAAAATTCATGGGTCAATGATTAGGTCATAAGAAAAAACTATAATATAGTTATACTATATACATATAAACATATATATATTTATATATGTGTACCTATGTTTTATATATTTCATATGTATATTTTTCATTTATAAAATTGAAATATACACACTATTGATTTGTGATGGAAATTTTTGTCAACATTTAATGATTTTTATATTTTACAAAAAAATCCTGAAATAGTTTTTCTTGCAAAATTATTGGCCTGTAATTTTGCATGATAACTACCTACAGGCCTGTTGATGGTCCTCCTTACTTTCCACTTATTTACATTGTATTCCTGATCACAAGAGTCACTGAAATTTGGAACAACCACTGAAAAATATTACCCAATTTAAAAGGCTAAGAAATGATCTGAAAGATTTAGAGAGAGAATTGTAGAATTACTGCATGTTTCTTAGTTTGAGTAATAACCAAGAAAAAGTCAGATTCTGTAAGAAGGGTTCATGCAAACAAAACTCTTAAGTGAATGATTACATATGATTGCAGTTTACTCATTGACCCCAGAGATGGTCACATTTCAAACATTATTCTACTGGTCAACGTTTCTTGGAAAATGATTTAGGACTCTAAAGTTTATTTAATGAAAAATGGAAACAAGGACTTTTTATTTGCTGTCATCCATGAGCCCTACACATAGAAATATACATAAAAGTAGACATATAGGGAAATAGTAATTAGCAATTAAAAGGAATGAATTAATAATGCAATAGTATAGGTGAATCTCAAATAATATGCAAAGTGAAGGAAGTCAGGAGAAAAAAAAGCTCATCTTTTATGATTACATTTATATGAAAGTCTAGAAAATGTAAACTCATTTATAATGAAAGAAAGCAGATATTGTTGCTTAGGCACAAGGTGGGTGGTGAGGGAACAAGTAGCTATTCTGTGTGTGTGAGATCACAAAGGATCATAATGAAACTTTTGGGGATAATTGTATGTTCATTAAATTTACGTACTAATGGTTTTATTAATATATACATATATATGTCAAAATATTAAAATGTGTGCTTCAAATATATGTAGGTTTTATCTCTAATGTTGTAGAGTTAATAAGTTGAACAAATGTTTGTATGATGCCCAAACCACATTTTCAGCAGTTAGGCCAGCCGCCTCCAGTGGAGTGCAGTCTGCATATATTCCAGGTGTCTAGGCTTGATTCCCAGCTCCAGGGAGCAACCACTGTGAATAAGTAAATAAAAATAAAATAAAATGCTTCTTCCTCCCCTCACGGGTTGTCTTTCTGTTCCTCTTCATCCCTGCTTGCATCTTTCCTTTAAACAACAGTAACAAAAAAACATATTCTATTTGGATTATATTTAATAGTGAAAAAGCAGTTATTATCAATTACAATTAACAATTATTATCACCTGAAATTATTCCTGACATTATATGTGTTCCTATATACCTTTAGTCATATTTTTCAAATAATATTGATTCAATAAATAATTATAAATAAAAATCCTTGACTAAACAGCTATCAATATTTTGAATATTTTTCTTTAATTGCTATAATGAAGTACATATTTTGGCCTTAGCATTCTTATCTCACAAAACAAAGTGAAAACATGAAATTGGCTAATGTTCCTGTTATTTCAGTCTTTTGTTATTGAACTCCTTTTCTCCTAAGGGGCCACTTTATGCTTCAGCAATTAAGGTAACTGTTCTCCAGCCCTTTTTTCAGACATAGATTTGTTAGACAGGCTGTGGGCTGCTTTTGACAGGAAATTCAAACATTGAAAAACACCTAATTTTGTCTGTACACAAATAGCACATAGGATTGGATATTTCCTTTAGAGATAGAAGGAGAAAAGTGATCCAGAAAATTTAATACCAAAGAAATACAGACGTACTTGATGCTACTACCCTAGAAGTAATTACCTTACTGAAAAGTTTGCTTTTAGATGTCTGCTCATTACTCTGTTATTTCACAAGTTGTTATCTGACCAACATATATTTATTGTTCTACAAAAAACTGAACAATCAACTCTGACAGCTTAAACATTTTTTCTTCTATTATGTGCCAGAATTTCAGCAAAATATGCATTACTTTTCCCACATGTCAATGACCTCTATAAACACAAAATAGCAATCTTCCATTTTAATGACAACTGAGCTGTCTAAAGCACAAACATTTGATATAAAATTTTGAACTCACAACAGGAAACCAAAGATGTGGGTTGCAGAAATTTGTGACAGAATAATTAGTCTGAAAAATCAGATGAGAGGTGTACACATTAGGATGATCATAATTTTTCTCAAATATTTGCACTAACACATCATTTTCAATCCTCATCTGAAAAAATAGGATACCCAAAACTTTTAAAATATTTTCTGTAAAATGCAACTCCAGGGTTGCTAGCTGTAGAGAAGTCTTTAAAAAAGAAACTAATGTTACTATTATATGTTCCATTTTAGAGCCAGGGAAACTGAAAATATATCATTTATGATCACAACACCTGTAAGAAAGGGTATGTGGTAGAAGAAAAATGCATAGAGGACAAAAAAAAAAAAAAAAAAGAGTTTAAATTCTATATATCCACTCCATTGAGAGTTTAGGCAAGTTATCTAACCACTGTGTAGTTTGGTTTTCTCATCAGGCAATAAAAGTATTAAAAGCAATTATCCTACCTACTTAACAGTATTGTTATAGATATTTAAGTATTTTTTTCAATTTATTGAAAATGCATAATATTATATAGTTTAAGGCATGCCTCATAATAAATCAATATCTATATATCATACATTTTTACTAACAACAGACCCATTTTATCCTTTGCCATAAACTTGAGTGAAAATTGTTTTGAGGTATAATGTAAATGTGTGGAATTGACATTTCTCCTCTGATAAACAATGAATTTATGTAAATTCATTGTCTCATAAGGGAACAACATTTATAATAATTTAAATAGTAACACTATAAAATTATTTGCCTATAACCTTTGGAGTAGTCTAGTCAGCAACCAGAATTTTTGTCATTCATTCGTGATTTAAGTGTGTTTGCATAATTTTTATAGCCATATGTAATTAATAGAAAGCAACTCACAGTAATGTTTAATGCATTTTTCTTTTTAACGGTCAATGAACACATTGCTTAATGTAAAATTTGAACAACTAATTTGCAAATCATTAAAAATATAAAATAATTATGTGTTTAAATTATCATTTCCCTGTCATTTGAAAACATAAGTCTTGAATGAATTATTTGGATCAAAATAAATTCAGGACAAGATGGTAGACGAGAACTACTTCAACACTAAGGATGTAACTGAACTGGAAAACTCAAAAAACCTTGAGGCAACAGATTACCTAAGTCCTAGTGTTGGAAACAAGTAGTAGCCAATAAAAAAAGAGCTAATTGTCACAAAACTTTCTATTTGTATCTTTTCTCAATTCTGCTTTCTCCAAAGTAACTTCTTCAACGTCCCCTTAGAATATAAAAGTAGAGGTGTACACACATCATGTACCATGTGCTGAAAGGAGACATAAGGGAAACACCTAAGACTAGCTGCAAAGGGAAATGGACTCAGAAGCCATCAGAATGAGAGGTCTAGAGAATTCTACATCTATTTCCCCTTTCACCACCAAACACTGAATTATGTAATTATAATAGATTGCTGTGCTCCTCATTCTCAGATGATCAGGATTCCATGGAAGGGTGAGGAGAAATGTAAACCAGTGTGTAGCAGCAGCTGTTGATAGATGCTATATATGTTCTATAAATATGGTATATGTTCTCTATAACCATATTGATTCTCCACAAGTTATTGTGGAGCATCTTTTCCTTCTACACAGTGCTGTACTAACAAGCTGTTGGTGAATAATTGGTTTTTCTCTATTCCTTATGTCAAGCGAAGTGAGAAGGACTTCAGAATCACTTAAATAATTTGAGAAGTACTCTGGAGTTTAAGGAAAATGGGAATGTTCATCATGCATGCTTGGCAAATTCCAAAATCTAAAGCTGGCAGGACTTGTGGAGTCAGAGTTAAAAGACAAGAATGTGCTAGAAAGACTTGCTCTTCTAAAGTTGGGTGGGGATTTGAAATTTTCCCTTTCAAAAGACAGGCTCCTATGAAGGGATCCTGATTTGGTTGATCCTCATAAAAACTACACACAAATCAAACTAAAACAAAAACGTTCAAGAGAACCATCTGGAGTCGCAAGGCAACAGAAAGAGTAAGTGAGAAATAATTGCTGGAAGACTGGAGAGTGAATTATAAGCAGTCAAAAAGAGGACTATTGGACAGGACAATCCAGATAATCCCAGGTCTCTGAAGTTCCCCCCAAATCATCTGTCTGGTGAAGCTATCTGAATGGGCAACATAGTGAAAGAGCAACAACACAGTTAACACAGCACCAATCAAATGTGACTTCTCTACATCACCTCTCCCACTACCACTTATCATGCAAATGCTGGCAGCAGTACTAAAGAAAGTGAAGTTTCTACTTTTGTACCCTTAAATTCCCCAGACAGAAGATAATCTAAATTGGATGAGGAAAGTTACTGGATATTAGAGTAAGCTAAATTTTTTATTTTTTCAAATTGATCTCTAATCCATATAGCGATTTAAATATAATGATATAAGTACATGTATCACAAGCATACAGTCTGATAAATTTTCACAAAAGAAAAACTCATGTATTCTAGCACACAGTTTAGTAGGATATAAAACATTATGGTAGTTTCATGTCTCCACTTAAATCTAATTACTATTTTTTTCAGTTATTTTAACTTTCTATATATTTTAAAACTCCACAAAACTTAGTATATTTTTGAATAATATTAAATTTCTAACCCACCTAGCTACCCTTTCTGGTGTCTTTGTTCCTTTCCTACATTTCCGTGTTTTTAACTATAAATATTTCCTTCTGCCTAGAGATCATATTTTAATATGTCCTTTTTATGAACTTGAAGGTAATAAATATATTTTTATTTCATTCTAAGAAGCAATCTGCATTTGACTTATATCTGTGAAAGCAATTTTCACTGGGGTGTAGAACTCCAAATAGTTGGTTATTTTCCAAAATATTTTTAAAATGTCATTCTGTTGTGCTCAGTCTTAACTGTTATTGTGATGTCAACTATAATATATATTGAAGGTAATATGTCTTCCATCTCTGGATGATTTACTAAATTACTTGGATTCTGTTTGCAGGTATTTGGCTAATATATGTCTAATCTTATTTTCTTTATGCTTATCCTTCTTAGGGTTTGCTTATCTTGAATTTGTGTGTTAAAATCTCTCATCAGTTTTCAAAGATTCCATCACGATTCTCCAAAATTTGTTTCTATTCTATATTTTGCCCTGTATTTCTAAAAGTCAAATTGCCTCAATTATAGGGTTAGCAGTTCTCAGTATTATCTCTTAAGACATTGATAATATTGTAATAGTATATTTATTTATATTGCCCCTCCCAGCTCCAGGTCTCACGGCCAAGTCCATAGCTTCCATAGCTTCCATTTTAGCCACTTGAGCCACATAAGTGACTCATACTTGAATTAATATATTCTTGTATTGCCTGTCACAAAGGAATTTCCTAATATAATTATTATTATGATTACTTTTACTAAAATTATAGTTATTAAGAGCCACTGCTCATAAAGGCAATTTAGATAGTCAAAAATAATCCTTTATTTTGTACTAGGGACTTTAAAATTCAAATGTTACCCAACTGTTACATTAAATTTATTCACAATTCATATAGATGGCATAGGTGATTACAATTTTATTAATATGTAGCTATCCTAAAATGAAAGAAAAAATGAAATCTTTAATTTATCTGAGCATCTTTTTAAATTTTTATTTAGTTTCATTTTTGTTTTATGCTTTAATTACTAATAATGTATTACTGGGTTCACAAGTAGCATTTTATGGATAGGTCTTTGTAACTTTGAGCATGTCCTCATTCAATTCTTAGAGTTCTCTCAGTTTTTAACTTTAGGGATGAAAGAATATTGTCTTGGGAAAATGCAATATTGCATGTTATATAACATTATCTTTCTAATTTAGTAGCTCCAATAATGGTTGACAAAATGCTGTCTTGATACAAAGAATTATCTACAAAATAACTTGCAATATAATTATGTGCTTGATTTTGCATTTTAGACCAGTAGGTTATGATCTCATGAGATAGGTAGTTAATATCATTGACCCTGAGTTTTAATAAAAACAGAAGTTAGGCCAAAATTTCTTTCTAGTCTCCTTGGAGAAAACTTTCTGTTTAGTCATGTTGACTAAAATTAAATGAAGAGCTCACAATGTCAACAGTCTTGATCTCTAGGGCCTTGTGAGCTTTTATGAGCATTGTTCAAAGAAGTAAGATTTCAGTTTTATGAAAACAATAATTATACTTGTTTGCAGAATACGCTCCCTCATAATTAACCTTTCAATTACCCTCTCATCATTCTCTTCCTAAGGATCACCAATACTCTGCTACTATGTTCTCTTTCTGTTCTCTCCTCTCTCTCTCTCTAAATAACAAAGAGGTTTATAAATAGCTATAAAAATAATATTTGGGTAATAGATTAGCATTGCTTAAGGTTCAGAAGCTATCCAAACTGTTAAGGTAAAATGTAAAAACCAGTCAAAAGAGAATGAAAAATGTTAGAATTCAGTTAGAATTCAGTTTTTATGCTTTTAGAAAAACAAGTGTGAAGAATCAAGAAATTCTTAGAAACTACAGTAATTGGCTGCATTTTTATAGACTATAATGAAATTGCAAAAGAGATGAAAATTAGATGTGTCTAGGTCACAATTTTGCATTTTGTTTACCATAAACTGATAAACTATTAGTACAGAATATCATATTCATTATCGTTAAAAATAACTCAGTTAAGTCTAACTGAAATTTTAAGAAAACTGAAAGCAACTTTGATATTTGAGGTGGTTATTTGTGCTACATAGATGTGAGTTTTTATGGTTCAGAGCAAGAATAGTCCTATTTCTTTCATTAAGCTGCCATTAGGTATCTGATCTATGACTCAAAGATTATGACTAGAAAATATATTCCCCTAATACTAAATATTGAGTGTTTTTACAATTAAGTAATCACAAAATTGATCATAATTTTTTACTATTTTTTAATATTAGGACATTTTTAACTATATAATTTTAATTAAGATAATATTGTGATTATTATATATTGACATGAAGGTGCACAAAATAATATTAGAGAACCTGAAAACTCTTTTCGGTTTTCCAGTGACAGTTAATAAATGGAGAGTACAACCATGGTATGGTATTGGGATTGAAAAAATTCAGTGATCCTATTTGGATCTCCCCTGTTTTATTTGTACTCATTTATAAACATATGTATAGTTAGTTAGATGCAATTTTATTATACCTCTGGGTTCAAGTATCTACCATTTCTGTCAAGATACAGAATCTAGATAGAGAACAATTCAAATAGCACATATATCCTTCTAGTTTATTTTTTACAAAATCATTTTTAAAGCTCCATTCAGCTACTATTTCACTCCATAATTATCCTTAATCTTTTATTCATTTCCCATTTTTTAGTTATTCTAATTTAATATTGACACTTAGATAACTCTATCAATAGAGAATATAAATATAACTCCACAGGAACCATTATTAAAACAAATAAAACTTCCTGTGTAGAAATTCATTTCTGGCTCTAGGAAAAACAAGATGAGAGTTTAAAGTAATTTTCTGTCAAAAATCTTTCAGACAGCTTATAGTCTCTGCAGCTCACTCAGAAGGGTAATTTGGCAAAGTTTCCTCCCTATCAAAATGTTCCCTGCTCTCTGACAGTCTTAGGATAATTACAACTAGTGCCAGTGTTTTTCATCATATAGTCTCATTTAAACAAGGTGAGATAAATAAATCAGGCTCTGTAGCACCCAGAGATCTTAAACAATAAAATACTTTTTTAAAAATAAGAATTTATGTTAAAGTTTATATTGAGGGAATTAACTAGATCTCTTTCACAAATATGTTAAACACGTTTTTTATACATGGCCTAAAAAATTTAAAAGCAAAACAACAGTAGTAAAACATTGTTGGAAATGTAGGAAGCAAATAGGAAATAGAAAGCAAGTGTATGCTTTGGTTTAAGTGGAATTATTGCCTTATGACATTATATACAAGCATACTGAACACTTGGAAACTTTTGTTTCAATAAAAATAGTTAAACTATAATAGATCAATAAAGTTTTAAGTTATTTAAGCTTAATTTTCCTAGAAAATTCTTAGCATTGTGGTTTCCCCTGCTGTATTTTCTTTTTTTAAATTTTATCGAAGGAACATTGCATCATAACATTATATAGGTGCAAAATGGACATCATCGTAAATTAACATCTGTATATAATACATTAAGTTTATCACCACCAGTCCAGTCCCTTTTCCTAGGGCAAATGTCAGGAAGGTAAGGGGAATCAAAGTCTTATAAATAAAGAAACCAGCAATCAAGTAAGCAAGCAGATGAGCCTTCTTTATTCAAGGTTAGCAGTAATAATAAGTTCTATTAAACAATTTAGAAACAAAGTAGAAATACAGATCTCACCTTTAGTCATACTTGGTGTGAGGTGCGGAAAATTTTTTAATAAGGTGGTCAAGGTTAGTAGGGCTGATGAAACCAAGCTATTTTTGTAGGCATGTATCAGACTTCACTTTTTCATGTATTGCCTGGATTGATTGTCTTCCTAAGGCATTAAAGGTCCTTCTCTGAGAAGAGTTGCAAAATCTAGATCCAATAATAAGGTGCTATGCATTATCAAACTTAGTTGGCAGACTTTTACTAATTATGGGGAATTCAAGATTTCAAAGAGGCAAAATTACTTGCATGGTGGTTAGAATACATTGCAAAATTTTAGGTCATATGTCTTTCAATTTTGATTCCCATTCTTGACCACTGGATATCAAATTTGTTTTATCAGTCTTAAGTAAGGCACTAACTCTCACTGAAAATAGCTGTAATTCACAAGGGATTAGATTCATTATCGGGGAAAATCATTGAGGCATAATTTTCACTTTTAAATCTTAGGACATGAAGAAATATAGCATTAATTTTAAAACTTTGCTTCATATTAGCTAAGTTCCAATGCTCCTCACTGAATATCTGCATTTATATCTATCTGTATCTGTATCTATATAATTTTCATTTTCATGCACAAATGTCCACATCTGTTCACAAATGTTTTTCAGTTGTGAAATCATATTTACAATTTCAAGGCAAACATAGATAAGCATGACTATAATTATGTATTCTGCTGAGCTTATTCAGAAAAATTATGTCGGTAAACACTGAAGATTAAATTGTGTCTCCTAAAAAGGACATGTTGAAATTCTACCCTCTATTATCTCAAAATGTGAACTTAACTTGAAATAAGAATAGTTGCAGAAGTAATTATTAAAGATGGGTTTCAATTAGAGTGGACAGACTAATCTAATATGACAGGTATCCTTATATGAAGTTGACTACATGAAGAAACAGATAAACAGGAAAAACTGCACAGGAATATGGAGACAGAGACTGGAATGATGCACTTATAATAAGTGAGAGGTTGCTGGTAATAACCAGCAACCTAAGAGGCTTGAAAAATTTGCTTCTCAAAGCCCTCTGGAGGAAGCAATCTTGCCACACCTAGATTTCAGAGTTCTAGCTTCTGAAATTGTGAAATGACAGCTTCTTGCTGTTTCAAGAAATCCATTTTTTGGTACTTGGTTATGACAGGCCTAGAAATGAACATAGTTAATCTAAAGATATACTTGAATTCAGAAAATTCCTTCTACTACCTCAGGTTAAACACCAACAAAACAAAACATAAATATTTTTATAAACTTGTAGAATATTACAGATGAAACAGGAAAGGTATTTTTTGTAGGAATAATTATTTGAGATTAAAAGAGATTGAGCTATATCATGATTTTTACATTGATCTAAAAGGACTGGTACTTGACCAGAAAAAACACAAAAATTTAAAATGTGTTTAATTCTTCATTGGAATGTGACAATAGTTTCATGTGTGTTGGTGTAACTAGCAAATGGTCATTTTTACCTTGTGACATATCAGAAGATTAAGAATACTTCCATCATTATCTCTACATGATTTTAAAGTTGTAGACATAATGATGCTTTCCTCTAGTCATGTTAACAGTATTCTTGAAAATAAAGGCAATATTCTCCATAATCACAATAGCAACTTACCTTTTACACAATTTAAAAGACTTCATGATACTGCTCATGGAATGTATTTCCAGATTTCCTAATTATCCTCAAAGCATTTATAATTTATTTATTTTGCTGTTACCACTGTTTGTTTATTTGTTTTTCTTTTTTTAAAGGAAAAGTGCAGTCAGGTTGAAAGTGAGAGGAGGAAGGATTTTTTTTTTTTCCTTTTAGTTATTCGCACTGGTTGTTTTCCCTAGACCGGGGACTGGAATCCATGGGCATAAAGCCTGCATTCTTTTGAGGCAAGTGACCTAACCACTGCTCCATGAGGGTGCCATCACTGCTGTTTTTAATTTCAGTTCTTTTTAGTTTCTTTCTCTCTCTCTCTTAATTCTGAGTTCACACTTTTGCTGTTCTTACATTATCGGCATATAGATTTATAGATTGTCCTGTAGAATATTCAACATCTTAATTTACTAAATTTTTCATTATTTTCTTATCTGTTTTAACTGAAGTAACACTATTATAATGTAAAATTTCAGGTATAGATTATTATACATCAAAATCTGCATATATTTTCATATGATTATATTAAAATTAAATATTTGGGGGAAGTATACTAAAGAGGTTATATATATATTTATATATATATATACCTCATTCTTATATATCAAAATGCATGTAATACAAAGTCATCTCACTGTTGGTGAGGCCAATCTTTCTTCCTTTATAGTAATCATTAACACTCTCCTTTTGATGGCAAGCTTAATATATACAAATTTGAATTATGATTCACACCTTAAAAGTATATAATGTTATGATATAATGCTCTTTCAGAAAAAGAGAATATGGTACCAGGTAAATAATATTTAAAAATTAAGCAATATAATCTCTTTTATAACTGACCAGTATTCACTAAAATCTTGCAGAAAAGCAAAAAATAACCTTATAATTTCCATTATATATAGTTTTGCAATGTAATAGTCTTGAGATCAGGTATTTTTTATGATTAGTTCATAAATATTTAATGGAAGTCATTTGTTGTTGTCGTCTTTAAAATGTATTTGTGTTAATTATATAGGACAATGCTTTTGTTAAATTCATTCATTTATTCTTAGTTTTGGGACATTTTCTTGTGATATGTGTGTTAATTTTATTCTCACTACTTTTTCTTTTCTCTCTATTGGAAGTTATTATTCACAAGATGTTGTGTATTTCTGTTCTTGTCTAGTATTTTTTATTGCTTTGCCTATATTGTTTTGCCTATCTTCTCCTTTTGGAAGATTTCTACATTTATCTTCTAAACCTCTTATTGTTATAATTTTACATTTAATTGTATATATTTTTTAAATTTCCAAAACTTTCTCTTTTCTAATTGTTCCTTGAATGTGTTCCTTTTTTTCCCACACTAAAGTGGAGATTTCTTCTGTTATCTCTTAAAAGGTTATAATATTAGTTATAATTTAAATTTATGTTTGTCCCCTTTGTTGTAATTACTTCTTCTAGATTCCTACAGGACATTGTACAACTTAATCATATTTAAGAATAGGTTGCTAAAATTCCGATTAAATTTTAAATGGCTCCAGTTTGTAGAGTGAATTTATAAGCAATGAATATTTCATCTCAGAGACCCAAGTCAGCACTGTTAGATCTTTTTTTCTAGAGCTATTCACTTTCTTCAAGGACAGATATTCTGCTTTTCCGAGTGAGATACAGGATTACTGACAATGTAAGCACTAGGTAATAAATGGAATCTGGGGAGAGACTGTCTCACTGTTCAAAGTATAGCTGTATTCGAACTCCTATTTTCAGCCCAGGATCTCATAACCTATGTCCCTGCATCCTTGAGTTTCTCTACTGGCAGCCTGAAAGGAAATTAATTCTCATCAATTCTCAAATTTGTATGTGTCTAACAAATAAATGTAGCTAAAGTGATACAAGACTCAAAGAACCATGCTTGCGAATCAACAATTTTCTAAGCTATTTTGTTCTTGTCAGTTAATTGCTTTGCATATATAGAAGACCGTAATCCCAAGAATGTGATTCTATGTGTGATGGACAAATATCTTGAGTAATTACAAATAAAGGAAAGAAAATGAATGTGAACCAGACAGGAAATAGCTAGATCAAACCCCAATGCTTAATAAAATAGTCTGTCTAACTGGCAAATGACATTATCTAAAAATACCATCTGACATTAGATTATGTGATAATGGTTTTTAAACTACATCACTCAAGGTTATGCTAGTTTCTTTGCTAGGTTAACCTTGGCTTATAAGTGGATTGACAAAATGAATATTCATTCCTCACTTTTATTGACCATTCTGGAACCTAGAGTCCTTCATATGTGGGTTCTTGTTTTTTTTTATAACTTTAGAGGCCTTGTTCACATAAAGATAGAGTGCAGTGCCAGAGTACATTAAACCTTCATAAACATTTCAGTCAGGAAGTGACCCATCTCACTCTGCTAACACAGAACTCATCCATGAGTTCTTAAAAAAGTCTGACTTGATAAGTACATATTCTACTTTCCTTTATGAGTTTATATGTCATATTTCATAGAGAAGATACTATCACAATCTTGATTAATTTTCATATTTTCATCCATTTTTACATGGATACAATCATTTTCCTTACTAAGTGGGCTATATTGTTATATATTAAATTTGGTTTTAACTAATGGACTTGTAGTGAATTGAAAGACATTTGGTAGGGAAGTATTATAAAATAACTAAAAGTATAATTTTATATATTTACTATTTACTTAATAAATAATAACTCAAGTTCTATCATGTGTGCTATGTAAAATTGTTACTTTTCCTCTATGCTTTCTTCATATTCCTCATTTTTAAAGTTGAATCTGTTTATCTCAATGTCCCTACGATGTTTTCACCTCCTATCTTTCTCTGTCTTTCTCTAATCTATTTTTTTCTGTTGTATAGTGCAATAGGAAGATGTCCCATCTCGATTCTCATCGCAGATATTTTCATAATACTTCTGGGGCCAATATCAAATCACATAGCCTTTCCAGACTCCAGGATATTCTGTTCAATAAGCTAAAAGATAAACTTCTAAATATCTCCTTACAAGCCTTTCAAGAGCTAAAATTCTACAATTGCAAGAATACTGAACTTAAACAGTATTTTATGATTGTTTACTTACTCCCCCAGCCCACTATAACTCATTAGGTTAGTTTTAGGGAATTTTAGAAAATTTAATCTTCAATAATCTTCCACCTTCACCTCTGAAATAAAAGCAATTATCGTCAGACATTTGCAATCACTGAAGCTTTCAAGATTCATTTGCAGCAAACTGAAACTCATCACTTTCTCTAATCAGCAGACTACTTTAATGTTACCTGCAAATCTAAAGAGAAATAATAAATAACTTGAAAAATGCTAGAATAAAATTAATAAATAAATCATTAAAGGAAGTCATATAAATCGAGAAACTAGAGAATAAGAGAAATCCAGGGTAATAGGAAATGCTAATTTAGAAGCATATTAAGTAATGTAGGCATACTGAACAGACTCAAATGTAACTTAATACATTTGCACTTTGATTTTCTATAACCAAATTGTGCAATGATGCATGGTGTTTATAAAGTGGTTATAGTTTTTAATGCAGTTTTCTATTTATTTTTTCATTAATTCCCTGCTGACACCCAAAAAGGTGACTAATCATAAAAACGTACTTATATTTTTGTCATTTGAAATATTCTCTCCTTGATTATTTCATTTAATCTTCACAAATCATTTTAAAATTTGTTAGAATCATACTCGGTATTTTATTGAGTAACATGACACAGAAACATTAAGTCACTTGCACGGGATTGCTCAACCCACAGCAAATAGTGTGAAGAAGCTCATGGAGCATTATCATGAGATAGTAGTCACTGAATTTTCTGCATCTTGAGGCAGAAAGTTGGATGCTGACGTGATTTGCAAACTCTTAAGTGCTTAATAACAGTATAACAATATTTAAGTTGTAGGAAGTGAATCCCAGAGAGGTCTCAAAATCACACAGATCTTTCCTTGTTGGTACCTTTACTAAACTTGTCACTCAAATCTTGTGATTCCAATACACTATAGTTTGTCTTCATCATAGCACAAAGCATAGAGTGAATTAGAGACCTCTATTGCTGGTTATCTTAAATCATTTCCAGTTTACTGACCCACCTGAAAACAAAAAGCTCACCATTTCTTCCAGAAAATGTACTGTTTTCTTCATAAACTGGTGACTAACAACCCCATACTTTAGAATTCCTCACATAATGTTGCTCTACTAATCAAACCTCCAATTCAGATTTTGTTATAAACTAAGACTTCTATTGTATTCATAAATGAGCTAATGCTCAGTAATTCAAACTTTGTAAAGCACAATCCATTTCAGTTACCACCTACCACTGTCTGTAATAGAATTTGCTGTTTGGATAAGAAAAAAGACCTTGGAAGAGAATGTGTAATGACTTTCAAGACACCAATGTGGTGTACACAATTGCTTGAGAGTTCACACTTTCATTGTCAGGTATAGTTATTTACACCTCCTCCACTTTCAGAAATCATATTTCAAACTAGGATATAAATTCTATGAGAATAGAACTCTTAACTAATTTTTATTTACTGCTTTATCTCCAATGTTCCAAACATGTTCTAATAGAAGGTGTGCGATGAATATTTTCAAGTGAATGAATGAACAAATTTCAAAAAAAATTCACTAAACACATGAATTTTTATTGTGATAATAGGAGATATAAACTCTAAAACAAAATGAAGGTTTCTTGCATCACATATAAGGATGTCATCACAAATCCTCATAGGTAAAATGAACCTCTAAAATTGCAACAACAAAAATAAAATGACAATTTAATATAAATAATCACATTCTATACAGTCTCTAATGCGTTAACTTTTTAGCTTTGAAGATAAATAGCCAGTTGCAGAAGTCAGAAAGTCATTTGGCTTGTTCAACTCAGAAGATTCTACAGATCTAAATTTATACTTTACTAAGTATAAATAGAATTATACTTTACTAAGAATGAAGGAAGAGAGAAGAAATATGAATCTTTTTGATTGCTAGTTTTTTTTAAATGATCTCAGAAGAAACTGAGATATTTCCCCTTTATAAAATGTTAACATGCTCTTTTGAGTTCAGTTTTATACTAACCTAGAGAAAAGGGCTATTTATTTAACCAGGATTATCGAAAGACAGTAATAGAAGCAAAATAATGATGTGATATTTAATTTATTTTGTCATATGTTTCATGTTCACCATTGTCATTTGTTTTATGCAAATAAAATGGAAGGTAAAAAATGAGATTTTTTGATTAAGAGATTTTTGTTGTTTGTTTTACTGGGCCAAACCTAGAAGAGTCACTTATTACTTGTCTTTACATTTAACTGTCTATCAGTCAGTCACTTGGTAGCATCTAACATCAAGGAATACTGAGAAATGCAGTCTTCCAATAATCCCAGAAGGAAGAGAAAATGAAGTTTGATAAATAATTTTCATCACAGTATGGAAGACAAAAGATTAAATGTTTTCTAACATTTGATCCTCTACTATTTTTCTTCACAATATTACTTGTATTGTCATTCTTTTTACCTTAAACCATTATTTCCTTCCTTTATTCACGCATCACAGAATTTACAAATACCAGTTAAACAACAAATAAATGGAAGCTTAACAAGCTCTATACAAAAAAAAAAAAAAAAAATTAAGAGCAGCAGTTTAGTTAGGAGAGGAACTAAGGAATTTATCCTCTGTGATACATTTCCATCATTTTATTAGTGCCCATCATTTGTAGTGGACTGATAAATAAGGAGGTTATGCCATGAAGAGGGAGTCAAAAAGCCTCCAATTCTCCCTTTTGTTCTTATGTTTTTATGCTGGGTGCCAATAAGGTAAACAAGCTGTCATTCATATGCTCACATGCCTATTCTAGTGTCTCAATATATAGTTTTTTCTAATTCATTAAGGAGAGCCAGTCATTTTATTCTTTTGAGTCTTTAAGCCTAAATATTTCATATGGCAGACATTTAACATCAAAGTACAAAGGAGTAAGTAAAATGCTTCAATGTTACTTTTATTTACATTTCACATGCATCAAAAATATACAATGTATATATTTTATATCAGAGATTACAGAAATTAATGCAATCACTAAAATAGGTTTCATTTTTATTCTAGGTAGAATACAATTATTGCAATATTCCTTTTATTTTTAATGTTTTCATGGATCTTGGTAACTATTCATTTGAATGACCTAGGGAGAAGTAAATAGTGAAAAGAAAAATTTATAGCTTTGATGATAGTTTATTTATAACTATAACTATGATTAATATATGACAATTGCATGGAAGTTACATGTCGTAAATGTTAACAATATTATATCTAGCAAATAGGCTTTAATGACTGTGATTTAAATGATGTTATATTGTGGCTTAGACCAGGTATTAGCTTCAAGTGACAAAGAAGGAAAATTCCACCTGAATTTTATGAAATAGTTGTACATGGAGAGGTGTATTAATTATCTGAATAAGAGGGCAAGGCCTCTTGGAAAGGCAGAAAGAACCTATGTTTGTTAGAGGGGCATCTTGTGCACTAAACTGTCAAAATAAAGGAGATGTTTCGTAGAGTATCTGGCAATAAATGTGGAAAGATAATTTGTTTTCAGATTATGGAAGATTTTAAGAGTAAACTTGTCTTCTAAATAGTCAAGGTCATTTCTTTAAATATATGGTACTACTCTTAAAGCCATATGTTAGAAAAATTAATATGTCAAATGAAGCAGAATAAATAACAAAGCAAGAAAAAGCAAGAAGATGAATTTTGAGACTACCGTAGAAGTCCTATTGTGATTGACAAGTCCCTGAACATGGTTCATGACTGTGAAAATGATAATGTGGCAACACACATGCAAGCATATTAAATCTACAGTTATACCAAGGTCCTGGGTTCATATCCTGGAGTTGCTGGAAAAAAACAAGATAAAATAAACAAAAATGCTTCTTCCTTTTCTCACTTCCTACCTTCCTCTGCTTAATTTCAACACTGCCTGCATCATTCAAAAAACTTATGTTATCATTCGTGGTTCTATTACATTGCCCTAGGCTATTTCTCTGATATCCAGCTTTTCCCCCTTATATATGGGACTTTAAGTCCTAATTTTTTGCAGCAAGTTTTTTTCCTGACCCCCTTGTGATCCTCAGCTATGTTGCATTTATGCAGAAGTAGGCAGAAAAACCTGGTAACTAGAATGATATAAAAATAAATTAGGAGTCAATTGTGGGAAGGACAGATTCAAGATGGTGACCTGGTAGGGGCAAAATACAAATCCTCCCCACAGAGCAGCTAGGAATTCACCTAATATCCAGAAACAAACACTGAAGAAAAGCACAAAGCCCATAGAGATGCAAGAGCTTTCAAAATGACAAAGGGTAGGCAAAAACATTCTGATTCAGAGCTTCACAGCAGATGCAGTACTCAGGATTCATGCCACTTTAGATGGGGTGAAACCCTGGGAGAAATAGGCCTCCTGGAGAGTTGCTACAAAAGCAACTGAAAACCTGCCCAGCAGGACTAGGACATGGAGGCAGGGTAGTTGGTCTTGGCACAGAGCGGGAGAACCAAAGCCCCAGTATCTGAGCTAGAGATCATGTGGAGAATAAAAAATACTTAGAGACAAGAGAGAATGAGGACATGAGCTACCAGAATCTATGTGATGCAACAAAAGCAGTACTAAAGGGAAAGTCCATTGAGATCCAGGCCTATCTCAAGAAACAAGAAAAAATTCAAATAAACAACTTAACTCTATAATGCAGAAGAACAAAGAAACCAAAAGTTGGTTCTTTGAAAAAATAAACCAAATTGACAAACCATAGGCTAGACACAAAAAGAATAAAGAGAATGAGCTATCAACTACAATCAGAAATGAAAGGGGAGAAGTTACAACAGATTCCACAGAAATACAATCATCATAAGGGACTACTATGAACAGCTCTATGACAACAAAGTGGACAACCTCGAGGACAAGTACATAGTTTTAGAAAAATATAGGCTACCAAGACTGAAACTGGATGATTCAAAATATCTGAATAGAACAGTAGCAAACAAATAATTTGAAGAAGTAATCAAAATCTCCCTAAAAATAACAACCCAGGACCAGAAGGCTATTTTTAATAAGTATTACCACACCTTCGGATCAAGCATTAAAAAACTATTCTTCTCAAACACTTTCAAAATACTGAGAACAGGGAACACTCCCAAATACTTTCTATGAGACTAACATCGCATTGATTCCAAAAGCTGATAGAGACATTACCAAGGAAGAAAATTACAGACCAATATCTTGAATGCACATAGATATAAAATTTCTCAACACAATATTGGCACACTGATTCCAACAATGCATCAAACAGATCATCCACCATGACCAAGTGGGAATTATTCCACGGATGCAAGGATAGCTCAACATACATTTCTCTTAATGTACTATACCATATCAACTAGTGCAAGGAGAAAATTACCTTATAAATAGACACAGAGAAAGCTTTTGACAAGATTCAACACTCATTTATGATAAAATCCTTTCATAGAATGGGAATAGAAGGTTCATACCTCAATATAATAAAGGCCATGTACAACAAACCCACAACCAACATTATAGTCAATGTGAAAAATTGAAAGCATTTTCTCTAATATCAGGAACAAGGTAGGCTGTCTACTCTCACCACTACTATTTAACAATGTGCAACACTTCTTAGCCAGAGTAAACAGGCAATAAAATGAAATGAGAGAAAACAAAATTGGAAAGGAGGAAGCAAAACTATCATTATTTATAGATGACATGATTATATATACATTGAATATGCTAAAAACTGTCAGAAACTAGAAGAACTCATCAATGAATACAGTAAAGTGGCAGGCTTAGGTTAGAAAAGCAATGCACAAAAATTCATAACATTTTTATATGCAAGAAATATGCTAGAATAAAAAGTAATCAAGGAAACCATACCATTTAAAATAGAAGTTGGAAGAATCAAATATCTTGGAACACGCTTAACAGGAAGTAAAAGAACTATACATTGAAAACTACATGTCTGTCTTAAAAGAAATGGAGATTGATCTAAATACATGGGAATACATAGCTGCTCATGGTTGCAAAGAATCAACATCGTTAAAATGGTCATACCTAAAGCAATATATAAATTGAATGCAAGCCCCATTAAAATCCTTTAAACTTATTTCAAGAAATAGAACAAAAATACTGAAATGTATATGGAACAACCAAAGATCCCGAATAGTCTAACAATTATGAGAAGAAAGAACAAATCTTGAGTGGTTACCTTCCCAGATATTGAGCTATATTACAAATAGATAATGAGCAAAACAGTAATGTACTGGAATAGTATAAGAGGCACAGGTCAGTGGAGTAGAACACAATCACCAGAAACTGACCCACTCACATACTTTCAGGTAATCTTTGCCAAAGTAGCCAAAGTATATGTTGGACAAAGGAAACTATCTTCAATATATCATGATGGGAAAACTAAAGTCTCATGCAAAAGAATAAGTTAACTCTCTCCCTAACATCATTCATAAAAATAACTCAAAATGGACTAAATACTTGGATATAATACCAGAAATCATGAAATTCTTGGAAGACAACTGAGGAAAGACATTCCATGATATTAATATTAGTTCTTTGGGTACTCGATCCAGCATCAAGGAGAACAAAAAGAAAAATAAACAACTGCTAGTACGTCAAACCAAAAAGCTTCTTCACAGTGAAAGAAAATGTCACCATAACAAAAAGACAGCCTACGAACAGGGAGACGATAATTGCATTCCATAAATCTGACAAGGGGTCAATAACCAAAATAAACAACGAACTCATAAATCTCAATAACAGAAAATAGTCAAACCAAGAAAAAATGTGAAGAAGAATTGGAGAGACATTTTTCTGAAGAGGATATACAGAAGGTCAATAGTCACGTGAGAAGATGTTCTTATTTCTGGCTATGAGGGAAAAGCAAATCAAAATAACAAATACCACCTTATACCTGAGAGACAATTGTCCAAATGTGGATACAGCAAATGTTGGTGAGGATGTGGGGAAAAGGTAGCACTTTTACATATCGGTGGGAGTGGAAATTGGTGCAACCCCTGTGGAAAGAGTATGAAGATTCCTCAAAAAGTTGAATATGTAAATTCCTTATGACCCTGCCATCCCACTTCTTTGTGTTTACCCAAAAGATACAAAAACACTAATTCCCAGAGATTTATGCACCCCATGCTTATTGCATTAGTTTATTCACAAAAGCTGAGAACTGAAAACTATCCAACCTCAGATACATGGATAAAGAAGTTGTATATATAAACAATTGAATAACTATGTTACGTTAGTCTAGCTGCATTCTTTTGCATGATTTAAACGTAAGATATTAAAAGAATAAAAATACAACTATGATAATTTTGTTTGACTGAAAATGTTTATATTTTCATTGTTACACAGATTATTTAAATATGTTAAAGTTAAGTAGAAATATAAGAAAACATGAACTAATGTTACTTTTTAGATTATGAATTCAAAAATATGCAAAGACATAAATATCTTTATAGTGTATTCTCTCAGTCATACTAGTTCAAAAAAGCATCACTGCAATATTTTTACTTCATATCTGAATTTCTTAAAAACATTTCATTGTAGGACCATTCATCTTCAAGTAATTTTTTATTTTCCAGGTTTCATCAGCTCTAGTCAGACTGCAATATTTCCCTGATATTAGAATACCCACCACTACCTAGATGATATCTATAGACATTGTACCTTGTTTGAATTAGTCTAATCCTTTCTTCCAAGGATTATCAGGCTGAAAGACAAACAATATCAGCTTTGCTTGATGTCTTTGTTCACTTGAAAAACGTATTTCAATAAATATGCTTTCAAAAATAATCCCACTCCCTCAGACTCACAATAAAATGACTTTAACAAAAACAAGAATTTACCATTGGTATGTTTTGTCACTAAAAAGCATAAAATTGAAGGTAAACAACCTAGCATATAATTCAATGAGCTTTCCAGTTTTTCAGCTGACAGTCACTCAGTTAAAGTCTGTGTTATCTACCTCACTGCTCTTTAGAGCACATAAGAGACTTGGACAGAAGATAACATGTCACTACTTACCATAAGTCAAAACTTGTGTTATCATATCTACCATAATTTCAAAATTATAAAAATCCATATTCACTGTAAATGCAGAAATATGAGTTGAAAGTCAAACTAACCACAATAAAGG
The DNA here is from genome assembly GCA_004363575.1 of Solenodon paradoxus. Taxonomy (NCBI): domain Eukaryota; kingdom Metazoa; phylum Chordata; class Mammalia; order Eulipotyphla; family Solenodontidae; genus Solenodon; species Solenodon paradoxus. Next base: position 268,637 of record RJWH01000371.1, on the reverse strand, counting down.
AATGGTTGCACTTCATTCTTTGAAAATGAGAATTTGTAAAGCATAGATTAGATTGAACAATTGACTTGCATCACAGGACAACTTACATTGGTATCAGAAGCCAATATCTATAAATTAGAGGAAATAAAAAGTGTTATTGACATAGAAATAGTATTCAGAACTGATTTTCAGTCTCTCTTGTTATTAGCTTCAACTAAATCCCTTTATCACTTTTCTATTTATGTATGAAATACAAACCTATAGATAGATGCTAGGTACATATTTTGATAGCTAGATAGTAGATGATAGACGTGCAGATTTATAGACTGAATGTTATATGTATGTATATGTATGCTGCTATGTATGCATGTATTATATATGTAGTAGGAGGCTGAAATTAAATTACATGCAGTCTGAAAAAAATTCTTTTGTTTTTTTGAAAAGTAAGAAAAAATATTCCCATTAAAGTTAACTTATGATAAAATATAAATTTCTCAAGTTTCTAAAAAGTCTAAGACAGGTAAAAAATCTTTGCAACATTACCTCTTTGATGCAAAGTGAGTTATAATGTGATTAACAATGGAGTTCTATAACTTAGCCGGCTTTTTTCAAAAGAGGGCTTGTGTTTTGGCAAGGCAGTGAGTTGCAGGGCAAGAAAGGAGTGGGAGACAGAAAGGAGCAATGGCAGGCAACTCCAACACTGAAATCCAAGTGGCTGAGGATTAACCTTCGCATTCCTTCTTCTGGCTCAATCTTTCTGGAACAATCCTGTTTAAATTTCAACTAATCTAAAAACTTAGCATTTTCACATTCTCCCAAAAGTCTCAACCAGTCATATGACTCAGAATTATACCCACTGATATATAAGGAATAGTTGATCAAAAGGAGTTGGTGCCTATTTACATTATGTCTCAGGGCAGAGTTACATCTTGCAACTGTATTCTCAAATTCTGGACCAGTGATGTATAAATGCAAGTCGTCCATGATTTTATTAACCCTAAAAATAATGAAAGCTCTCATTTTACACTATTGGAATTTTGGTTCCAATTATCACATTATATTAGAGTTATATTTAATTTATTTGAAGAAATATGAGTTCTCATCCAGTATCTTGATTTGTGGTGATTGCACAAGTATATATGAATGAAAGAATTGTTTTTGTACACTTAAGATCAGTATATTTTATGTTCATTATGTAAATATTTTATTCATCAAAAAGGCAAAATATTTCTAAAACCACAATCTTTTGGTTGGAAGAATTGATGATAAAATAGTGAAGAATAGTGTAGTAAAAAAACATGGAAAATAGGAGTAGACTCATGTAATATCTCTTTTTTTTAGAAGACTTTTCAGAACACTCTGATCTTTACAAAACCTTTTTGTCTCTCTTGACTTTGTTTCCAAATCTTGAAATAAATGAACTCTTAAGTTTCTTTGAGTCATTCTTCTCACACTATTCACTACAAAACCAAGCATAGACTAAGCAATTATCAAATAAATCTTATTAATGTGCATTGAAGTCCCAATCGTATCCCAGCTAAAAAAATAAAAAGGTTCTGAATTATGCTGTATTGTTAATGCTTCCCAAGTTTTCATGATCGCATGAAACTTATGATTAAAATACTTTTTATAGATTGCAACTTATGCATAAATTAAACAACTTCTGTTCATTCAAATACTAGGATTACATAGTATGCAACACTTAATTATCTCACATTTCATCCGAAATTGAAGACAACCTATATCTTAAGATGTTTTGATTTTGAGTTGAAACTTTTTTTTTGATTCTTAAAACGAAATTGCATTATTGATTAATGGAGGTTGAGTATTGTGTCTTCTATGATATGCAAGTGAGGCAGAGAAGATATATCATTACCTACTCCATTCATTCATTTATTCATGTATTATTTTTTCAAAGAACACAAAACAGCCTGGGATACTGAGAATCTAGAGAATCAAAAGAGAGTAAGATGTAGAAGTTGCTCTCAAGTATCTCATTGTTAAAAGAAGAAATAGAAACTTGAAAAAACAGTAATGTATGATGAAATCTCTTAAGTAAACAAGCAAATATAAGAACACATGAAAAGACTGATTAGCTTTATAGCTATACTGGTGCATTATAGTTTTAGAAGTAAACCTTTTATTTTCAGAGATTGCTGTTAAATTATAATAACCACATAAATGAATTATACACATTTTGATATAAACAGTTGGCAAGGGAAGCTAATCATGCAAAGACTATAAATCATCTTGAGAAAAATATCTCCAAATCACATTAACATCATCAAAATCATTTAATTAAAATTGTTATAAAAAGAATAAATACTTAATAGTTCAAAATGTTGTTACTAATTTCATAGTTGGCATTTCACTTTTCATGAAAAGCATTTTCTACTTTGTAGTCCAGAGTGAATAATTCTATGTACATTAAAGAGCAACTTCTTCACAAGAAATAAATATAATATACAGAGACCTGAAGATTATAAAGGTCTTATAGTTAAAATTTATTAAAATAATATGCTAGAATATTATCATATCAATACATTGAAAGGTAATAAGAATATAGCCCAAGTGTATAGGGAAATATCCTTATTTTTCAAAATAGCATGTCAGATAGGAAGAAAATAATACCAGGTTTTTATAGTTGAGAGGCTTGTCAGCTCTCCATAAGTGCACATATAAAATTTGAGGAAACTCATACATGAGAGATAATGTAGAGAATCAAAAGTACCCTCAAGTACCTCATTGCTAAATGAGGGAGCCAATCCTAAAAGGGAACCAAAGTTGAAGAGTCATAGAAATACTATGTTCATCCCCAATTAAATTATATATATTATATACCATATGTGTTTACTTTATTATTTCACATTGCTATATGCTTGTTAGAATATTCATTTCACACCTCGGTATGTGCATTTCACACCATACTCACCTCAAGAATTCTAGTTTCCTTTACCACTCCTTATTTTCTTTTGATTTGATTTTGTTTTGATTTTTTTCAGACCAAGACAAAAATGTTATTTATCACATTACTTACTTCAAAAGAAACTCAAGAAAGAGCAATATATTGAATATTTCCAAAACAAACTTTTAAATGAATATAATAAAATACAATTAAAATTCATAATGTAAGCTTGAGTCACAATTCCTTAATTTAGAGAAGGTAAAAATTAGAATCATTAAGAAGAATGTTAGCTGAAAAAAAACAACTCAGTATGATGAAAGTAAATTCCAAAATTTTGGATAGTGCTATCTTCCCAAATAAAAAAATAACAATAAAATTAAACAGGATAAAATATTAAGTACACAGGATTTGGGTGTAAAAGAATAATTTGAACCTTGGCTCTGACACTTGTATACTACATAATATATTACATTGTATACTCAATTTTCTCATCTAAAAATTGGAATAAGAAAATCTGCATCATAGGTTTTTTGTAAATAAGATAGTATATGCCAATTTCTTGAATAGGCCCCATAAAAAACCCACAAGCGAATAAATTGAAGAGGTAATCAAAGTCTTCTTAAAAAAAAATCCTAGGACCAGATGACTCTTCAAATGTGTTTCACTAAAGCTTAAAGAAGAAATAACACCAATTCTACTCAAACTTTTCCAAAATATTGAAGAACAGGAACACTCCAAAACACTCTACCTTGAGGTCAACTTCACACTGAAACCAAAAGCTGACAGACTATAGACAGATATCTCTAATGAACAAAGATGAATAGATCTAATAGATTTGTTTTTAAGTGGGGTTTCTTCACACTTTATATAATATTTTTTAGTATTTTTTCAAGAACTGGTTTTGTGGTGATAAATTCCTTTAACTTTTGCTTATTGGAAAGCATTTTTAAAATCATTCCTTCAGTTCTGAATGCTAATCTCTCAGCTTAGAGCATCCTAGTTTCAAAATTAGTTTCTTTTAGTCTTTTGAATATATCATGACATTCCTTCCTGGCCTGTGATTCAGTTGAGAAATACACTGAAAATTTTATGGGGATTCCTTTTTATGTGACTAATTTTTCTCTAGATGCTATAAGATTTTTTTATCTCGTATTTTTTACATTATAATGACAATGTGTCTTACTGTAGGTCTGGTTGGATTTCTTTTATTAGGGACTCCTTGAGCTTCTTGGGTCTGGAGGTTTGTTTCATTCTTCAGGTTAGGGAAGTTCTCAGCTACTATTTCTTCAAGTATGGTTTCCTCCCCCTTTTCTCTCTCTTCTTCTGGTACTCTATAATGTGAATATTGTTTCTTTTGATGTTATACCATAAGTTTTGAACATAGTCTTAATTTCTTTGCATCCTTCTGTTTCTTTGCTGGTGTGTTTCAGTGTATTCCTTTGTGTTACCTTCTAGCTCACTGATTCTGAGGAAGGCTTAATCCACCCTATTCGTGAGTCTCTTTATTGAATTCTTTAGTTCAAATATTGTGTTCTTTATTTCTTTGACATCTGTTTTGAGTTGCTTCATTTCTTCTCTCTCCTTTTTGTTGTTTTCTCTTTCTTCCTCTATTGTTTTCTTGGTTTCCTTGAGTGTGTTTATCACTTCTGCCCTAAATTCATCCGCAGGTAATTCGTAGGTGTCTGGTGCATTCAGATTTTCCCCTGGATGTTTTATTCAAATGAAAACTATATTTCATATATATTTCTCTGTGTCTTTGCATTGTTTTAAATTTTGTTTATGTTCCTGTGCATTAGGTTTTCCCACAGTGATGGCCTTCTGTAGGGTATTAACTTGCGCTGAGTAAATCTGCCTCTTGATTTGGACACTGGGATTTCTTGAGTTTTGTGGCATCACCACTGGCTGGATTTGTTGAAGCTCTTACATGGGCTCTCTGTTGCTGCCCAAAAGTTCAGTCTGTGGGGCTGGAATTTGTGTGTGGGATGCAGAGCCTTCCCCCAGTCTCTCAGCTCCCAAACACAATGATCACCTTGCCATTGAAACACAGTTGGCATCAAGCTGTAGTTTCACCTACACCCACAATGTAGTGTTAGTGGGTAGCATTGAGGAGTTCCTCTTCTGGTGGATTCTCTTCTCCCTTTAAGTCTGAAGGAGGAATTTCCAGTGGATGAATGGGTCCTGCAGCTCCAGGGCAATATGTCAATTCCCCTTGCTTCCTTCTGCTTATGGAGGTGACCAGCATATTTTTCTTAATGGTCCTCCTGTTCAAACAACTGGGTCACTGGTGACTCTTCTGCCCTGTAACTAGACCTTCTCTCTCACCTCTGTATCCAGGTCCCGATGGGTGGACTCTCACTGGTTTTATGATTCTTGGGAGGGCTGGTTCTCCCCACAGTTTCACCCCCTCCACCATGGCCATAGTTCTGAGTCTGAGTCTTGCATGTAGCTCTGAACCCAGACATTTTTGCCTACCCTTTGTTGTCACAATTGCTTCTGTTTCTCTACAGTGTCTGCCTGATTTTCCTTGGTGTGTTTTTTGCTGGAAAAGAGGTGACTTTCTGGTTGCTCTGTGGAGAGGATGTGAGTCTTGCTCCTACCAGGTCGCCATCTTGGCTGGAAGTCGCCTATTATGTATTTTTGTAGTAAATTAAATCAATCCATCTCCTTCCCAATTGTTTTAAAGGAAAGTTGCAGGCAGTAATGAGGGCAAGTAGGCAGGCAGGAAGAGATTGGGGAAAGAAGAGGAATGAGAGACACCATTTGTATCAAAGAGTAGAAACAGCACCACCCTGGGGTTTTGCAGTTATGTGAATCAATGAATCCCTACATTCTTAAACTATTATGAATTGGGCTTCTATTTTTTTTTTAAAAAAGCATATTTAATTTATAAATTAAAATGTAATTTTACATATGTTTGTAGATATATAAGAAGTTATGTAAAGTAGCTTATCAAGTGGAATAATATGAAGAAACAGTGAAGACTACATAAGGAAGTGTTATTTAAGTATAGACCTCAATGTTGTTAAAATCATAGCACTTTTTATGCTCTATCCTTGCATAATTTTCATTAATTTTTTTATTGATGTAATTTCTAATAGTACTATATTTTGTTGCATTTCCCTATGGCTTATTTATAGTACATAGAAATTGTTGCTTTTTATATGTTACTTATTTTATTTTTTTAAGAGGAAGGAAGCAGAGTGAAATGAAGCTAAGTTGGTATGCAGACAGGAAAGAAGAGAGAAAAGGAAGAAACATTTATTTATTTGTTTACTTTCATTTTGTATCACCCACCCCAAACTCTGTTGCCCATGGGTCATAAACCTAGATTCTTGGGATTTAGGTGTACTGTGCCCCACCCACAGGTTTAACACCTGAGACACAAGGGCACACCAATTTCATATATTTCTCACATTTGCTGCAGCATTACTGAATTCACTAGACAGGTCTAGTAGTGAGATAAAACCTGTTTGGTCACAAGGCATTATTTATTTGATATTATTCTGAGTTTAATTTTATAATATTGAATTTAGGAATACTGTGTTTAAATGTCTAATTATGTTGATCTGTATTTTTCCTTCCTTGGAATGCTGTTGTAGCTTTTGGTATCATTTCTATGGTCCTCATAAAACTTTTATGCTATCTTTGAAAATCGAGTAAGCCTGCTCTTATTACATTTTTAAATATTCCATATAATTGACCAATGAAACCATCTAGAGCATAAGTTGTTTGTATAAAATTTGTAATTACAGATTCAATTTCTTTAATAGATACAGGCTACTTCAGACATGTTCTTATGTCTTGTACCAGCTTGATAAAATTGTGTATTTTAAGATTTAATCCATTTTTCTTTTGTCAATTTATTGGTTTATAATAACTCATAATCTTCCTTATGTTGTGATATCTTTATGAGATATGGCAAAGTCTTCTCTCTGTTTATCAGTTATTTCATTTCTTTTGATAAACTTGCTAAGAGGTTTTTTTTGAAATTTTCTATATTGATTTCTAAATGCTCTTTTAGTTCTTTTTTAACTATTCACTTTCGGGAGAATAATTTTCCCTTTTTATAGATTTTGACATGGTGATACAGATTTTTCATTTATTAACTTATGTATTTGACACCATATTTTTCCTCCGTCATACTGCTTCAACTGCATTTCATGAATTTTGATATTTTGTTTTAATTATTAACTTTATTCTATGTATATTATTTGTTTATTTCCAACTCATGCATTCCTTAGAGTAGTTGAATTTCTAATGTGAGAATTGCTAGGTATTGTCTTAGTGATTTTTAGTTGTACTAGATTGCTATAAAAGAGAATAATCTATAGTATGTGTGTACTTTTGATATCTATTTTGCTGTTTATCTCCCCACAACAGTTTCTTCCTAGGCATCCTCCAGATCCATTCTCTGCATGTATAGTTTAAGCTTTATCCAAGAACTCAAGAAGACATCAATAATTTGTACCACTAACACCCCTGCCCATCTTAGCATCCTTGAAATCCAATCTCTATCTCCTCTATTTTGTGAGACCATCCCTTATTACTTCCTTTGCAGCTACACATTTGAAAAAATGTCTAATAAGTTGGAATAAAACAGAGCTTATTTTGCGTACCCCCTTCTTTCAACTATTCTAGTGTTATGCTATCCACTATTCAAAATTTGTGAAGAGCTATAGTTTTGTCATATATGCCATTCAATTTTAAAGTCGCTTATAATGGGAGGAGAATCTAATATGATCTTCTCCATCTTGAACAAAACTGTAAGTCCTGAGCCTAATTTTTTGATACTGAATAGATTAGCCACATGAAGCAAACTATCTAGAATTCGAATCTTTAGCATTTTTGTATATATAAAAAGTCTAGGAAAGATGAAGGATTTTATAGTTTGTGGGAGGTTAATAATAAAAATTGGGATAACATTTAAAAGGTCAACTGAATTGAAGTTTAAATAGAAATAAAAATCTCAATAATGAGGCAAAATTAAAATTTACCAGATTCATTCTGGCTATGATTTATCATTTGGAGGTAAAGATCACTATGCAAATCACTGACTTTTCTCAGTACTTCATCAGTCACTAACCACTTTCCCTTCCTCATACTTTCCATTGCTTCTTCATTTTCATGTTAAAACTATTACCATTCAATCTCTAGGTAAGGATTCTAATTTTAGACAGTTTGTATGTGTTTTTATTTCATTTAAAAAACATTTAAACCTGTAATTAGCCAACTATATGGGCAAATTGTTAATGCTTAGTTCATCAAGTTGCAAACTTTTGCCTTTCTCTTATTTTATCTGTTTTATTTTCACCTAGTGTATTTGTGTTCTCATAAAGAAACAGCTAATGAAATAAAGATGGCTTAAAACCTAAAGACTATGCAATATAATTCTTCATTGGGAATTATGAGTTACACTGAGCAATGATAATTCATTCATATGTCTCTCTTTTTTAAAGCATAAAATAATGCTACATCCCACATTATTCTTTGTACACTGTTGATAGCTGGGAAATGAAAAAAGGGGAAAAAGTGGTGGTAAAGGACACTGGAACTCTGGTGGTTGATGTGGTGTGAAATCTATACTGAGATGCAATTTCAGTATCCCAAAATGAATATAGCACTGTGAGCAAAAGAAATGATAAATATTACTATTTAAAACAAACAAAAAAGGATTGAAAGTCCAGGAAAGCTTCTAAAACATTCCCAAATTATCCTTCAAATTGTTACTCAGCTTGATTCCTTTGCTCAAATGTTGCACTGTGGGACTTCCATAATGACAATGGAGGGTTTACATATATATTCCAATAGAAATAGAATAAATACTTGAACTGATTATATAATAAAGAATGTATACTAATGTCCAATGAGCAAATAAATGAGCATATTTAAGCACCACATAATAAAAATGAAAGAAAAACAGAATTTCAAGATTCACTGAGGTTAGTATTAAAAAGCCAACAATCCACAAATCAAACAATAATAGACTTTTAGTCAAAAAATTAAAAAAAAAGGAAATAATGGCTGCAGCAAGAGCGTGATTGGACAAACTCGATAGGGTAATTAATTGCAGAGTGAAAGAAGACTGAAACACTGATTTCATTGTATTATATACAGATGTGGATTTGCTAGGATGGACAACTTAAAGCTAGATAATGTTATTATGCAATGTTTCTTCAATCGAAGTAGTCTAAAAATAAACACACAGTATGAATGAAAAATAAATAAACAAACCTAATTTGTCCTTATAAAAAAGGTTAACATTCCCAAATTCTGATGACCATGACTCACAAGTAAGTTTCTCTGATATTGTAAGATGACTTGTAAAATGAGACATAAATATGCTGTTTTGGTATGAGCAGGCACTGAAGATAAGTTTTTCCATTAAAACACTAAGTTAATAAAGTGGTGCCAAAACAAAGTTTTAGAACAATTCTACAAATAAAATTCATGTAAATGTAATGAATAAATGATGGCACCTAGAAGAAAATAATAACTGAAATAAGAAATTATTTTGTGAAGATCAGGAAAAGTTTACTGTTGACAGACTTCAGGCATGTACACACTCTTTAACACGGTGACTCATTATTCACTTATTGAGAAATATATCTGAAATGCTCTGCTTTCTCGATTGAATGTCCTCAGAGGCACTGAGTTTCCAAGCTTATTGGTTTCAATCTTTTTCCTTTTCTGTGAAGGTCACTGCAGAAAATTATCTTAAATAAACTGCATACAAATCTTCCCTCTTGAACAAATGTTCAACATCTTTCTGGTTTTTATTCTCATCACAGCATATTGCTCAAGCTAAAGTAGGCCAATGTATATGAATAAAATATATCAACATACCTAGTTTCCTCTTTCTGTAAAATCATCAGATAAAAAGAACTAAGCTTATGAATTCCCTACAGTTCTGCCCTCCAAACCCTACTCTTGCTCCAGTGTTTCTTGCTTAGTAATTTATACTTGCTATCCTACCACTACTCACTCAAGAAACACAGACATCATTCTTTAAAACAACAGCTTAACGAAGGCGAAAATTTAAAATCACCGAATGGCATTCCCCTTTTCAACACTGTCATGTAAATCTTCATTTCATTCAGCATTAAGCCCAAATTTCTCAGTTTAGCTTACAAAGTCCTATACAAACTGTCTCTTGGTTGTTCTCTGACATCATCTCTCCACAATTATCTCCACTCTAACACACTGAGTCCTTGGCTATTTTTAAAACATAGCTCAAAGCCATTGTACTTCCTCTTTCCTCATTGGTCACACTGCGTTGCTTCTTTATTTTATTTAAATAAGTAAGTCCCATTTTGAGTGGCCTTTCTTATTCACCCTATCAAAAAGAGTAAGTCTCTAACTCTACTACTTTGAATCATTTTCATTCTACTTGGCAGCACTTAAAAAACTAGGGCATGAATTTCTTTGTTCTTACTTTGCAAGGAAGATAATAAAAGTGCTTATTAATGTAGACTGCACTGGTAAATGTTTAGCAACTGGATTTCTGAAACAAGGAGGAAAAGTTCTAATAGCATTTGTTGACTTCCAAGGTGTAAATGACTCCTCTGATTTCAAGCTACCAATGTTGTCATTGAACTTGAAGTTGAGAGGAGATGCTAACTGGAGTTAGCATCCAGTATGAGCTATTTCCAGCACACACACTATTATATTAATGCTTCTTGAAATGTTTGAAAAATTACAGCTTACAACTTCTGTGGAGACTTCAGTCTTTGTGTGAACAAGAGATAATGTATTACCTGATTAAACTACTATAATATTGATGCTTTTGCTGTTAGATATAGGATTGGTGCCAACAAAAATATTCAGATGTATTTTTTTCTGAGATTTCCACAGCAGACTTTGTCCAACACATTTCACCTTGGTATGTGGAGTAAAAGGTCAGTTGAAGCCCTGAGAGTCTCCAGAGAAGTGGTTACTAATGTCTTAAATAATAAAGAATATCTAGATATAGATTTATCTCCTGAAAGAAATTTTTATCGGAGAAACCTATCTTATGTCAGGATAAACAACAAGAGCTAAGTTTTGTCATATAATGGCACCCTTTGTGTGACTCTCTCCACACCCTATTCCTAATACAGGATGTGCATTCTCGAGCTATTATTCACTTTGCAATTATAGGTATACAAATTATGCATATGAATGTCATCAAATTAGATCATCTTCTCCTATTGATTTGTTCAATGGTCATATGTTTATACCAAGAAGATTCTCGAGGGATGGGGAAATTTTCCTTGTGTCTATTATACATAGAATAATTTAGCTTGTTTGATTTGTTCAGATATTTGAGGGGCGGTGGCATCAACCTGACTCTAAAATCTCCAGTAGTCAGGCAAATGTCATTATTGTGTAGTTCACAGGTCGTGTGATAAAGAGTTAGATTGCACAGAAGACATTCTGAATTTGGAGTAAAGAACAGTGGAAATTCTCCTGAAGATCTTAAGATGAAAATAATAATTGAAAACCACTATTTGTTGCTTACATTTTTCCAGGAACTTCTCTATACCCTTTATCTTTGGGTATAGCTCATCTTATTCATCTAAGAAACACTAAGGTATATGTTACTAAAATATCCAATCTATATTTTTCCACTTGAAATTCAGTTGATTTGGGATATTTTTCATGCAGCTAATAAAGAGCTATTGAAAAATTTGAATGTCTTTTTTTCACTAATAAAATAGAAAAAAACTATACAGCTTCTCTTTTTGATTGAGGAAAACATAAATATAAATTAATTTTCCTTTTAAGCAGGGAAGTTAGCATTAACTAAATAAAACATAAAGCAAATCATTTGGACTTACAATGTTTCATTGTTCAGATTACATTTTATAAAGCACTTTGCTGATAAATTAATGATACTGAATATTTATGATTCAGACTCTAAAACAATGAACCTACCCACAACTAATAAGAACATACAAAAATATACAAAAACAATTTTTTCTTCACTTTTGTGTGCATTTACCAAAATATTTTGAATCCATGACCATTAAGATTTTATTATTAAACCTCTGAAGTTACATTTGAAATACATTCTTTAACTTTAAACTTCAGAAAATTACATCAATCACAAAGCAAGCTTTTGGAGGGAAGCATTATTTCGCATATGTCTTACTTAAGCTGTAAATCACGAGAATACATTTTCGTCTAATCATCTCTTAATTGAAAAAAAAAAGAAGTCATAAGTTATTCTCAGGTGTCTGTTCTGATTTATTATCTCTTTGACACAAGTTTGGTGGTATAGATTACTTAAAGAAACTTGAAGAAATGAAAATATAACCATGCAATAAGTCCAACCCAATGAACTCACTCCTCCAGCAAAACGGAGGAATCTGTGACATTTAATTAACATATAATATAGCTACAGATATACTAATGAGAAACACAGACACTGAATTGAACTAGTTTTATTCTACTGATGTAAGGCTTGTTTTAAGCCTAACAAGTTTGCAGACTTCCTGTTAGTACCACAGGATCTTTAATCATCAACTCCCTCCCCTCCCCTTCCTCATTGTCCCCAGAGCAGGTAGTTGTCTATTTAATCTCTGTGCCCCTTTCAGTGGGGGAAGAGGATTTGAGACAGGGCAGGTCTTCCACATCCTTGACTGGAACGTCTTGATAATAAGCCTATTTTCCTTTCATTGACATTTGTCCTCTCCAGGACTGGCTTTTTCAGGGTGGTAAATAGAAAACCTGAATCTAGTAGCAAAAGTGCTTTTGACACTTTTAAATCAAGCATTGCAAACCTTGAAAAGTAACATTAAAAAGAAGGAATACGAATATCAATTTCAAACTCTGAAGCACGTAATATTAACCACTAAGCACAGCCTGTAAATTTTCGTCTTTCTAAAAAAGCAACACTGAAGCAAACATACAAATGAAAAATTAGTGAAATATGGATTTATGTGTTGTTTGTCCTAGTCATCTATTACTATGGGCCCAAGGTTTATGGTGTGTGCTTATTTACCCTCCTTGAGCTTCCTGATAGTGAAAGGGAGAACTGATCAGGATTGGGGAGCAAGTTAAATTAGTTTAGGGACTTCAATTTCTCCAGATAAAGAAACTCACTAAGAGAATAGATTGGTCTCTAAGACATTAATTGGTCTCATTAATATTAAACTGCGATCAATCCACCTTTCAAAGGTTTTAAAAATTCCATATTTAGTGTTTTCTGTTTAGTGATATGACAGCACATAATTTTTAAATGTTGATATAAGAAAAAATTAAGTGACATATTTTGTAATTAAACTGCAATTAAAAAATCCTACAACATCACCATGGTATGCAGTATATAAGGTTTACTCCCAATATAAAAAGTTTCTGTTGAAAATGTCATTATGTCATAAGAGAATTAATTTTAGAATATGCAAAAAATATCAAAGTCAAACAGTGACTTACTATCAGAACTTTAACTCTAACACCAGCAGGAAAGCTCTAAAGGTTTCAATTCCAAATTTATCATTTGGCAGAATTCCTTTGCAACCATTTGTAGTAAGCTGTTTTTGCATGTGATTTAATGCTGTAGCTTCTGCTTTGTCATTATTCAAAGGCAAGCACCAGCACTTTTAAAACTAACTCTGCCTAACCTTCTCCAGGGACAGAAAATTAGAACATTTATTTTCATAAGATATCCTACATATGTATAAAGTATCCCTCTCCTCTATAAAGTATAAGTCTTTCTGATTATTAAGAAATATGCTACTATTAATGGTTATTAATGCTTAGGACCCCCTTCAGGGTTTTTTCATACTGCCATAAATGAATTAAAGATTGCTGTCTTCCAGGAGCACAGATTGATTTCATTTCAGTAAAAGCAAAAGTACACTCTTGAGGATTTAAGAGTAGGAGGATTGAGAGGAATGTTTGCAATGTGTTGCAAGTGGGTCAGGGTTCCTCTGAGTTAGGTTAATTAAGAGGAATACTTATTAATGAGAGGGATAGAGGTTTTCTGGCAACTAGGTGGACAGTTCCTGGAATTAGGGTCCCACTCCCTTTCTACCCATAAGTGGGAATTTTGGATGCAAGATGGCATCAGTTGCATTTGCTAATGAATTGTAATTTTATTGTAATTAACTAAAGTTTACTCAACATTGTATGGCCTATTTCATAATATACTGAACTTGTATGATAACCAGTTATCTGGAAGGAGGAAGTATAAAATACATCTAAGAAGCATGAAAATCACCTAGGCTCTTAACCACTGTAAAGGCTATTCTGTTCCTAAAACTACTAAGATTCAGATACTGTAGATGGGAAAGTTGATGCTGTAGAGTTTTGTTGTCTGGTGAGACTGGTTTTGAATTCCAATTGTTCTATTGATTAATTGCATGATTGTCAATGATTTGCATGAAATGAAAAGATATGTAAAATAGATGACATGATGCAAGGTGCATATCTTTTGTGTGTCTCATAATGGGGTCCTTATTCAATGCAGAGTTATTTTCATTCTTAACTCTTTTATAAGCTCTATTGTAAGTCATTGAAGGAGAGCATTAGTTATGAGATGCGACAGGTTAAAAATGGTCAGAAATTATTAGATGCTTCCCTCATTTAGAGTTTGGATTTGTGAAAAATATTATATAGAATCCTATTTAAATTAGGTCACAAGGCTAGAAGAGAATGCTTTTTTGCTTGAATGATCAGCAAACTAGAAGAGTCAACAAGACTTTTTTCTCTGACAAAAAGTGATATTGCATCTCCACACTAAGATAAGGAAGAGAAAATTTCTCCACAGGTTATGTAGGAGGTGAATGACTATGAGGCTCTACTTTCCAATATATTCATTTCTGTTTTATCCAAATAAACTCATATTATAGTTGGAATAACTGATCTCTTTTGCTTGATTATATTGATCTATCATATCTTATTTAAGATTAAGGACTTTGTCTTATTCCCTTTGAGATTGCTATGAAAATAACTATATAAATAGAGATCAGTTTCCCGATAGTGACTTGATAGGATGAACTTTCAGGTCACTCCCCAGAGACACCAAAAAAAAAAAAAAAAACACCTGCACATGACTGGCACTTCAACTGGAGACGAAACACCCAGTGCAATACTCAGCTAATCTTCAGATTTGGATTTAGGATGGAGTTTGGGGGTCTCAGAACCAGCTTTGGAGGCAGCAAGAGGCATGCCCAGTGGGGCTGAGACACAGAGCCATGGAGGGCTGACTTTAGAGGAGGTGAAAGGAGAGCCAACACACCAGGAATTGAGCTAGATCCAGCACAGTGAAATTGCACTGGGCACAGCCATAACTGGAAATCAGCCAAATCAAATCCCTCCCACAACCATTTCATGCCACAGAATTAGTGATCTGGAAGACAGACAGAAGAACTCAATCAAGCAAACCAGCAAAGAAATAAAAACAGATTAAAAGAATCCAAGACTGCATTTTGAGACCTCTGGGGTAACATCAAAAGGAGAAACATTTGCATCACAGGGGTTACAGAGGAAGAGAGAGTAAAAGGGAAGAAAACCATATTTGAAGGAATAGTAGAAAGAACTTCCCCACTTTGAAGAATGAGGCAAACCTCCAGA
Organism: Solenodon paradoxus; assembly: GCA_004363575.1. NCBI lineage: Eukaryota > Metazoa > Chordata > Mammalia > Eulipotyphla > Solenodontidae > Solenodon > Solenodon paradoxus. The sequence goes on along the minus strand of RJWH01000371.1, from coordinate 253,198 downwards.
TCCAAGAAATTCAAAGAGTTCCTAATAAAAGAAACCCAAACATAAATACACTTAGACACATCATCATCAAAACGTCAAAAATAAAAAATAAAGAAAGACTATTAAAAGCAGCCAGAGAAAAATGTGTCACACACAAGATTAACAGCGGACTTAACAAATGAAACTCTACAGGTCAGAAGAGAATGGCATAATATATTCAAAGTTTTGAAAGAAAAAGAGTTTAAATCTAGGATACTATATCCGGCAAGATTATCATTCAGAACTGGAAGAATGATAAAAAACTTTTTCTGACAAGCAATATTTAAATGAGTTCATCACCACAAAACCAGATTTGCAAAAAAATATTAAAGGATGATCTATAAGGCATAAAGAAACCACACAGAAAAGCAATATGACAGCAAATATTAAAAATGGGGAGGAAGAGAACAAAAATGCGGATAGTTAGAATGAGTGCAAGATTAATACACTTCCAAATAAAATTTGTTAACAAACATAGAACTGTGAATGATAACTTACGGATAACCTCAAAATACATCCCCTGGGAGAAAGCAAAGAAAACAAAAGGACAAATCAATCAAACCACAACTTCACCCATCTGACTTAAAAAGAGAAAGAAAACAAAGTTATCATCTGGAGCAACATACAAATGACAAATTATAAAGTGACACTAAGCAGTTAAATATCAATAATTACCCTAGACGTTAATGGACTGAACTCACCAGTCAAAACACGCAGAATGACCAAATGGATTGAAAAGCATAACCCAATCTTCTGCTGCATTCAGGAAACCCAACTTCTTCCAAAAGACAAACACTCAAAGTCAGTGGCTGGAAGACAATTCTACTGTCGAAAGGAAACCACAAAACAGCAGGACAGCTATATTTATATCAGATAAAACTGAGTTCCATCTAAAAAGCAAAACAAAAGACAGCTATGGACACTATATAATGATTAAAGGATCAATCCAATAGGAAGACAAAACACTTATTAACGTATATGAACCAAAATAAGGAGCATTAAATAAATTGAGTATTATTAGACATGGAGAGACATTGAAAGCAACACAATAATAGTGCCAACTTCCACACCCCACTTACAACAATGGACAGATCAACCAGGCATAAATTAACAAGGAAACAGCCACTTTAACTGACCATCTGGAACAGATATGTCTAACAGACACATCCCGATCACATCACCTGACAACCACAGATTTCACTTTCTTCCCAAGGGGTCAAAGAACATTATAAAGGATCGATCACAAAACATCGCTCAACAAATTTTAAAAAATTGAAGTCATACCAAGCATCTTCTCTGACCACAATGACTTGAAATTGGAAATCAAATACAAAAGGAAAACTGGAGGACCCCAAACCAATTGAAAACTCAATAATATGCTCCTGACAGACTCGGGTAAAAGAGGAAATCAAAGAGAAACTTAAAAAATACTTAGAAACAAATGAGAATGAAGATACAGGCTACCCAAATCTATGGGATGCAGCAAAAGCAGTACTAAGGGGAAAGTTCAACACCACCCAGGCCTATCTCACAAAACAAGAAAAATCACAAATAAATAACTTAACACTACATTTAAAACTACTAGAGAAAGAGAACAATTAAAGCTAAAATTCAATATAAGAAAGTAAATAATCGATTCAAGCAGAAATAAAAAAATAGAAAACAAAAAGGCAATCCAGAATATCAATGAAACTATAAGTTGGTTCTTTGAAAAAATAAACAAAACTGACAAGCCATTGACTAGACTCACCAAGAAAAAAAAAAGGAAAAACTCTCATAACTAAAATCACAAATGAATGGGGAGAAGTTACAACAGATGCCACAGAAATTCAATACATCATAAGGGAATACTATGAACAGCTGTAGCCACCAAAAAAAAATGAACAACCTTGAGGACATGGACAGATTTCTAGAAAAGTAGTCTACCAAGGCTGAACCCAGAAAAACTGGAAAACCTGAATAGAAAAATCACGAGCAAAGAAATTAAAGAAGCAATCAAGGACCTCCCCAAAAATAAAAGCCCAGGACGAGATGGCTTCTCCAATAAGTTCTACCAAACCTCCAGGGAAGAATTAACACCTATTCTTCTCAAGCTCTTCCAAAATATTGAAGAACAGGGAACTCTTCCAAATACTTTTTATGAGGCTGACATTACACTGATACCAAAAGATGACAGAGATGTCACCAAGGAAGAAAATTACAGACCAATATTTCTAATGAAAATAGATGCAAAAATTCTCAACAAAATAATAGCAAACTGAATTCAACAACACATCAAAAAGATCACTCAGTATGACCAAGCGGGATTCATCTTAGGGATGCAAGCATGGCTCAACATATATAAATGTACTAATGTCATACACCTTAGCAACAAGAGCAAAGAGAAAAATAATATGATCATATCAATAGATGCAGAGAAGTTTTTGACAAGCTCCAACACCCATTTATGATAAAACTTCTCCATAACATGGGAATAGAAGGTCATACCTCAACATAATAAACGCCATATTTGAAAAACCCAAAGCCATCATCATACTCAATGGCAATAAATTAATGCATTACCTCTTAGGTCAGGAACAAAGCAAGGTTGTCCTCTTTGACCACTGCTACTTAATACTGTACTGGAGGTCTTAGTCAGAAGAATTAGGCTAGAAAAAGGAATAAAAGGAATCCAATTGGAAAGGAGGAAGTAAAACTCTCATTATTTCAAGATGACATGATTATATGTATTGAAAACCCCCAAAATTCAATCAAAATAGTTCTAGGAATCATCAATGATTACAGCAAAGTGACGGCTACCAAAAACAATGCACAAATATTTGTTGCATATATATATACATATATATATATATGCAAACAACACGCTAGGAGAAAATGAAATCAAGAAAATCACACCATTCAAAATAGAAGTTAAATGAATGAAATACCTGGGCATATTCCTTGCAAAGGAAGTAAAAGATCTATACAACGAAAGCTACAACTCATTCTTAAAAGAAATAGACGAGGACAGAAAGAAATGGAAAAACATCCCCTGATCATGGCTGGAAAGAATGAATATCAATAAAATGGCCATCTTACCCAAAGTAATATATAGGTTTAATTGAATCCCCATTACAATCCCATGGGCCTATTTCCAAGAAATAGAATAAAAAATCTTAAAATTTGTGTGGAGCAACAAAAGACCCCGAATAGCCAAAAGCAATCATTAGAAAAAAAGAATGAATGTGGAAGAATTACACTTTCAGCCATTGAACTATATGACAAAGCATTAGTCATCAAAACAGCATGTTACTGGAATAATGACAGAGGCACAGATAAATGGAATAGAACTGAATCACCAGAAACTGACCCACTCACACTATAGTAAGTTAATCAACAACAAAGGAGCTGAAAGCATTCAATAGAAAAAGGAAAGTCTCTTCAGCAAATAGTGTTGGGAAAACCGGACAGTCACATGCAAAATAATGACACCAGAACACTCTCTAACATCATTCACAAAAATTAACTCAAAATGGATTACAGAATTGGACTTAAGACCAGAAACTATAAAGCTCTTAGAAGACAACATAAGAAAAACTTTCCAAGACATCAGTCGTACAGAACCCTTTGGGGACTCAGCTCCACCATCAAGGGAAACAAAAAGAAAAATAAACGACTGGACTAAATCAAAAGGGAGCTTCTTTACAACAAAAGAAAATATCACCAAAACCAAAAGGAAACCTACTAACTGGGAGAAGATATTTGCAGTCTATATATCCTAGAAAGGCTTAATATCTAAAATACACAAAGAACTCATAAAATTCAACAACAGAAGAACAGGCAATCCAGTCAAAAAAACAAATGGAGGAGGAAGGAGAGACACTTTTCTCAAGAGGATGTATAGATGGCTAATAGGAACATGAAATTATGTTCCTACTCACTGGTTATCATGGAAATGCAAATTAAAACAACAATGAGCTATCACCTTACACCTGAAAGATTATTATCCAAAAGTCTGGAAATAACAGATGAAAGGGAGGTTGTGGAGAAAAGGGAACACTTTCGCACTGTTGGTGGGAGTCAAATTGGTACAACCCCTATGTAGAACAGTTTAGAGATTCCTCAAAAAACTGAAGATGAAAATTTCATATGATCTCATCACTCCACTTCTGAACATCTACCCAAAAGATACAAAAGCACCCATCCACAGAGATATATGTATCCCCTTGTTTATTATTCACAATAGCTAAGAACTGGAAATTACCTAAGTGCCCAACATCAGATGAATGGATAAAGAAGATATGGTACATATATGGTACCATACAATGGAATACTACACAGCCTTTAGAAGAGATCAACCCCTGTCATTTGAATCAACATGGATGGAACTTGAGGGAATTAGTCTAAGTGAAACAAGTCAAAAGAAGAAAGATAATTACCAGATGCCCTCACTCGTAGGTGGAATGTGAATAGACATAACAAAGGAACAAATGAAACATAGCCAACCCTGAAATATTTGCAAAAGAACTGAGATTACCAAAAGGGAATGGGCTGGGCAGGGGCAAATGGTTGTGGACCCACTAGACAATGGGGAAAATCTTTTGGTGATTAAAGCAGAGGGCATGGTGTGTTGAAGTATAGCTAAGAAACAGGGAACCTATACATAAGAAATTATTTTAATGTGTAGAATAAGTACTACAATAAAAAATAATTTAAAAACTATGCAAATAGAAATAATTGAAGTCAAATGGGAAAATCAATACCCAGCTTCAAAACAGTGGAATGTTTCTAACAAATTCAAATTAGATTTTTCTGGTAAAGACTGTATTGGAGGACATGGGTCAGGTGAGAAATCAAATGGGACCTCTTTTTCTTTCATCTTACAGTAGAAGCTAATTTGACCTCTTGCTCATAGGCACAGGTTGGGGAGGTGAGTGCAAGGGTTTGTGGAGGGAGGGAGAGCAGAACCTTCACTGCATAGCAGGTTCTTCCCCCATGGTAGAAAACAAGCAAGCGACCTGATGAACTACAGCATCAGAACATCAAGGAGCTAGGAATCAAGTTTTATGCTGTTGAAACAACATCTCCATGCACTAATAAAACATGAAAATAAATGTCAATATCTAAACTAACCTTATTACCTTGAGAATAGAGGAACTATAAATGTTCACTGTAAGTCTCTTATCCATCCAGTGGACAAAGGAGTGAAAATTTATATTGTCTGTTTTTAATAATAAGGCATATGGGTTAATTGCATATTTTCCCTTTAACTCATACTACCATATAATATTTATCCAAAACACAGGAGAGAAACCAGTAAAAAACAGAAGTCTTTAGAGGACTAATTTTCAAAGTATTTAGGCAAGGGTGCATATTAAAATCATTATTTTAATGCAAATAACATAATTAAATTTAATGTCCATGAGGGAAATATTACACTCAAACATGATAGGGAGTTGTTAAATTTTTTCACAAAAAAAAGCTATAAAGGAAATGTGATGATTAATTTATTAGAAGAAAACATCAATTTAGAACAATATATTATAGGAATATTAATAGCAAATTTTTAAAACCGTCTAATCTGAGCAGAGATTTCACAAACTACTAGGGAAACTTTCTATAAATAAGACAGTAAGTGTTTATATTTGGTTATAATCTATAGCAAAACATTCTTTAATTATAATACATGAACAAATCAGGATATAATCATAGAAGTCACTTCATTTTTTCAAACTTATTCTATAAAAACAATTTTTGAGATATAATTGATATTTAATAAACTATAAATGCTCAAAATGTACAATTGAACAACTTTGGTTATATGTATACCCTTAAAAATCATCACCACACAGAAAATAATGGACATACTTACCACCTTTAAAATTTCCTCATACCCCTTTGTAACCTCTGCCTCTTGTATTCTGCCTCCATCCCAGGTAATCACAGAACTGTTTTCTCTCACTATAGATTATTTTTTCATTTTCTAGACTTTCATGTACATTGAATCATACAGTACATATTCTTTTTTTCTGACTTCTCTTTCACTCAGTGTTATTATTTTTAGATACATCCATATTGGTGATACTATTGGTACTCATTCCTTTGAATGATGAGCATTATTCTGGTGTATGTTTAGCTAACTACTGTGGATAGGCATTGGATTGTTCAGCTTTGCATTATCATACATAGAGCTGCTATGAACATGCAAGTTGTATGAATACGTGTTTTCATTAGGGAGTGAAATGGTTCGGTCATATGATATGTGCACATTTATAACAATAATTTCCAAATTCTTCTCTACAGAAATTGAAACATTCACATTTCTAACAATAGTGAAGGACAGTTCTGGTTCCTCCTTACCTCTTCAACAGGTTTTTCTATTCTTGTCTTTTTCTTTGCTTTCTTTAAACAATTGTTCTAGCACTATTTATTCAAAAGATACTTTCTCCCCAAAATTGTCATTTTACTTTGTTGAAATTAATATATATATATGAATTTCTCACATATGTGAGTATATCTGTTCCATTATACTTTTCCTCTGTTTATGCCAATATCAAGCTACTTTGATTACTGTAGCTTTGTAAGTCTGGAAATCAGGAATCATGAGTCTTTCAACTGTTTTTCCTTTTTATCACTGTTGATTTGCTTATTCTATGTCCTCTGAATTTTTATGAGTTTGAAAATGACCTTTTTTATAACCTGTCCACATCCAAAAATCATTATTCAGTTCCTATAAATTAATTTCATGTTAGAATTTTAACTGGTTTGCACTGAAATTGTAGATAATTTTAGAAAAATGTCAACGATATTGCCTTCTATGAGGCATAGAAAAAGTAATTTTAATTTTTAATACTTTTTATTTAATTTTTATAGTTTTCCTCAAAGTCAGATAATTTCTGCCAGATAAATCCCAGTATGTTTCATGCTTTAGGCAATTATACATAGGGTTTCTTTTAAAACTTTGTATTTTAATTATTTTTTCTGGAAAGTAGATGCGAAGATTTATTTTTGGCACATATATATTTAAATATACAAAAGAGCAGTTTTTACATTTACAACAAAATTGAGAGTGGTATAAAGATTTTCTATAAAATCTTACCCTGACACATTTATAGATTCATACACGCTGAGTGAGTAACATATCTCAACAGAATGATATGCTTGTTCCCAAAGATGAACCTACATTTATTCATCATAATCACCCAAAATCAAGAGCTCATTTAGGGTTTACTCATTAGTGTAGTACATTCTATGAGTCAGGAGAATATAATGATATAAAACCATCATTGTATTGCAGAGTATTTAAACTGTCCTGAAATGTATCTGTGTTATCCCTCTTTATCCATATTCCCAATCAGACCCTGGCAACCACTGATCTTTTTACTGTCTTCAGAGTGTTGCCCAGAGTAGTTCATTATAATTCTTCATCCTTTTAATGTATTGGGGAATCTGTAAAGAAGCCCCCTTTTTTATTTCTGATATCAGTAACTTGTGTCTTCTCCCCTTTTTTCTTAGCCTGACTTGATAGTCTTATAAATGTATTGATCTTTCAAAGAACAGATTTTTGTTTCATTGTTTTTCCTCTTGATTTCCTATTTTCATTGTTGTCATTTTCTTCTCTAATTCTTACTTTGATTTTGTTTACTTTGGATTTAATATGCCTTTTTTCTAGTTTTGTGTAGTATAAAATTTGATGATTGATTTTAGATTTTTCTTCTTTTCTAATATATAAATTATCTTTCTGTTATTGATTTCAACTTTAATTCTATGTGGCCTGATAACAGATAATATATGACTTTTTTTCTTTTATATTTGCTGTGGTATATTTATGACCTACAAAGTGTTCTATTGTGGTGACTATTTTATGTGAGCTTGTGAAGAAAGCATATTCAGTTGTTGTTAGCTAAAGTTTATTGATGGCAAAATTATGAATTTCAACCATGTCCTTAACTGATTTTCTTCATGCTAAATACCACCATTTCTGTGAAAGGGGTGCTGAAGTCTGTCTCCCTCATAATATATTTTTTCTTGCATTTTTATCAGATTTTGCCTCATGCCTTTGTCACTGTTGTTAAAGTAATGCATATTAAGAACTAATATTACTTCTTGATAAATTAACCTCTTTATCAGTCTGTAATGACACTTCTTTGTATTTGAAATTTGCTGTCTGAAATTAATATTCTTTCTGTTTTCTTTTTGTTAGTGCAAGCATGGTATGTTTTTCTACATCCATTTACTTTCTTCTAAATGTGACTTATTTAAAGAGAGCTATTTTCCCTTAAAACCAAGGATTTTACTATGGAAAGTCAATTCCTTAGTTTCTCTCTAAGTTTAAATGTCAGAGGTTCCCACAGGTGTCACATGTGAGGCATCAGGAAGTACTAGAGTCTGAGGGGAGAATCACTGGGAATGTTTAGGTTATATTATCTCAACACTGATAAAGCCAATGTGGAAATGCAAGTCAGAGCATGGGCTAGGATTTGAAACTCTCACGAGAGGTGACCAATGGCGAGGTTTGTCCTTTGCCTGTTGAATTTTGTATTACTTGGAACTACTAATTATTCCTATTTCCATTAACAGCTCCTCATCCTCCCTTCTTATGACTTCTTCCTTTCTCATTCAACTTTTTGTGTTTTTTATGTTATGCTTAACAATAGCTATTACTACAATTACTCTTGCTATATGTTCTTCCATTTTCATTCCTCTCTCCCTGAAAAGAATTCTAGTTGATTGAAGTTTCCCTTGTTTTAAGAGATTTATAATAAAAGGATAAGTCCACATATTAGAAAATGTTTATTTGGAAAATAAAATGACGTTATTTCCTAAGGAGCAGTATTAAGACAATGAGACAGAATAAAATGTCTTCTTGTACAAACAAGAAAATAGCATATCTGTTCATGACAGAACTTCTACTCCCTTTCCATTTATTGAATAGAGGTATTTTAATTTTATTTTATAATTTTCATGTTCATTTTTGGAAGATAGTTTTCTTGTTTTGCTATAACAGCTGAATTACTGTTATTAGAGAGATGGGGTCATGAAAATTCAAAAAAGACTTTACATTAAATATGTTGCCTTATTACTATCTCCATAGTAGATTTATTTTAGAAAATAATTTTGATCAAAACTGTGTATATGTGTATTATATAAATACAAATCAACTAATGGGAGAAAAAATAACTGAGGATGCTTAGGGAAAACCATTTGAAAAGAAGCAGTTTGGGTTATTCCAAATGAGGATCATAAGTATGTGGGAGATAAAAGTAGGACATGTTATTGTCATGGAACTTAAGTTAATCATTTCTTACAGAGATTCTCAGGATGTTTTCTGTCTTTTTTGACTCACTTTCCCTAGAAATTCTCAGCGTTGACATTCTTTAAGAAATAAACTTGCATTACGAAAGTATAAGGTACTAGAAACTAATTTAAAAATCACTTGCTTCTGAAGACAGTCAGACATTGAAAACCATAAGGGATCCAGATGCCTTGGCATGGGATGATTTATTTAAATTCCAATTCAAGTTGTTAGTTGTAAGTTAAAATCCCTGGGGATCATGTACTTATTAAATATATTTAATGTACTTATTAAACTACACAAATCCCTTGCCAGAACTGAGAATGCAATTTACTTTTGAGGGGGAGCAAAAGATGTGACCCTATGTGCCACTTTGGTATGTGGATATTTTGAACTGAATAGAATTAAGAACTAGCAAACTCAGGAAAAGCCTCTATCTCTTAACTATCTCAGAGAATTTAGATAAGGGTACTGTATCAGGAAGAGAGAGATCATGAGGTAACTTTTTATACCAGAAAGACTTATCTATATACTGACTAAACATTTGTTCTCAATTTCCTGTGAATCTTCTTTCCTTTAAAGCCCCATATCCTTACTTTCTCCTGAACACAGAATGGTATATAAGCCTCAATTGACTGAATGTCTGGATCTCATGTCTCTAGGGCTCCCAGATTTATAAAATTTGTTTTTAATTCTACTAATATGTTTTATGCCAATTTAATTATTAGACCAGTCGAGGAATGTGTAAGAGAAGAAAGGGAAAACCTTTCCTCCTTAGCATGAACTCTCATGCACAAATATTTATCCACAGCCAGTTTATAAGACATTCATAGTATAAGCTTCTCATATATTTCATATCTATATATATTTATTTCATAATATAATTTTTGCAATTACTTGCTAATTCTAATGCTACATTCAGGAAACAGCTAAAATTTCCTTACAACTCACTTTTATTTTGAATTTTTATCATCAAAATGTATCATAAATCATAAATCCAACATGCATAACCTAATTTCAAATTATGCAAATAGTCATAGTTAAATGTTTCATCTTGCATGTCATAATATATACTATTATATATGCAGGAATATATATTATATTCATAGCCATATGTGAATGTGTTTATGTGATCTTTATGCCATTAATGCACTATTGCCGTATGATTACAAAATTCATCGTGACTTGTAAAATCCCAGGTCCTTCTGAGAGCCTTGCACAGTTCTACACCATTTATTTTTTAAACTTTTCCACTCAGCATGGTGCTTCAGGCATTAGTTTCCTTCAAAAAGAGCACTCTTTAACATTTATGTAACATGAGGGCTACCCAGCTTACAGATGGCTGCATCCCAATTCCAGAGCTTTTATTTTAGTAGCTTTGAAGTAGAAGCCAAATATTATACCTAATAGTTTCCCGGATGACAATGATGCTGCTAGTTCAAGGATACTATTTTGAGAACAGCTACTCAAATTTATGAAACTTCTTCCTGCTTTGTATTTCCACCATGTGAAAACCTGCCCCCAGATACTTCCTTCAATCCACTAAGTTTTCTGCTCAATTGTCATACCCTCAGAAAAGAACTTCATGGCATACGACATATCTAAACTAGCCCTCCTGTGCCTTGATGCTGCTCCATTTTATTTTACCCTACTTCATTTTGTCCTATAGAACTATTTGCCTCTCTTGAATGCATAATAAAAACTTCTGTTTACCTAATAAACAATATATTATACATTGATAAACAAATAAATAACAAACAGCTTTTCTTTATTCATCACATTGCATATACTCTGCCTGTCACACTAGGATTCAATTTCCTTGATAAAGAGGAATCTTTTGTTTATTTTTTACCTATTCACAGCAAGTAGAATAATATCTGTCACATAATAGACTTATAACAAATATTTGTTCAAGCTATAAATTCTGAAATTTGAGTCTCTATAGAAAGGTTTTAAAGATTTATGAGATACAGTGTGGCTGCCATATTTAAGGACCCGTTGTAGTAAAGGTTCTAGCATGAGCAACCTTCACTGCCCAGGACAAATTCTTTACTTTTCTTGGAACTGTTCTCTTGTACATAATGGAACACAGCTCTGGCTGGGAGCCCTGCTTGGAGTCTCTAAGGTATCTGAATAATAACTTTGTGTGTAAAGTTCATGGAAACTATATCTTACTGGGATATAAAATTGGGGTTAAATCATACTGCATAAATATTTTATACACATGTTTGTCTGAGATATACTGGATCTTATGAGAAAACATATTATAAATACAGTGGGAATTCTACATAGGAATATGCAACCTCTGAATCCATTGATGGGTATCTCAAAATCTCTGAATCTGGCTCCTCATGAACAAGTGAGATCCTGAAAACAGATGTATCTTAGCTGCTGGAAACCATCACTGTTATAGGACATATAATCCTGAAATTTCTCCTCAAAAATTTAAACATTTTCAGTTTTTGGAAGCGCCTTGGTCTCTAGAAGCATTGAGCCAACTCCAGAAGCTCTGTCTTTAGAAATTTGTAAAAAGAAGAAAATATTAGAACTGTCAGTTCTATAAAAATCCTTGACTATTCTCCATGAAGGAGTTAGTACTTGCTTAAATTTACAATATCCAAATAACAGCAAGTACAGAGTGAACTTCTTAGAGGATGTGGCTGAAATACTTATAGATGAAAATATACCATGCAGGATCCTGTCCTGTTCCAGAAAGGGAGTAGCAAGGAGAAAATGGAAACTGACTTAGCATAAGACATATCCCAGAGTGTATACTTGCCAAATAAATTGAAATTTTTAAGATGGAGAATAAGAAAAATGATGACTAATGGAATGAGAAATCCTAAGAACAAATGCTTTTGATAGATTTCAGAAAACCAAGAGTAAGCTCTAAAAAGAGAATTTCTGGAAATATTATGACAAGAGCACTTATAAGTAAGATCCCTTTTTAGATTCCTGTAAAAGTGATGATTGTTTTTACAGGAACCAGAAAAACTGAAACATACATTTTCTGTAAGAAGCTTTTATTCATAAGACAATTTATACTGAGAGGGAGACTAAATATACCAGAAACAAGAAAACTTTTGATATTAAGTCAGTTAATTCAATTTTTCACATTCAAACATGATTTCCTATAAGAATGGAGTGTCCAGAGTGTGATAAGTGTATAGCTAACTTTAAATTTAATTTAGAGTTTGTAGGTAAGCAACATTTATATGCTAAAGAATGTAGAAATGCTTTTAGTCTGAGTACAGGTAAGTGACACCCCAAAAGTCATACCACAATGGGTTCCTATAAATGCTACCAATGTGGGAAAGCCTTCAGTTAGGGTTCAACCATTATTTGAATATCTGATGATAATACAGAAGATACAATCTATATATGTAGTGAATGTGGGAGATTCTTTCATATACATACAAACATAATATTCATTTTGAAGTAAAGAGCTAAAAAGGCAATAAATGTGAAAAATCCTTTAGTAAGAGTAAACACAAATAAATATATAAGGTATTCTCAGGATAATTTATATGAATATATTAAATGTGGAAAATCTTAAAATTGAATCTCCATAGTTATAGAAAATTTACTTTCTAGAATAGATTCGATATCAAATGATTAATATGAGAGAGTAAACATTCAAATATACAAAATGTGAAAAAATCTTCAGGGAGATCAAACCTTTGAAACACCATAAATTTCATATTTGAGAAGTTGTATAACAGGAATAATTTACTTTGAGTCAAAGTACTACACTCATTCAATATTCATATATGTTTGCTGAAGGCAATCCTATGAATATAGTAAATGTAACAACACACCCTGTAGAGATTTTGATGTGGTAGATTAATACTAGAGAGAAGTTTATTGTTGTCTAAAAATATGTTTGAGGAATCTTTTCCAAGCTCCCAAATGAAGTCACAAGGGTTAGGAATTCAACATACCACCATACAAGTCTTTGTCATTTTCTGATATCCATTGACATTCTTTCCCAAGTTATAAATGAGATTTATGAGACACCTGTAGTGACTTGATCTATTGAGGAGTAATATTAAAGAATCTGAGCAATATCCTTGGTGATTATGTTAAATAAAATTCATATTTTTAGTCCTTATAAGGGCACAAGAATCCAGAATCTTACAAGAGTATAGGAGGTGCTCCTCAAATTCTACATTTTTTATATAACTCTTGGAATATAGGCTAAAGAAACATCAAATAACCTTAGATGTACATTATCACAATAGTAACAAGTCAATAAGTTTCCTAATACTTGGGCACCTATTTCTTCTGTAAGCTACTTCAGACTCGCAAAAGTTTCTTGAGTCAAGAAGTTTATCTGAATCTGCCCCAAAATATTCACACTGGAGATAATTTCAATAAATGAGTTTTTTTGTCATAGTTCATAAATTGATAAATAAATTGATATTAATGGTGCAGAGGAATAGTCTAAGGAATAGAACATTAGATATAGAATAATAATTTCTGAATTTTAGCTCTGACCATATCACTTGCCAAATATAAAAATATGAACAAATTTCACTTTCCTCACCTCGGCAATGGAAATTATAATGATTATATGGTTTTGATGGTTAAGTAAGATAAAGTTTTTAAAAATTGTAAATGAGTAGGTGTATAGTATATGTTTGTTGGATCTTAAAAGACTCTTCTTGTCTTTGGCAAAGTGCTTTAAGTAATATCCTTACATTTCTCAAGTCACATGACTTTACAAAGAGCTATGGAAACCTAAGATACACTAGCTTTTTTATCAATCCTGGGAGAAGAAAGTACTATTACTATGATATTAACACTATGTTTATATCCCTCAGCTATCCATTAGTGTATATATAAGAGGTCAATTCCTTAGGCCAAATGATTTAATTCAGAACACATCTGTGCAGATTAAGTGATTATTTAGAAATAAATGTCAATTCCCATTCCCTGCCCTCTCTATAAAAAGAATATTCTTTGTCTCTTGACTTTAAACTTGGCCATGAAATGGTCTTCAGTAAATGAGTGTTAGTTTTCATAAAGTAACAAAATACTTAGTACATTGTCTATTCTCTCTTGTATTTTGTTGTTGGTCATCATAAGAATAACATACTCAGATGAGCCTGGCAATTTCAAGACTAAGATGGCAGATGTAAAACAGAGCCTCCCACTTGGTCCTATATGCTAATAAAGTATTTATTGAAGTATGTTAAAATATTTTTGGCATGTCAGAATCAACTCCTATATCAAATAAGAAAATCAATTTGGAGCCTATTATTGATGACAAGCCATCTAAAGCATGTTTTAGGAAAACATATTTCTTCATCAAAAAATGTGTTTTAAAGAAAAGCTTTTTTCTTAAGTTTGCTCTGAAGTTTAAATGAGGCATGAAGTTTAGTGTAGGAATAAGGTGTCACTATTATTATAATTATATGCACTTGCAATGAATTGTGTTAACCCCTACAGCTCATATAATCATTGCAATGGCATTTTGAATCAATTATTGTTCTTACATATCTCAAGCAACTGGGATTTGAGAAGTTTAGTAATGTGCCCATGGCGAATCACCTGGTAATAGTCAGCAACCCTATGCTAGTCTGAAGTCCACAACTTTAACTATATCTCTGGATTCCACAACTTTAACACATCTACAAATGTGTTAGTTTTATTTTCCTTCTTCCCTAGCTTATATGCCTGCAAAATCGCCTTCATATTTAATGCACATTTCTTATTTGTTTTGTTTTTAAGAGAAGTAACTATAAACCACATCAGTGATCTAATTATTTTTTATTAATTTCAATTTTTTTTGTCATTTGCATAGGTGGAGTAAGGGATTTTCTCATGTGTGTATTTTCATTGTTCAAACATATACATTAAATATTCCAGGATAATTACATGTTATAATGCTGGATGAAATGTTATGTGCAAACTCTCAGTTGTTTTATATAATGTTCTTTAAAGTGTTTTAACTTCCTTCAGTACCAAACACAGACATTCTTTAACCATCATCTTTTTTTTTTTTTCTGAAAGAATACTTCTTTGAAGTACTTTGTCTTTTTCTGTTATTGGAATTGCTATGTTCAACTTAAGGATAACTTAAGGAATCAATCTTCTCTCTTTAATGAAAATCACAGTTTCCTAACTTTTTCTTGGAAATTTGGACTAGTTTCTTCTTTGGATCAGATAATATTGAATCGCTCATATGTAACAATAATTAGATAGCTGGTAAGTATGTCTTATATTTTAAATATTTGGTTTATATTGTTCTGTTGTCATTTCATAAAAATCTCAGGATATGTGAACTCTCATTCTAGAAAAGAATCCACCTGTAGAGATGATTTTTATTATTTTATCCAAATTGAATGTCATCCTGGAAAAATATAGAGTATAATTCTATAAATACTTACCTTTGTGGGATATTTATTTTACAAATTCGACATTTGTTATCAAATAAGAGTGACAGGAAAAATATTCTTTTACTGTAACCAGAAAATAGTCTCATTAATTATCTTAAATCTTCAGGAAAATCAGTGGTTATGTAATCACCACCATGATTCAGCTGATACCCCCTAATTTCAAATCATAACTTTGTTCAGACATGTACTGATATATTTGGTGTAAGCCAGTTTGGGCAGGAAGATAAGAGGTCTCAGAGAGAGAAAACTTCTATAATGTGAGGGAGCATTGTTCTGTGGAACAGAGGGACCAGAGCTTGTAGATTGGAAATAGGAGTGGTTTCTGCTAAAATGTCTATTTTTCTGGCATCTCTAGCCCTCTAATCCAGAATTGTGAGGCTAATTTACAATGTAAGGAAAGAGAGAGAGAGCAATGTGCTAAGGCTAACTGGTGGAAACAACCACAGTTGGTGCCCATTTCTCTTGTCTAAGGAATATATCTTATAAAATTACAAAGATATCTCTATAAAGACAAAGTGCTACAGCTAGAACTGCATAAATATTTGATTTTACTTAATTGTCCAATACTATCACCAAGGACCTGATCTTTTCCTTCCATATTCTCTTCTATGCTTGCTTAATAAATTTCTTCTTTCTTTTTATCCCAGGATACCAAGTGGCTTATAGAGATTTACAAGCCAGAAATTAAATAAGAGGCAGAAAGTCAGGGGGGAAGAGTAGCATGAAAATTAGAGGAAGCAGAAATAAGTTTTTATACTTATCAGAAACAGCATATTGTTTTTCAAAAGTTTTTTTAACAGAATTCCTTTCAAGTCTCATTGAATAGAATTATATCAGATGATCAGTTCTAACTGACCAAGAAATTGAGGTGATAAAAAAATGCTTTTATAGTCTTCAGTGTGAAAGCAGACAAAGAAAAAAATAGATTTGGGGAAAAATTTTATTGACCATAAACCCTACCTATTACAAACTACCACAAAAATCTTCTTAGTTCTAGAGTTTCACTGTAACAGAAGAGGAATGGCTAAAAGGGAGGTTGCTGTGAAGGTGAGTTAAAAAGAGGTAAAAGAGGGAAATCAGGCCAATTAAGAAAATCTTGGCAGTGGTGAGGTTAAAACAAGGTCAATTGTTACCACATTTTCTAAGAATATCTGCCCAGTAAACCAGCACATCAAGAATAGACAAGTTGCTTTAATTATACTGAGTTCTTTAGTTACTCAGATGCCCTTAAAGACATAAAGTGAAGGCATACAGAATTTCTTTTTGGTATATGGTAAAAAAAACTGTAAGATTTTGACATCATACCAAGATTCCTAACCCTTGTTGTACATGCCTTGTGTACATCTATCCACTGAATGCGAGCAGAACCCATTAATATGATGAGTATTACTCCTGTGACTAGGTTATATATCAAAAGTGAAGTATTTTGAATTTGTAATTAGTATTCTTAGTCAATTAATTTCTAGTTAAACAAAAAAGGCAATTATCTTGTATCACCTTAATCTAATCAGGGAGTTCTTTAAACGAGACTGAGAGGGGATCAATATGGTGCCAGCTGAGGTTGGTTCTTAAAATTCTTATGCTTTCTGACTTCAAACTACACTACAAAGTGATAGTATTCAAAGCAGCATGGAATACAAATCGACACACAGATCAGTGTAAAAGAACTGTGAGCCTAAAATGGATAACAAATATGTGACAAAAGCACCAAGCATAGATAGTGGAGCAATGGCAATCTCTTCACTAAATGGTGTTAGAAATACTAACCAGACCCATGAAAAAGAAAGAAGATAGGTCACTAACACAATACACAAAATTTAATTCAAAATAGTTTTTAAGACTTGAAACCATTAAATACGTAGAATAAAATGAGGAGAATATAATATACTATCACTGTCTTAAAGATGACTTTGGAGATTTGTTTCAAAGGCAAGGAAAACAAGAAAAATAAACAAATGGGACGACATCAAACTAAATAGTTTAAGATATATGCATATCATACATTGGACAAGGAGGGTATATCTAAAACATATAGAGTATACAACTAAACAATAACAATACAACCCAATTAAAAGATGGATAGAGAATCTGCAGAAACTTTTCTCCAAAGAAGTCATAAAACAATGAGATATCATCTTAAATCTGTGAAAATGGCTATTATAAAACAGACAAGAAACAACAAGTATTGGAGAAGATGAGGAGAGTAAGGTGTTCTTGTACACTGTTGGTGGGAATGGAAATAGGTGTAGACATTATGGAAAACAGTATGAAGATTCCTCAAAAAATTAAAAATAGAAATTTCATATGATACAATTAATAACTGCTGGGTATTTACCTAAAGAATACGAAGACTAATTGAAAGAGATGTATTTGCCCCATGTCTATTTCAGCAGTATTCACAACAGTTGGCAGCAACCTAAATGTCCGTCAACAGATGAGTTGATAAAAGTTGTGATTTATTATAAATAATGGAACACTAATCAGCTATAAAAAAGATTAAATCCTGCCATTTGTAACAGCATGAATGGAACTAGAGAGAAATATGTTAAGTGAAATAAGTCAGGTGGAAAAAGACAAAAAATGAAAAAAGAGAGAGACTAAATATCTGTCTCCTACTGCACTCAAGGCAGCCAGGTACTGAATTACTTCTGGAGATTGAACTCTAAAGACTGAGGGTCTCAGTCCTACAATTACAATTTAAGGAGCTGAATTCTGTCAATATCTGTACAAGCAGTGACATAAATAATGCATTCAAATAGAATATATTTATATTAGAGCATTTAAATTAAAATATTACTTCATAGATTGAGTTTAAAAGTTGGAAAAATAGCAACATGAACTTGATATCCTTTTCATTATTTTCTTAGATGTTGTCACTTTTAATATAAAAACTTCTAGATAAATTATAGCAAGAAGTTAAAACTCATTTTTCCCTATTTAGAGCTATTAATCATTTTACTATTTACCTACCTAGAGAAATGATCAGAAAATTGAAAAGCAGGGAAAAAGAAACACTGTTTTCTTCTCACATTTGATATAAAATCTGTTTTTTAACAATATTTCTTCAAATGAACACTAGGGGAATATACTATGGAATAACTCTACAAGTGGAAAAACCTGAGATTTTTTTTATCCAATCTTCTTGCTAAATTAGAGTCTTGGAAGTAAAATTATTCTAGTCTGGAAATGACTAGAATTTGTTACCTTTATAGAAAACATGAAGGGTGAGTAGCGCCACTGTGACCAGTAAAGTTAGAGAATTCACTAACAGAAGGGAAGCTTTTTCCTTCTGATAATTTATAATTATAGTTATAGTTAACAGGATCTCTATTTTCTTTTATACTTTCCATTTTAAGACACAAAAGACGGAAGTTTCTCTCTCCCTTACACTCCTCCACTGTGAATCTCTTATTCTCATTCTTCACAGTCAGGTTACTCCTACTTTCTTCTACTTTTACAGACTAGATTTCGACACCACTTCTTAGTGTTTTATATATGTCTGAAAAATATAGGAAGACATGCCAGAAGATAAATAATACTTTAAAAAAATTTCTAGATAGCACATATACTCTAATTTTTGTCTTATTTGAACTAAACCATAACTAACTTTCAGTTAATTAGCTCTGAATATGATTGAATTTACTATCATCATGACAAGAGGCCAAGCAATTTAGCCATGGTGATTGAGGAACATTATTGGTGAAGGTGATATTTCTTTCCAGCAGATGTTGTTTCCAGTGAAAATGGATTGTTTGTAGCTTTAAGCTTATTTCATTGTCTTGAGATATGACTCATTCCTTTGAAAATCAAACAAAATTTTGAGCTATCTCTTTTGAGAGGCACACACTAGTTTAATAGGCAAATGCATTCTGGGACCAGACTGGGTTTAAATCCTTACTGTATAACAATCTGTAAATTTGATCAAGTTATTTTACTCCAATTGCTTTCATTTCCTCTTCTTCAGGAAGAAAATAATAGCATAATAGTAATATATATCCTAAACTTGAGATAATAATAAAAGTAGAAGTAACCTCATATGACTATAATGAAATGAAATGACAGACCCAAGCTAATATAGCATGCTTTATTAAAAATTAACAATTAACATGATTATCTCAGAAAATGTCCTTTCTTTTAATTATCCCTCTAAAAACATATGGCATGGATTTCTATTCAATCTTCTTCAGGAGCTACATTCCATCATAATCAATTTACCTTAATCCTTCATGACACTCAGGCAAGCCAGTGAAACTCATTGACAAACTCCAAGGAAAACTGACTCACTGTACTTTCTTGCCTTCAGAGGAAAATTTCTTCCTCATGCGTAAAGTCCTGACCACAAATGGAGAACATTTACCTGACACTGTAAATATGAAAGTATTATCGGGCTTATTAACACCTTCCTTACTATTCTAATGAATATAAAAAATAAAGTATTTGCAAATCAGTAACAAGCTTTTTTTAACCAAGGAAAATAGTCTGCCACTTCTACTACTGATTCTATGCTACAATTCATCGTTTTCAACAACAAGGAATGCCAAGACAAATGGATGCTATATGATGTTGAAATGATTTCTGAATGACAGAGGACAGGGCCCAGCCCACCTCCACACTTCTGTTGCCATGGTTTTCAAATTAGATGCTTCTGTGGTCAAAGCTGACTCTCGCTGTTCTATTCATCACCATTTAACTACAAGAGCCGCTGAGCACATCTATGATCTTTCTTGCTCATGACAGCAGACGGAATGAACATAAATGATTAGAAAACACCACCTGCTCAGTGTTTAATGCAGGAGGAAAAAAGCAGCTGTGCCATTTGAGATGGAAAACACATTAGCTTAAGCTCAGCATGCCACTTATATAACCAACCATGAAAATTGCAAGTTACTGAGAGCATAGAATAAAATATTGAATGACAAATACCTGTTTTCTATTTGGGAATTTCTGTCTGAACACTGTCAAGCACAGGTTGACTGATGAGGCCTCCATGGAACTTCCTCTAGATAACAATTCTTGTTATTTGGAATATAAAAATAAAAGTTCTTGTGAAAGCAACAAGTCATTTATAAAGTGTATCAGAGGATCCAAACGGTGGGCTACAGTGTACTCAGTGGTGGCTCCAGGTGCCCTGTTGCAAATAGTGAGGGAAAAAATATATTTTCAGCAGGCTTTCATTGACATCAAGGTATAAAACTGAAAAAAGAAATTTCATTTATCTTTGCAATTTTATAAGAAGGACACAGACCATGGGAACTGGTATCTTAATTTTTGTGCAAACACAATTCAATAGAGTCATTGAACTTTGATCCGATTAATCACCAATAAAACAAAAGGTGACTCTCTCTTTCCAGATTTCTCTTCCCTCTCCTAACACACCACCAGGAGGAAGATTCTTCTTAAAAAGTCTTCCTTTTAGCCAACTTCTATGTTTCACCTTCAATTAGTCATGCATACCTACTATGTTTCATTTAACTAGTAGTAACAGATTTTAATTTAAAAATATGTGATCTTGATATAGTCTATATATGTATATATATATTATATATGAAATGAGTAATTTATTTCAATATACATAATATAATTTATATAAAGTGTAAGCTTAAATGCAAAAATAATGGGAACAACTATTGAATTCTGGTTATAATTTTTAATTATGTAGGTTACAAACCTAAAACTGGTATAAATTTCAAAACTGAGCAAGCAAATCATTATTATGAGAAAAACTGGAGTCAAACTTTCTTTTTTCTCAGCTTTATTAAGATACAATTGATACATAAAATTGACAGGTTTAAGGTGTACTTGTAAACATTTTGAAACTGGCCCTGAGTCAGTTCTGATCAATATAATCACTGCGTTTATTTAACTGAGCCAGCTCTAATCAATACAATTATTGAACACTAAGCAGACATCAAACAACACAGTCATCAACTTTGTTTAGTTATAGATTTATATTTTTTATTTTAATGTCAAATATAATTGTTGGGGGTGGGCCACAGGACACCAATATGTCAGCCCAGAAAAATTCAAGGAGACAATGACAGTACATGGCAAGCTTATTAGGAAAAGCACCAAGAGATATAATCTCTTTGTAGGTAGTAGAACTGCAAAAGGTTGTAAGTTGAGGCAGGGACTAATATACTCAGAATGGAATTTTCTGCTTGTTGATTCAATCAACCTACCTTGGGAGTTGGTAGGAATTGTCAATGGTTGTGAAGAAAATGTTTTCCTGCAAGCTCAAGTATGCTTGGGCTAGGGCAGTGCTCCTTTATCTGGGTAGTGTTGACTTATTTTTAGCATGCCTTTGTGTGATTAATGTTCTTCATCTGGCTTATACATCTGCAATCCTGCCTCCTTGTTCTCAAGGTTCTCTTTTCCCTTTGCTGTCCCTTGTCATAGTGACAATAGTCAAACTATTTTAATGGTGCTTCAATGTATTTTGGAAATGGAGAGATTTTTTTCATAGAATTAACAGATACCTCATAGATCAGAAAGTATGTAGAAGCCAGTACTGAAGACGTTAGCCTACTTGTTAAGAATGTTGTTTCTAAACTGTTATTTTAAAGCTGTTTTGCAAATAACAGTAATACTGGCATACTGACCTGGGTATGCATCACCACAGACTCCTCCAAATGCCCTACAGTTCCAAAGGATGAAAGTCAGTGCTTAGGAAACAAAGTTCTAAAAAGAAACTACCCAGAGAACATTCAGAAACAAGGTATACTCAACAATGAATATCTGGTCCTCCTTCCTACTTTACCTTGCATGGACAGATCCACCAAATTATTAAAACAGCAAATTTATTTATTCTCTATTCCTTGTGTTTTAAATTCTTACTCCAACCCCCAACCAGAGAAGCAGATGTGAGATTTTGACTCTCTTCTCTCTTTGCTTGTCAATAAACAATACATTTTTAAAAAATTTTTAAAGAACCAATGCCACATTATTGTCTCTAACATACACCAGGATGAGCCCATTGCTTGGTAACAATTTGATACATGTATATACTATGTAGGGGAGGGAAAATAGTTTTACCTTTATCCTTTTAGGTTCCTTATTGTAATAAAAGATAGATTGATAGGAGACATACAGAATTTTATACTATGAATACCTCCTGTATACACAGGAGAGAACCAGAAAAAATGAGTAACTCACCAAACCATTTTAAATACATACTAATGACAAAAGATGTGAGTTGGGGACAGATAAAAGAGATTATGGAGCATAACATAATAAATGAGGATATGTCTGTTATAGATTCAGATCACTGCCTTCACCAGGTTGTTTCCTAGTACAGAGAGAGTGATACCCTTACAAATGTAGATTTCCCTAATAAATGTAAATATCTCTTACAAAAGAGTACCTATTATTGAGTTTTCAGAACTGTCCACTCTGTTGTTTCTTAAAAACAACCAGTTCAAAATAATCTTTATGCCACAGAAGCTTCTTTTGAAGTATCATATTCTGCTCCCTTTCAATTACAGAATGATTACTAAAATAATGTTAGCTAACACATTCATAACCTCACATGAGTTCCTTTTTTGTGCATAGTGAGAGCATGTAAGATTTACTCTCTAAGTAACTTTTAAGTAGCTAGTGTAATTTTTAGCCATGATCATAATACTATAAGATCATTTGAATGTGTTAATATTTTCATTGGAAGAGTCTACCCTTTGACCTCCCTTTCTCATTTTTAAAAAAATTCCATGTACACACAAGATCATCCAGTATTTGTCTATGACTTGTCATACTCCATTAAGCATAATCCTTCAAAATATAGCAGCATATTGACAAATGGCAGGATTTTTTTGTATGACGCAATAATATTGCAGTGTGTGTGTGTGCGTGTATGTGTATTGGTGTGTGTCAGTGTGTCTGCAGCTATTGATATTAAGCACATTTCCTGTAACTTGGTCATTTGCATACTCTTTTAGACAAAATGTCTATTCAAGTTTTTTTATTTAAAGCAAAGTATATAGTTATTTAAACAGCAATCCGGTTTTATTTTGAAACAAAACAACAGGAAGAGTGGTTAGCTAGTGTGTTTTATGGGGAGACCATGTTCACTTTTCTGTAACCTATATAATGTTTGGAGGACCTCTTTGTTTCACCATAAGATAAAACAGTGGGTGAAAGGGTATGCCGGGGTTCTGTAGTTTGTTGGTCTACACATATCTGGATACTCTAGTCTCAAGCTTCATTTAAATAGAATTCTGAATATTAATGTTAACAGATATTTTGATATTTGTAAATTGGATTATTTTGGTTCATGTTGAATTGTAGGAGTTCTTGATACCTTCTGGATATGAATCCCTTATCAGACAGATGATTTGCAAACAGTTTTTCCATTCTATAGGTTACTTTCACATTTTGTTGTTTTTTGAGAGGGAGGCTTTTTATTCTGATATAGTCTGCTTACATATTTATGTTTTGTTATGCATGATTTTTAGTGTTGTATCCAAAAAAAATCAATACCACAACTCAAGGTGTTTTATGATTTTAGGTCTTACGTTTAAGTTTCCAAGTTAATTTTTGTTAGTGGTGTCATATAAGGGTATAATTTCAATTTTCTGCATGTGGTTATCCAGCTTTATGAATACCACTTATCTAAGAGACTTCCCCTTTCCCGACTATTCTTGACTTACTTGTCAAATTTTATATGACTGTGTATGCTGGGTTTATTTCTGAGCTCTTAATTCTATTCTGTTGTCTTATGTATTTGTTTTTACGTAATTATCATATGGTTTTGATTCTTATAACTTCACAATATAACATGCAACTAGGAAATACGATGCTATCGACTATATCAAGATGGATGGGTTTTTTTGGGCATTTTGAGTCCCATACAAATTTTAAGGTTGTTTTTCCTGTATCTCTGAAAAATGTCATTGGAATTTTCATAAGAATTTCATTGACTCTATAGTTGACTTTGGTAGCATAAACAATTTAACAATATTAATGTTCCTGATCTATGAATTCAGGATAGTTGTTCTTTTATTTTTATCTTCAGTTTATCTCATTGTCTCAGTCTTCAATAGTTCAAATTGGTCCTAAGTTTTTTGTTGCTTTTGATGCTACTATAAAAGAAATTTCTCTCTGTATTTCTTTTTACATATGTCATTTTACTATATAGAAAATCAACTGATATCTGTATGTTTATTTTTATCTGACAACTTTACTATATATATATACATACATATATATCTTTGTTATGATAAATAAAACCATGATAGAAATTAGAGCTATAGTATTCAGATCCTGGTTACTAAGACCATTTTCCAGTGAAAAATAACATTTTGTTGCATCATAAATTTAGGAAGTGGTAAAGAAATTGTGAGGACATGAGAAAAATGCAGAAGTAACCTGGAAGGCACCCTACTATTAAGTCTGATATAAACTAAGTATTAAAATATATAATAATATTAATTATTTTTAATCCATTGAATAAAGTTATAATCATAAGTACATTTGATAAAATTAATTACATATAAATAATTTTTTTAAACCTGAAAGTTCTTGCTTACAAAAGGCCAGCTAATAAGACATAGAAAATATATTTTCCATAAGATTATTGAGTCAAGCAAGAATCATAAATAACATTAAATTAGAGATTAAAATTTGATGAATAAAACATATTTGAATAAATGCACAATATCTTTCAAAAATTACTTTTTTATTAGAAAGTACAAAACAGTAACTATACAGTAGAGAAGCATGAAGGGCATTACCTTAACAAACTGATGTACGTGCATATTACCAGTACTGAAGCAGACGAACATTATGTGCCTTTTGATATAATGTACAAAATATAATTTTGGTATAATTGGCATTATGCCAATTGCACTGCTGTTGAAAAAGCTTTAACTGAGTCTCATCAGAGGAGATATCAGACAAACTTAATTTGAGGTAATTCTATAAAACAACTGAAAGACGACGAAAACCAAGGTATTATCCTATGTTCAGGAGAATAAGAGGAAAAATAAATGCAAAGTATGACACTGACTTGGATCCCGGGTCAAAAATAAACATGCACAACATTTTCGGAAAAATTGCTGAATTTTACTCATGTCAATATCTTTGATTTTGATAATAATACTGTGATTTCTTATGGAAAAGTGTTTTTTTCTCATAAAATAATGATGAAATATTTATGGGTAAAGGACTGGGATGCTTGAAAGGCAATATTATACAGGTAAAGGATTAAATTATCTCTCTAATGCTTATAAAATAATATGTGTGGTAAAGCAAATAGTAAAAGTTCATTAAAAAGTGAGGAGTCTGGGTAAATAATATAAAGGAATGAGCTGTATTTTTTGTAATTTTGTAATTACGGAAACAAAAAGAAGGGAAAAAGTGCAGGATTTTTTTAAAAAGCAATAATTAAGAAAGCCAGTTATAGATGAAATAGTCATAAGGAATAGTGATTTTTCAAACATTATTCATTATTTCAAGTATTAAAATCAGCACATAAAATAAAAGTATTAGATCAAAAAGTTAAAAAAGGAATCTGTCCTTGTCCTTGTGAGCTATAAAGATTAAACAAATCTTACTCAAACAGACAATAAAATGAAGCCATGACTCACATTGCATAGACACTGAGAAAAGACATTTGAATAAACCTTCACAGAAATGCTGAAAATAAATGTGTATAGTTGTATTTAGAGAATGCCTAAGTACCTTGTAGTTCTAGAAAAGTAATTAAGCAGAAGAAATTACTTTTAAAGCTGGAACTATTTAAAGTTCTACTATTCAGTTGAATATTGTTCCAGCATCAGGCATTTCTTTGCAATGCTATTTTGTGCAGCTAAATGCAAGAAGTTTCTGTGGCACAGACCTAAATGTTTCTATATTGGATATCTTGCTAGTCAAAAATAATTTCTCTGTAAACAACATATCCTAGTTCTTCTGAATGCTCACCCAATTAACAAATATACTCAGGCTCAATTAAATATATAGCCTTGGAAAGATTCTGTGCTTAGAGAATTAAGATTTTTTTTTTGTCTCATATCAGAAATTCTGGGTGAAAACACTGAAGAATTTATTCTACAAAATACAAATTATAGTTTTGTTAACTTGGTGGTTTTTAATTAGCTTTTTTTAATTAGTATGTTTGTTTCCCTTCTTTAACTGTATTAGCTGGTTAATTTTAATTGCACAAATATGTATTGGAGAGAAAGATACTATAAATTCATCTACAAGCATTTAATGACTTTGTCAGGACCTCCTTTAGTCTCATTATCCAGATAGTGATTCTATTGGATTAGCGTGCATTAAGAAACACATATTCTGGACAAATTCATGTGTGAATCATGGACTTTTTGTAGCTTTGCCTAGATTTTTCTGACAATATTAGTTTGCTTATCTCTAAAGTAGAGTAATGAAATAATTTGAATTTCTTAAATATGAAATCAAAGATTCCAGTGATAGAATCTTGTGCTACCATATCAGGTATCTCAAAAAGAAACAAAAACTTAGAGATATTTAGTACAAAATATTTAGTACTTTTAACTGGGCATTGAAGAATGAGGCTAGGCAGCAGGGTAGCAGATGCCCATCTGACCACCATTAAATTTTCTGTTATGCCAGCACCAACCTGAATGCCAGTTTAGTTTTTACAAATAGCAAATGCACCAATTTGATACTATCCAGGAGAGATACTTGTGTCATATATATCTACTCTCTTTTCTCCCGAACAAGATGCTTTTGAGTGTGTGATAATGGTTATCAGTAACAGGAATGCAAGAATACACACCATTCCTTAATAATTGGGATTTCTCAGACTATGTTCTATGCTTTCATACTTCTCTCTTGGAGCTGGAAAGAAATTCCTTAGAGCCTCTAGAAACACAGCCATTCTGACATCTTAATTTTAGTTTAGTAAAACCCAATTTAGACTTTCCATTTTCAAAAATGTAAGATATTTATGTTGGTTGAAGCTACTAAATTTGTTACAGCAACAGCAGGAAATTAATACAGACCCTGTGCTATTGAGTTATCTAAGCTTTTCAGTCAGATTCCATTTGCCTTTTTGACTACATATAATTGTTAATATATACTTTTAGATAAACTCTTTTTAAAGGACTTCCATGACATTTAGAAGATGAAACATGAAGAATAAACTTTATTTTTAAATTTATTTTGTGCTTGTTTTCAGGAAATTATTTTGACATCTGGCAAATAAATGGATGCAAAAAATAGATAATAAGAAAGGAATAGAAGCAAAATTTTAAGTCATTGACTAGTTTATGACTAGGTCACTGATCACCATTATTTAGAATCAGTAACTAAACTCAATTTAAATGATTTTATTAACAAGGAGAAAAATATAACAGCACAAATAATTTGATCCTGTAACTGAAACTAGTGTCCCTTATACTTTGTTGTATCTTTTACATAAGAATTGTACTTTATTATAATACGATCTGAGGTAAAAGGTTTTATTTCATTCACAAAATATCAGAGATCAGATAATAAATTAAGGCAGCAAACTGCTGAACAGGATACAGCTTTTAAAAAATCTAGGTTCTAATGAAAAACACAGGTATAACAAGATGTACACTGAGTACAAACATAGGATATACCTTAAAGAGATCATATTAGCAATACTGCCTCTATGATTACCCTCTTTTGAAATAGTATTATTTAAAATTGTAAATTTAAAGGGTTCTTATTCTTATTCACCTTCCATTATTTTTTTATTTTTTTTACAATACTGCTATAGAATAGATTCAATATTTAATTAAATAATCAGAAATATAGTAAAAATGAATGATTTACAAAGAACGAATATTTTATATATGTTTCATAAAATTCCCTCATGATCTAGAAGTGATATAGAAACATACTAGTAGAAGCTGTATTTAGTATGTATCTGACAATTCACCCTGTCTTTGGTACTAGTAAGAAGAATATTTTTCTATAGCTACCAAAAATATTATGGTATTTAAATGTACTTTGTTAGATTTTTTAATGTTATATGATTTACCACTTGAAATAATACTGTATATTCTAAAAATAGTTCACTGGAGATTTATCAGAAACAAAACTTTTTTCTCCTAATCAGTGAACTCTAAGATAACTCAATGCTATAATCCTTCAGGACTACCTGAATATGCATGCTGTCTAGGTTAATAATAACGATTGAAATAAATTGTCTACTCCTAACACATTGGTCAGCAGGAGAAGACAGAGTGTCAACACAAGAATATTTTTAGATCAAAATGGCCCCCAAGACAAAGTCACTGAATTTCAAGGATTTGGTTAAACTAGGTAGGCATAATGTTCTTACTTGCAGACTTGATTTTCAGATTAGGTGTAAATCCAGGTTAGCAGTGACTAATAAATGTTATTTTATTGCTTAGTTATTAAATTGTGGACATAATATAAAACAAAGATTAATCTGATTAATACTTAGGCTCTTGAGCCATAGATAAATGTTTGATTTATATTATTGACAGTCACAAACATTAGACTTTGAGTAAATTATAGAATTATTTTGAGTTTGACTATTTAAGATGCTTAAATGGAAGCTTGTAATATTTGTCCTTCTGTGACTGACATTTTTTTACCTATAATGTCCTTCAGTTTTACCCATGTTGCTGCAATAGGTAGAATTTCCTTTTTTGTTAAGAATAATTAACATTTCATTACATTTATATACCATATTTTCATCTATTTAAGCAGAGAATAGAAGAGTGGTTGTCATGGATTGACAGGAGTTGTGCAACTGATAGAAGTTTTCAGCTTTGCAAGATGAATATGTGTTATGCTATACAATATAGTGACTGTAGTTATCAAATAATGTGTACTTAAAAATTGTTAACAAAGTAAATATCATGTTAAATGTTCTTAAACAAGAGAACACAAGAAGCCTTTGAAGGTGATGTATGTCTATTAACTTAATTTCAGTGATGACTTCACATGTGTATGCATATGTCTAAACACATCAAACTGTATACATTTAATATGTGCGGTTTTTACACATAAAATATGCCTCAACAAAGTTATTTTGAAAGAAATATAAAACTTTATTATTCACTAAACATAGGTGATATTAATGCCTTCCTCATTAAATTGTTTGAAAACAATGTATTAATTAGTTAAACAAACATTGAGCAACTTATTATATCAGGATTGTTGTGGCATTGTTTGGCATTGTTTGGCTTCCTTGAAGATTAGATTTTAGTGACAAAAATAAAAGTATTAGAAATATGTTTTCATAATGCAATATTTTCTTTGAAGGAAATGAGAAAGTAAAATAACATGCAATAAGAGAGGGAAGTAATTTTAAATAGAATCATAATGGAAAGTCATCGGAGACGGGAACATTTGACAAAATAAGTCATTTATATGGAAAACTGGGTAAAAAACTAAAATTCTGATTTATACTGATACTGTGCTCTGAGTGCTTAAAGAAAAGACTGAGATTTCAGACTTTTGGTGTGACAGGTTTTAGACTATCTTTAAAAGGTACTATTTCTATGTTCCTATCTTCTAATATGAAATCTAGGGTTGTACAGCCTATCAGGACAATTCATTGTAAAATCTTGCTCTCCCTATAATAGTCTATCATAACTACTATGAGAGATATCAACATGAAGAAGACGAAGGGAGAAAATTGAGATGGAAATCTCCTAAACTAGAAGGAAAACCTTGTTCAGAAATTAAATTATTTTGGGAATAAATAAGTCCTATAAACAGCAGGTGTATATGCTAATAGAATGACTGCAGATTTTAATTAAGCAGCATTACCTCAGAGTAATTATGTATGTTGTTTACTCAACTTTTTTCCTAAGTTCATTAACACATCTCTAATCATTTTTCTTCACATCCTACAAGTTAAAAGGTTTCTTTTAACTTGCTTTCATTATGAAACTTGTTCTCACTATGAAAGGAGTATTTAATAGGTACTATGCTTATTTGTGTTCCTTACGGAATAGTCAATCCAGAAATTCAAATAAACATGCCTAATACACAGGGTGATCTCTGAATTTATAAAACTATTAGAACACTTTATTGTAAAGAATTCCAATCTACAGCAGAGAGATATATTTTGAAAGATTCTCAAATGATTATCACCAAAGGAAACTCCTGCGGCCACCACTGGCTCTGATGTGTCCTTCATGGAGGAGTGAAAGGAGTTACAAATTTGTTATTACAGTCTGAACCTTTATGGTGTGTTGTATCTTGAACAAAATAGTTGTCAATTGAATTGAAATTTCTCAAAAGGACACACCCAGAATGTTACTTTTAATACTTCTGGAAAAATCCCTTCATAGTAGTCACTATCAAGTCATCAAGTGAACTCAAAAAATTCCTATGCTTTTTGTCATTTCTAGATATCTCAGCAAAGGAAAAGTGTACACTTAATACACTTTTTATTCTTGAATTGTCACAACTTTATAGTGCTTTATGAAATTATAGCAATGAATGGAGTCGTATTCCTCAGGGAACAATTTTTCATCAGAGAAGGCCAACAGATTAGATGATATGAAAAACGTCATTTAAAAGTCTCAGGACTACTAGAACTAGCTTATTTTATTATATTAATAATGTTGAAATATTGACTCATGTGCATCTTTAGTTCTGTGTTTTTTGACTAAGGAAGGTGTTCTGGGTTGGTAAAATTATATCACAGGCAATTATAATACACTCATATTACCTTGAGTAAAGGAAAATAAATGTGCTTGAAAACCAAATTAGTAGATTGAAAAAATAAACAGAAATATCGTCTCCTACTCTTTTTCCACATTCTTATCAATTGCATTAACATCTCCTCAGCAATACATGATAGTCCATGTATGGGAAGAAACATTTGGCAAAAACCTACCATTAGTGGTTTTGTTGACAAAACCAATACTTTGAATTTCCTAGCTAGACTTCCTTACACTGAAGTTGCCAAAAAGAGATGTTCTAAAGTACTACATCAAAATGCACATGTAGATATTTAATCCAGATGCAATTAAATTATGGGCCCAGTTATGGTAATACATACATTGTTTTCATGTAAGAGTGAAAAATGCTCTGTTTTATGACTCAAGGAATGAATTAAAATCACACTTTGAAGGATAATACATCTGCAACATGGACAAGTCACAATGGTAAGTTTTACAAAGTAATGTGTTTGAGTGTTTTCCTCATGTAACTTCCTTGCATCACACACATTTCTTCTAACATAAAATAAGATTTCCTTTAATTTATAGAAATAAAATCACAAAACTAGATTTTATAAGACATTTGACAGCTATCTCGCTCTTACATGGAAAAGATGACATAAAATAGCTAGATTAAAATAGAATCTTATTTACCTATCTAAAACCCTCCTAATTTTCAAGGAATGAAAGGTATAGTAGTATTTTTATTTCACTCATTTAAAACTGGCCTCATTAATGGAATCTTAAAAAACGCAAAAATAAAAACCAAACTGGTATATAATTCTATGCAAAAATTTTTATATTGAAAAGAATTCTTCATAAATCCTCTTCGTAAGGACCAATATATAATTCAAAGCAGTAGATCTTTCATTTGTTTCTTTTATGGAGATAAAAGCATTACAATTCCAAGAATTTAAGTTATTAACTATTAATACTATAAAAATATAAGAATATCATGAAGATGAATTTATAGCCTTACTTCCTAGATTTATAAGTACTTATTTATCTTTATTTAATTGCTATGAAATTTGCACTCAAGTTTAAAAGATTGTCACATCCTTGCCCATTTTTTTCTCCTTTTGATATGCCTTTCTTCAAGAAATATAAGGATAAAATTTTACTGTGAATTAACTAAGACTGTGATTTACTGGCCTCCCTCATAATATATTAATGAAATTTGAGCACTACACTGATTTGAGGAATATGAATTTTTCACTTTTTCTCTTCTGTATTAGACATACTTGGTTCTTCATAAAGGTGTGTGGAATTTATATTAAAACCACAAACAAATAACTTATAATGAAGATTACATTTTAGACAAACATTTTTCTTTATGCTTCAATCCCATGAAAGAAAACACACACATGGTCTTAAATCTCACAGCAATTTCATTATGAAAGGAAAGTAAAACATTAGATAGCATTCTCATAAGAAAGATGAATTGAGAATAGAACAAATAGCTAATAATTTCTCGTGGTAGTTAGCTCATCATTATAATCAAGTAGACTTTATGCGTAATTGCCTTGTCCTTATATTTCCTCTTCCTATTTCTAGACATACAACAATAAATCTCCAAAATGTACTTTGATTTGTCAACAATGGCATCTCAGACTTTAGCTTTTCCAGATTTATTATGGACTTTGAATAAAATGGGGTCAAATAACTAAAATACTAGTATTACAATCATTTTAGGTAACATTTTCAGTAATATTTTATTAATTTAAATTATATATGTAATCTTTTAGGTTTCATTCTTATTTAGTCTAACTTAATGCATTTCTGCTATACCATAGTCTCATTTTTTTAATTCCATAAAAATATTCTTTGGGCATGATGATATTTTATCCACTTTTACATTATTTTATATGTTTAAAATGGTGTAGGAACTAAACAATATTTTATTATGCTAGGCAGTTAGTTGGTTTTATACTTGGGTAATTACTTAAAATTAAGTGCAAAGATATACCTAAATATTTTTATATAAAATGATGGAAGAAAAATATAACCCATGAAATAAACTATGCTTAAAATATATGAAAAATCTTATAATAGAAAATATAATTTATAAACTAAATTTATAATTGCTTCTCATTGCTCACAATTGCTCTGAACAAGAAGTTTACAATAGAGAGTTCCATGGGGTAATTTGATATTGATATTAAAAAGGGCAAAATTAATTAATTAATTTAAATTATTTTTTTCCTCATGAGATTTAATTGAGGTTCTAAGTCTCTAAAAATTAAAAAAGATAGAGATGTTTCATAAACTGGATTTCATTGTACGGGGAGTTATCTAAGGTAAGCAAAAATCAGAGATTCCTTTCCTAAGATTTCCATTTCCCTGTTGTAAGAGCCCTGTATAACTAATCTTATCATTTGAGTGTGAGGACTGTGAGTATGATCAATTTCACTCCTGTGAATGTTATATTATGTGACAAAGCTGAAAATACATGCAAATAGCATTACAATTTCAAATCAGTTGACTTTAAGTTGATAAAGGAATGATTATCCTGGGTGGATCTGACCTAATGAGGTCAAACCTTTAAAGGAACAGAGCTCTTCTTAAAGAAAGAGATCGGAAGCCTGAGAAATTTTTCTGCTGGTCTTGAAGAAGAAAAGTGCTAGACGGAGGCAAAGGGCAAAAAGGAGCAAGCTCTAGTAGCCAAACAGAGCCCATGAATAAAAAAGAATAAAAGGATGAACACTTCAGTCCTGCAAATGCAAGAAAGAATTCATCAGCTGAAAAAGTTTAATTACATTCTATTTTCTCACATTATATGAAATTACCTTATAATAACAATAATTTACATGCAAAAGCACATTCTCCATTCACTTGATAAATGCCCCTAAGAGTTAAAACTTGCTACCTTCCACATTATTTTTTTGTTTCAGGACTGTCTCCATAATATAATAGACATAAAATAATTAAGAGCTGGAATATAATTTTCTACATAAATTGAGAAGTGTAGTGTAATATTCTGTTTACAGGTGAAAAATTGTAAACTAGCAAAGTATTCTCTTGAAACTGAGATGAGAAAACGTAATGTACAATTGATCACTTTATCCACAACAAAGTAATACAACAAAGGTGAATGAAGATACAATACAACTTAACTTTAAATGTTCTAACTATAGATTTAGACATTACAATATTGATGAATAGCATTTATAATGTAAAGAACTAAGATATACTTTCAAACAATTCTAAGATATTTAAAGAAATATAGAAATGCATATAGCAATCATTAAGAAAATTGAAAAGAATATAAGAGAAAACAGGTATGAAGACCTGGTCAACCTCCATTTATAGGCAGTTTTAGAGAGTTGATAAATAAGCATATAAATAAAAAATATGGATAGTAAAATTTGTTATATATTTTCCATACACTGCTGAATTTCATTATTAGATCTATTTGGAATATAGATAGTAGATCGACATCTGTAGGATTTTCCCAGAATATTTTTTGTAGAAGAGATAATTATTGAATTAATTAAGGAGTTAATGATCATTGATATGATTCAGTAGATGAAGTAAAAGAATAATAAAAGAATATGACATAAAAGAGTTGGTAGTTGATTAGAAATCAAATAAACAGACATACAAGTAAACAATAGTAAAACTAATTTATTACAAATGTGATGTAGGAAAAGCTTATTTTTGTGTCTTCCTCCTTTACCTTCCCAAAGCTATCACCTCACAACACTTCTGACACCATAATTGTGTTTCTTTTTTCTCCCCATATCAAGCAATTCTGAAACACCAGCTAGAATCCTATATTAATTCAATTCTGTAGAAGCACAACCCTATAAGTTACAGTCTCGGGTTAAAATATCGGCTCCTAAATCAGATGCCTGTCACAAGGAGTAGGTCCCTCAGGAAATTCACAACTTCTGTTTGATTTGACTACACATTGGAGTTTCCTGTGTATCACCCCTTAATTATGAGCTAAAGGAGTTCACCAAAGAGAAACACTTACATGTACCAATTTATTATAAAATAAAAATCATGATGTAGGACACACATGAGTAGCCATACAAAGAGATATCAGGGCAAGGTCCAGAAGAATCCCAAGCAAAGGAACTTTTGTCTCTAGGGAGCTGATGGGCCACCTTACCGGTATGTAGATACAACTAACCCGGAAAGTCTCCTACACTCATACTTTTGGAATTTTTATGGAGGCTTCATCATATATGCATATGCATGATCAGTAATTACTTCCGTTTCCATTCTCTATTCCATTCTTTCTGAAGAATGGGGCGTGGGCTGAAAATTCCAAACATCTAAGAATAATTTAGTCTTCCTGATGGCCATCCCCAATCCAAGAGCCCACCAAGAGTCACCTCATTAAAACAAAAACAAAAACAGTGCATCTTACTCTCAAATTACTCAAAAAAAAAGATGTAAAAGTTCTGTGTCAGGAACCAGTATCAAATATCAAATAATAAAAAAGACCAAATATTAAGAAAAAGATTTGTTTAATACTTTTTTAATTTAAGAAAGTAAAACAATTTAAGGACTTCTGATTTAGGAACTGGCATCAAAGATTATGTGTTAAAACAAAAGATTCTCCTAGCATCCTAGCAAGGGTTTTAGAAACTCTGTAAGGAATTGGGGAACACACACACACACACACACACACACACACACACACACACACGGAGTCTTCGGTTATTAATGTAATTTTTCACGATTTCAAAGATGGCAAAGGCTTAAGGACTAATCATCTGCGATGAGGAATAAACTGAAAGTTTATAAACATTCAATTCTGTCCGTCTAATCTATGTCAAGTATGTTGAGCTGCAAATGGAAGCATCTGTATTAATAATAAGGTTTACTGAAATTATGACCATAGACATTATTCTTCCAGGGTTGTGAAAGCATGATTAGAAGTAACTTTGGAGTCTAAAACCTGTCATTGCAGGCAGATGTTAGGGAAAAACCTGGGCAAGGGTAAGTGACCATCAAAATAAATGATCTTTTACTGGAGAATCATATCTAGTAGAGATCTAATTGTAAATATATCATATACAGCACATATAAAAAAGAATTTAATAAAGAAAATATATTTAAATTCATGGATAAATATTATATGCATCTTATTAAGGCACTCATTTTTACTCAGTTAATTTTTTCTAGAGTTTATTTGAAAACTCAGAGACCTTTGCTAAATCCCAGTGATCCCTGATGAAAGTCTTAACAGAACTATAACTCTGTCATGTAGATTATAGATATGTTAATCCTAAATTAATATACCCAGAAAATAATTGTGCATAAAAACACTTTATGAATAAATGTGAATTACCATTTGGGGGAAATGCTCAACTCTGAAATAAATCGGTATGAGCATAAAGTAGATTTTTCTTGTTTTAATCCTTTGTGTTAGCCAAAATCAAAGTGTAAACATTGCAGAATCAATTAACGATGGATTTGAAAACCAGTCGGAAATTAAGTGGAAACTGGTTTAAACAATGATTTTCTGAGTTAGTGTTTATAGATGTGTTAAATACAGAAATGTGAAGAACTGTAGTGGGCAGTATAACTGGGCAGATGAGCATGGGAGAGCTAAACTGAGACTGCCTAGATCCCTATGCCATCTCTGTACAGTTGACAAGTTGGGTGAATCTAAGCAATATATATGTAAATTATCTCAATGTCTGCTCATTTGTAAACTTTTTAAAGTATATAGAATTAAATTATTGTTGGAACACATTTCAGTAATGCATAAATATGTAAAAATTCATCCATACACAGTAATTTTTCCATAAATTATTATTATTGATACTTCAGGAGAAATGTCATTTCAGGAAAATAAGAAGTACACAATATTCTTAGCACTAAATAGTTGTTTAATTATATCTCTTAATCTCTCTAGGTCTCTGTTTCTTATAATTCCTTCCACCTCACTGACTCAATAATTATATGGATATAAAATTAGAGCAATTCAGGGAGAGTGAAGAGATGATAGGAAATGAGCCATACATAGGAAACGAATTTCAAAAAAAAGAATCTATCCATAAGGACGTTTTATCCTCAAAATAATCTTACATAATTTTGAAAGAAAATCATTTGCAGATATTTGAGTTACTTATTCAATAGAAGTACTGCTCTATGCTTGACTAGCATCAGGAGGTTTTCTTTCCAATTCTTTACAGTAAGAATTTAAATAGTATCATGAGTACATAATACAATCTCAAAACATATACATGAAATTTGTCTTGATTAGATTTTATAATCAGTTATAGGAGATTCTTAAATACTAAAACAGCAAGGTCAGATGAATTGCTTTCATGGAAGGATATAGGACTCCATTCATTAGTCTACATAGTTTTGTTCTAACAACTACTACTCTCACAACCGTGCTATGTAGGGGTGAAATAATCATTATATATATTTCTTCTGGATATTGACCTTGCATTCTGAAATCATATTGAACTTATTTACTAACTCAAATAGTTACTCTTTCAAATTATTTAGGATTTTCTATATAAAAGACCTCAAAATTCTGATAATTTTTTCTTTCCTCTTTTGACGCATTTGATTTCTTTATTTTTTCCTAATTGTCCTTGCTAGACAATTCAAAACAATGTTGAATAGAAATGATAGTAAACAACTTTGTCTTGTTCCTCATTTTAGAAGTAAATCTTTTAGTGCATCATTAAGGAAAGTTACCTGTACAATTCTCATA
Organism: Solenodon paradoxus; assembly: GCA_004363575.1. Classification (NCBI taxonomy): domain Eukaryota; kingdom Metazoa; phylum Chordata; class Mammalia; order Eulipotyphla; family Solenodontidae; genus Solenodon; species Solenodon paradoxus. The sequence goes on along the minus strand of RJWH01000371.1, from coordinate 215,170 downwards.
AATATCCTTTTTTCTATAGTTAAATTACTTTATATTCTTAGTTTAAGCGTTTGTATCAAGAAAGTATGTTGGACATTGGTAAATGCTTGTTTGCTTCTACTTACATGATTCTCTTTTGTTATTATTTTATGTGCATTATATTAAATTTTAAATATGGAAAAAATCTTGTACTGCTAGGACAAACATCACATGGTTATGTATTATAATCTGTTTATATGTTACTGCTTTCTGTTTGCCATTAATTTAACACTTTTTGGTCTCTATTATTAAGGATGTTCTGTTGCTTTCTTTTATTATTATGTCAATATCTAGTTTTGCTATCAAGGTAACACTGTAATTCTAGAGTAAGTTAGAAAAGTTTTTACCTCTTCAATTTTGAAAAAGATGTGAAGAATTGATGCTAATTTTTCTTTAAATATTTTGTAGAATCCATCAACAAAGCTAGTTGATCTGGGGCACTTTAGTAGGAAACTTTGCTAATACTAGTTTCTCTTTAATTTAATATACATACATATTCAGATGACTTATTCTTAGAACACCTCAATAGATTGTGGCTTTCTATGAATTTCTCTATTTCACCTAGTCTAATTTCTCAGTATAATTTTATCCATTATTATTCTTTGTATTTATGTAACATTTATAATAATGTCATCTCATTCAGTCCTAATTTTAATAATTTTTATTTTATTTATTTTATCTTATTAGCTTTAGCTAATAAACTTACATTTTTGTTAACACAACAATTCATTTAATTTTATTGATTTTACTGATTTTCTAACCTCTTTCATTTACTTTTTCATTATTTTATTTCTTCTACTTTGAGTTTATATTGCTCTTCTTTTTCTAGTTTCTTAAGGTGGAAGACTATGTTATTGATACAATGCATAACTTCTTTTTTAGTATAGGCATTAATAGTTATATTTCATTTGATAACAGCTTTAGTTGTACCCCTTAAACTTGCTAAATTGTATTTTTTCTATGTTTTCTTTATTTCATTTATATCAGTTTTTTTAATATCCATGTGATTTACCTTGACCTATGATGATTTCATTTTAATAATTTATTATCAATTATTGTAGGCTTATTAAAACTGTTCACAAAATTTACTCATGTAGAGCATTATTACTCTCCTCCCTCTGTTATTATTTTATTTTTTTAACAACTGACCATGGGGTTCTATCTTCCATGACCTATATTTTAGCCAAATTAGCCTCTTGAACCACAAGGGTGTGCCTACTCTTACTTTAATATAAATAATAGGTCTTGTACTATATGTTCATAAATATAGTTTTATAATAAATCTTTAAAATGTAGTTGTTGACTTTTAAAGCTAGGTAAAAAGGTCACAAAGTACATTTGCACTATTTTTTTAAATATTTACGTTTTGAGCCATGCCATGACCTATACTCAGTGATCAGGTGAACAAAGAAGAAAGCAAAATCAGCCATTTCCCACTTTGCTTCCATCTAAGCAGTTGAGCTATACCTTAACCACTACCTGATTAGGTCAAGTACCCCAGTCACACCATGACCTAACCTCAGCAACCAGGTGAGCTAGAGAAAGAGGGACTTCAGCCTAAATCATCTCCTATATTGACAGTCTTCAACAGACCACATCTGCTCTGAGTACACTGATGAGGCAGAAGTCAGCCACTATGTAAGAAGAAATTAGAAAAAAATTGAAAACAGCAGTGCTAAATACAAACCAGGAAAAGAATACTGTGCCAAAAATCTGTGTCTGCCTAAGTAAATCCTGAATGGCACAAAGAAAAGTTGATAGGATCTTTCCAGAGAAGAAATTTATTGACAGTAATTGAGGAAATATAACAAAGAATTCAAAATAATACTTGTGCAAACCTCAATGAGATAAGGAAGGCAATGCACTATTCAATCAAAGGCAATTGGTAGATCTTGTGAAAGAAATGAGAGATCAAAAGGAGTACCTCACCAAGGAGATTAAGGCTATAAAATCCTAGCAAAAAGGCTAAAGATAAAAAAATATATAGTCAGTGAATTAAAGATAAATATGGAAAGTTCCATAAACAGATACAAACTACAGAGGAAGAAACCTAAGAAATTGAAGACAAGATCACAGAGGCAACCCACTTTGGGAGGAGAGAGAAAATTGGGGGAAAATAAATAAATCTGTTAAGATTTATCAGACATCATGACAAAAACAAACATAAGGATATTAGACATCCTGGAAGGAGATGGAAGGGAAAAAGGAGTAGAATACTTATTTAAGGAGGTAATAGCAGAGAACTTTCCATATCCTCACAGAAAAGTAGCCAGGGATGACTAACAGAACACCAAAAATCCTAAATATAAAAAAAGACCTTCTTTAATATACATCATAGTAAAACTAGCAAAGCTAACATTAAAGAAAAATTACTTAAGGCTACTAGAGAAAAGTGAAACATAACTTTTGAAGGTATACCCATTGGCTATCATCAGACTTCTCAGCAGAAACCTGACAGCTCAGGGGACTGAAAATCAAAGGCTATAAAAATATATCAAAGTAAAGGGGATAAAAAGAAATCAGAAACTTCAATACGAATGTGAGACAAGAAATACTCCCACCTAAAATGGATAACATGAGGCAAAGATGCACACCACAGAGTGAAGAGGTAACCCAACAGAAAGAAGCAACTTTCATGAACATAGATGTGCTCAATGTTGGATGACCTAAATTTATAGAATAGATACTGATAATGCTAAAGGAGAGACATTGACAGTAACACTATAGTAGAAAGAAGGGGACTTCAATAACCCACTTACATCAATAGATAGGTCATTGTGGAAAAATTAATAAATTAATAATATCCTAAATTAATTAATAGATCATTTAGAATTAATGGTGATATAAAGGGCATTCTACCCCAACAAAAAAGAGCATATATTCTTCTCAAGTGTGCATGGAGCATTTTCAAGAATAGGCTATACCCTGAGACAAAAACAAGTCTCAGTACATTTCATAAAATTGAAATTAGAGAAAGCATTTTCTCCAGCCACAAGAGGGTGAAACTCAAAAATGAACCCTAATAACACAACTGTACAAATCACAAAGATTCTACAACAGGCTTCTGAACAACTCCTGGACCACTGATGAATTTAAAGATGAAATTAAGATATAACTGGAAACAAATGAAGAGACAAGCTACCAGAACATGTGAGATGTGTCAAAATCAATACTGAGAGGAACAGTAATAGCCATACAAGCACACATAAAAACCAAGAGATTGTGCAAATTAAATAGCTAATAATATACCTGTAGGAACTAGAAAGAGAAGAATAATAAAAACAAAACAAAACAAAAAATGAGTAGAAGGAAGAAAACACTACATTAAAGAGCTAAACCCTATCCTCCTTAATTCTTCAGCAAAATCAAAATGAAAGGAAAACTCTCAAAGGCATTCTATGAGGTTTTCATTATCCTGATCCTATAATTAGAGAAAGTGCCCAGAAAAGAAAATTACAGTCTATATTATTGAAGAATATAGAAACAACAATCCTCAACAAATCCTGGCAAATTGAATTCATCAACACATAAAATATTGCACAACATGATCAAGGAGGATTTATTCCAGGGATGCAAGGATGGTCTACCTAATCTAGTTTCAATATATGCAAATCTTTTACTGTAATACATCACATCAACAAAAGAAAAACAAGAAATCATATTATCATATCAATAGATGTAGAAAAGCATTTGAAAATATTCAACATTCTATTTATGATAACAAGAAAAATAACTTGCTGAAATAGAAAAAGAAGGCTCATACATCAACATAGTATAAGCAATATATGACGAACCCACAATCAACATCATACTCAATGGTGAATAATCTGGAACAGAACAAGCATCCTTATTCTCACCATGACCTTTGAACATAGTTTTGGAATTCTTGGCCAGAGAAGGCAAGGAAGGCAAGGAAAGGACATTAAAGGAATCTACATAGTAAAAGAAATAATAAAACCATCATTATTTGTAGAAGACATATTTTACCTAGAAAATCCCAAAGACTCCACCAAAAAAACTATTAGAAACAATGAGTACAGTAATGTGGCAAGATAACTTTAACAAACAAAAATCAGTAGCTTTCCTATATGTAAACAATGAAGTCATGAAAAATGAAGTTAAGAAGAATATTCTATTCACAATGACACCAAAAAGATAAAGCACCTGGAAATAATCCTAAAAAAGTATTTGAAACACCTCTACAATAACAACTACAAGAATTTTACAAAATAAATATATGACAAAAAGATGGAAAAACAAACATACTCATGGATTAGAATAATTAATTTGGTAAAAATGGCCATCCTCCCCAAACCAATATTATTATTTGATGCATTTCCCCTTAAAACTTCAGGAACATTCTTAAAAGGAAATTGAATAAACCGTACTAAAATTTGTATGAAATCATGAAAGACCTTAGATAAGCAAAGCTATCAATAGGAAAAAAAGAACAATAGAGGAATCACACTTTCTGACTTCAATGTATACTACAGGGCAATCATCATCAAAAGACCATGATATAGGAACAAAATCAGATATGCGGTCTTATGGAGTAAAACTGAGAGCTCAACAATAAAGATATACTTATATGGATAGATAATCTATGAAGAAGGAACCAAGAACATACAATTGGAAGGAAAGTCTATTTGATAAATGGTGCTGGGAAAACTGGAGAAACAGTTGCAAAAAAAATGCCAATAGATTACTCGTTAGTACTATGCAGGATAGATAAATCAATGAAACAAAGACATAAATGTAATACCTGAAACCATAAATAGAGGAAACTTGGAAAATATAGGAGAAATGATCCACGACATCAATCTCAAAGATATGTCAGGAGAAGGACAACCCATGACAAAAGAAATAGAAGTAAAACTAAACAATTGGGGCTTCATGAAACTAAATAGTTTCTGTACAGCTTAAGAAACTGCTATTAAAACAAAAAGACAAACCACAGATTGAGAGAGAGATTTTTACAACACACGTCAGACATAAACTTAACCTCCAAATATATATAGAGCTCATACAGTCCAGCAACAACAACAAAAAAAAATGTGGCAAGATTTCAATATCCTAAAATGGACATAGCGATTAAAAACAAAATAATTAAATTATCACTTAAAATATTTATCTGGTAGCTTCTGTTACTGGAGTTCTTTCTTTCCTTTGTGTCCTTTCAGTTTAGACTAAAGGATTTCTGATAGCATTTATTTTAGTGTAGATCTGAGAATGACAAGTTCAATTTTTTGCTTATAAAGAATATTTTAATTTAATCTTTATTTTTAAGGATATTTGTTCTAGATACAGAATTCCTTGTTGATATTGTTTTTGTTTCAGTTCTTTGACTGAAACATCCCACTGACTTCTAGCCACCCTTGATTTATGCTGAGAAATAACCTGTTAGTTACTGACAACCATTTGTAAATGAGGAATACCTTCAGTCTGATTGCTTGAAGTGTTCTTTCTTTTCCTTCCAATATTTTGTTTGTGATGTGTCTATGTATGAACCTTATTGCATTAATTATAATTTGAATTTGTTGAACTTCTTGGCTGGATTTATTAATATATCTCATCAAAAGTATAAAATTTTGACCATTATTTCCTTAAATGTTCCTTTTTCCCCTTTTTCCCTTTCTGGACTTCTTTATCCTTATTTTGTTATATGAGTGGTGTCCAACAAGGCTCTATGATTCTATTCCTACTTCTTCAGTCTTTTTATCCTTCTATGCCTCAGCACAGATAACTGATCCATTATAAAGTTAGATGATTCTTTCTTCTATCTTAAATCCACTTTTTAGATTCCCTGTTAAATACTAGAAAAAGTCTAATTTCAGCAAATCTACTTTTCAAATCTAAAACATTCATTTGTTTTTTTCTATTTATTAATACTCTACCAAATCATTGTTTTCATATTCACCTCCAGTTGTTAAGATGTATTTTCTATTTTTTACCTATTTACAATAGCTTATTTAAAATATTTTTGTAGTAGTGCATTTTGTTGGCTTAGCACTTAAGTCTTTGTTCTAGATAACCTGTCTAAAGTAATCCCAAGAACCTGGTTGAACAACTAAATAAAATAAATAAATGCTGCTTTCTCCTCTCTTTTCCAGGCCGCCTGCATGCTAACCTTCATTCCTGCCTGTACTGAGAAAAGAAGGAAGAAAGGAAGGGAGGGAGGGAGGAAAGAAGGAAGGGAGGGAGGGAGGGAGGGATGGAGGAAAGGAGGGAAGTAGAAAGGAATGAGAGGAAGAAAAGAAGGAAGAAAGAAAGAGAAGGTAGGAAGGAAAGAAGGGAGGGAGGGAAAGAAAAAAACAAAGAAAGAAAAAAAAAGAAGAAAGAAGGAAGGAAGGAAAGAAGGAAGAGAGAGAAAGAAAGAAAAAGAAAGAGAGATAGAGAAAGAAAGAAAGAAAAGAGAGAAAGAAAAGAAAGAGAAAGAAAGAGCAAGTATGTAAGCAAGCAAGCAGGCTAGGCCAAAGGAAAGGAAAAGGAGAAAAAAAGAAAACATTGATCTAGGAAGTTCAATCTTGGGGCTTCTTATGGACAGTTTCTATTGACTCTTTTCCATGCATGTAGTACCATGCTTTCATTTCTTTGCTCATGTTATCTTCTATTAAAATAACTTAACATCTAAAATAATAAAATGTGACTTGAGAAAACCAAGATCCCATCCTAAGTTTAGGTTTCATTGCTTTTGCTGCTGAATGTTTGTTTGTTGAATTTCCTAAACTATTTGTTTAAGATTTAAATTTTGTCATGTATTACTCTGAAATCTCTAGTGGTCAGCTTGTGATTAGACAGATCTTTCCCTACATGACAGGAGCCAGTGTTTGCTAGTCTTGTATAGAGCTTCTCTATGTATGATGGGTCACACCATAAAAGTTCAACCAGACATTTTACACCTCTGCCTTAACTTTCATTTCTTGCTTGCGAAGAGACACAAGGTAACTTAGAAAGGAGAGTTTAAGACCTTGTTATAAAATTTCTGGGTATGAGACTCCCACTATCCTTGAAATGTATTGGAGCCTTCGATGGACATTCATTCCCCAGAACTTCTTTTGATTTTTCTTATCAACTCATTTGTCCCAACTGTTGTTCCCACCTCAGGCAGTTGCCATACATAGCAACAGTTCTTGGTTGTTTAAAATAAATTATCTGGGATAAAAAGTCTGATAAAAATAATGAACTCTGAATTAAGTTAAATAAAGACAAGTTTTGTTAGTGAAATGTCTCTAGAGATGAATCTGCCAGATGATATAATAGTCCCATATTCTTGGGAATGGTGTCTCTGAGGAGTTCTAAACTTCTTTTTTTCTTTTCTAGGACACTTGGTTTCACTGATTGCAGTTTAACTGTCAAGGCTACCAAGGAGCTGGAGACAGGAGATGAAAACATGGCAAGTTAATATATTACAAATTTCACTGCTTTTACTGAGATTCAGCTGTTTTTTATCTGTTTTTGTACAACATTTTTTAGATTTTTTTCAAAACTTAGGAGTTTACAGAGTTTAAAAAACTGAAAATATGCAATCCCACTTACTGTTATATCCACTTGAGAATATTTGGCATATGTCTAACACAGATAATTTATAAGACTTCCTGATATCATTGTTGATAGAAGAAAAATATTTTTAAAATACTAATATATATCAATAACAGAATGTACACATTATGGAAGATACTCAAACACTGGCATATTATTCAGAAGTTTAAAAAACAGACATCAAAGCACCCTGGTCAGTTGCCTTTGAAAGAGCAAATCAGATAACCCTGGGTTTGAATCCAGTGGTGAAAAAACAGTGTAAACCACTAAATATAGATAAAAATACTTCCTCCTCCTTTCTCTTCCTGTCTGCCTGCCTACTCATCTGCTTTCCTGCTTGCACCTTTTCTTTAAAAACAAAACAAACAAAACAAAAATCATGTTATTTCACTCATATGTAGTATAGAGAAAACAAATAAACAAGCCAAATCAAACAAAAGCAGATTTTTAATCTATAGTCATTAAACTAGTCATTTCCAAAAGGGAGGGGAAAAGTTGGGGTGAGAGGGTAGGCAAATTGGATAAAAAGGGTCAATTATATGATAAAGGATATAATTGGACTGTTGGTTATGAACTTAGTGTACATACAGATTTTAATTTACAATGAGGCACACCTTAAACCTGTATGTTAAAATGCAATGTTGCTGCATTGAATTTCTTAAATGACAACTTCAGTAATAAAATTATAATTCATAATTTAAAATCCCTGTATCTGTAATATAGCTATATTTGTATACTTGAAAAGATATTTTAAATAATTATTAACAACTAATAAAATAATGATGGACAGATGGAGATATGACTAAAAAGGAAATTCTGGTAGAGCACAATTATTTTTGCAAATTGTGTTTTTATCATTTAACTATGTTTTCCTCTAAAGAAAACAAAGGAAAGAAATCCTTAGGTAACAATTTGTAATTACCTTCAAGTACCTTAGTAGGAAGTGTAAATGCAGTTTTACTGCACTAGCTCCACACACAATGGCCACCCTGATCACTTTCTACACTTTCTACAAGATATACGTCCCTTCATTTCTCTGAGGAATCAACAGAAACTGGTGCATACAAAAATATGTGTGGTTTTTTCCTATTTATTGAGGTTTATTTGACACAGTAAAATTCAGCCATTTTAATCAGTGTTATAAGCAAATCAAAGACACAAAATTTTCCAACACTGAAAAAATTCCATATGCCTTATTGTTTTCAAATTCTTTATTCCAACCCCATATGTGGTAATGGTCTATTTTTGTCTTACAATGCTGTTTATTTCCAGAATGTTATATAAATCAATTTTCACTCTATATAGATTTTTCCATGAGCCTTACTTTTATCACTTATTATAATGTGTTGATATTTATCAATGCTGATAATGTATTATACTAGTTGGTTTTTAAAAATTAGTAACTTTTTATATAGACACACCAGTATTTGATTATTCATCTTCCTTATTATTTATAATTTGTGACTCATTTTCATAAAAACCTTTGAATGGACAGATATTTTTATTTTTGTGAATTGATGCTTTGGTATTATATTAGTGGATTTTCTATTTCACTTTGTAAGAAACAGACAAAATGCTTTCCAAAGTTAGTGTACAATCTTACATTCCCACCAGAAAAAAAAATGATAATTCCAATTTCTCTACATTATCATGAAGATTTAATATTACTTTTTTATTGCTTTTGTTAGTCACCCAATAAGTGTATGAAGTTATCTCACTGATTTATAATCATATATCCATGACAATCAATGATGTTAAATGCCTTTTATAGTCCTAGTCATCCGTACTTAACAAGGTTTACATTTATTCTTAAAACTAAAGTGGAAATTAGTTTAAATGAAAATATTATTTCTAGCATCTTTGTGATCACTGGAATTACCAAACACACTAAAAATTAAAATTAAATCATTTTTGGTGTGATATTCATGATTAAATCAACACTTTCCAGAAATTATCCTTGGTTAATAAAATATATACAAAATTCATCTAAGAATGTATGTGGGCCTTGCATACATTTTTCTAGAAACTCCTGGAATTCTGGAAGGGAGCTCCTAAACCTGTGAACTGTGATCTATTTTTTAATCAACTTCCTAATCCTCTAAAGTAGGTCAGAAAAGTAGGTTGCATATTTTGGAATGAGTTAAAGAGCTTTGCATTTATATCAGGAATTTACTAGACACTCAAATCCAATAATACCTCAATGGTTAAGCTTTTATAATAAATTAAGTAATTTGGACGTTATATTTAATCCCCCAAGGTATTATGTGGAGAATTTCAATCATCTAGTTATTGACCAACAGTACTCTTGATACCTGAACTGTTTAATGCAACTTTCAAAGGTGACTAACTTTAAAGGAAAAGATTATGCACTTGATTTGGGCTTAGCAATTATTCCTACTTTGTAATTTTCACTAAAGTTTACTATAATATAATACTTTATATTTTTTTAATATATTATGGAAAAGTTGGCTTCAAGGAAACTGTTATTAAAAGTATATATTTTTATTTCTTAGTGTCATCTAAATCAATATAATGAATATAAGTATTTTATATGAATTGAAAAGATATCTTGATTCAAGATTATTTTGCAAATCTAGCCACCAAATTATGTTATTCGAAAAGAACCAAAATAAAAAAAATCGTCTTAACTAACCAAATTAATAAAATTATCATTTGACAATAATGAATATTAAATAATAATGAATATTAACCCAAGTTAAAAATCCATTTTATCAATTTTAGTTGTACAGAGTTGGAGTGAACTACTTTATAGAAATTTCAGTTGCACATATCTAAAAGTGTCCTGAAAAAAATATAATTGTTTATTACAGAGGATTGTGGGGAATATTATTACCCAGAAAATTATTATTACCTAATTATTATTACCTAGCTATCTCAGTGATAGCACGAGGACTAATATTTTAATATTCAAGTATATGTAGACAGGATTAATTTTTCTTTCCATCCTTCTTCTATACTTTATCCTTCCCTCCCAGGAAATATCATTTTAGATCACACACAAAAATACAATACATACAAAATATTTTATTTTCAGTTTTAAATGAATAGGAAAACATATACTCATCAATTACCTTAAATAGTAGGTTAACATTTGAAAACATGAATTAAACATGTTCTGAAACATGTTTTGAAGTATAGAGTATGGTCATCTAAATATCTATCCATCTGCTCTTTTTCTTTAATAAATAATTCCAGAATTATAGAAGTACAAATAGCTATGCAGATAAAAATCACGTTTTACTGCTTCTCTTACTTCCACTTATGATCTTTCAATAGAGGTTGCCCTATGTACTGAGAAAACAAAGGTGCCTCATCTGAATAATATTCTTATGAGAAAATGCCTAACTTTCATGTTTCCTGTCTCTTCACATTTGGAGAGCAAATTTCAGTCAGTTTTTACCATGTAGGCGTAACTTTACAGAATGGAAGATGAAGCAAAAAAAGGAAGGATGTCGGGATGTGTTAAGATGACTGGTAGAATAATAAAATAATAAGTAGAATAGTGAAAATTTGGAAAGACTGCATAATCAAATGTTGGTGAAACAGTGGAGCAACTTCAATTTTTAAGTTTTGTGGAAAGTCATAATGATAGAATAATTTTGGAAAATTATAAGTAATGTCATAAAATTAAATAAATATGCGCTCTAGGAACCAAGATTTCTTCACCCAGGTATTTATTCGAGAGAAATAAAAATATATGCACATAGAGGAAAATCGAGGGATGCAGATATAGAGTTCCTATTTGTTATGATGACTAAATCTTCGAAATAGTGGTGATTTCTACACAATTTATGAATGTACTTAAAGTTATTGAATTATGCATTTGAAATTGTTTAATGTAATTTTATGCTATGTATATTTTACCATAATTTCAAAAGTATTTTTAGAAATACTTTTACAAAAATGTCTATGATAGTTTTATTTATTTATAATAGATGAAAACCAAAAAAAGGAAATGTTCATCAAAACGTAACAAAAGATATTATCATAAATTCATTCAGAGTAGGAGTTGGAAAATTACAGACCACTGAACAAATCTAACCTGAGGTTTATATTTGTGCAGCTTGAGTACTTAAATGGTTTTATATTATTAAAGTGTTACACATTTTTTAAAAGCCTATCATGTAATCAATGTGGTCAACGAAACCTAACATTAATTTTGTGCTGCTTTACAACATTGAAATTGCTAGACTTAGAGTCTATTCAACAATAAAATCAACAAATTATTGAAACATGCAGTAACGTTAGTTGTATAATATTCATTTATAGTGAAGAAAAGAGGGATTCACAAGTTATACATTTATAAGGTTAAATTTAAATGAATTCCTAGAATGGGCAAAAAGCAAGCAAGCATATTTAACATCAAAATTTGATTAAACTGAAAACACGTGCTATGTGATAGGCTGAAAGACACATGATTTAGAATGACATTAATTGCCATAATATTTAGTCATGAGGAAGCAGAAAATTGAAGCCAGGGGCAGTCAACAGAAAAACTGGTTTGGACACTTTAAAAACAGCAGCATCATGAAAGCAAATATTTGGGGTGGGGGAGAGTTCCTCCACCTCTTTGAGGTTCTTCACTGGATGGACAAATAAACAAATTAACTTCAGATAGGATTAGTAGGAGAAAGGCTTAAATATAAGGACATAGGTATCGAGAATCTACATGTATGTACATTTTAGGGCCAATGAGACAGACCAACAACTTATATCCTCTCCTAAGGAACAGGAAAGGGAACCTGTGGCATTAAAAAGAGTGAAGGAGTCTACAAATAAGGGGATGATATTATACGACAAAACCTTCCCCTTTAAAAGTTTGACCTACCTTAAAATAGGCTTCTCAGATATAAGGTTATTTCTGGGATGACCCTTACATCTATCAATCTGTGGTAAGGCAAACGGCTTCTTTTCAGACTCAGATAGCTCAATTAACCTTTAGCTCCACAACCAAGATGACACGTATTAGAAAAAAACCTGTTCTGAACATCTTGCAAAAAGTCTGTATGAGCATTTTTGGAACAACTGATCACACACAAATAAGGGCTGAGATATCAAGATAAACTAAAGTTATCAGTACAACTAAATGCAATGTATGATTAAGGGGAAATGCTATAAAGGATATGAATCAGAAAATTGCACGTTTTGGACTATGGATTATAATTCATATAATGAATCTGTTATGCTTCTATAGGCAAAATATACTTAGGGAATTCACTGTGAAATACTGAAGGGTTAAAAATACTTTTTTTTTAATAGAATGTGCTTCCAAAGAGAAGAACCATATAGAAAATCTAGTCTTAAATAAAAAATAAATTTAAATATCTGTTAAGAGTCAGTCATACTGATTATTTTAATAAATGATAAAATTCGCATAATACAGGATTTTCTAATGATGATGTTTTTGTTTAGAAATATTCTTTGTGAACAGAAACCCATATAGAACTCCTTCATTCTTCAGATGAGGAGTAAGATGAAATATTTCATTAATGATCATAGAGTTATTTTTAGATGAAATGATGATAATATTTTTATTAATTTCAAGGATAGAACTTAAAAACCCAGCTTTTCCTAAATATGCAGTTGAACATTTTATAGATTCATAGGTAATTATAGGAGACTGACTCCTAGGGGTAACAAATATTTATGAGAAATCTAGGTATGAACATACTGGAGGAGTAGTTTGCTATTACATCAGAAAGAGAAAGAGATAGTGTCTATCACCCTCTTGATATTGAAAAGCTGATAGAGAGTAAGTGGGTTGAAAAACAGATAGATGGTTGATGTAACATATTTGAATGTGCTTATTTGTAATTGCACCATTTTTAAATAACAACAAAGTCAAGGAAGTGGTCACTGGAAAAACTCAAGCTTATTTTAGGAGAAAACTACCTGAAATGAAATCAAGTATGATTCAATTTTTAAAGATCATCTAAACATAGGTGTCATTCCAAACAACATTCTGTCTTCCATAGGAAAGGAGTAGAATTTGGCAGGGTCAAGTATTTAACGAGAGGGAGATAAATTCTTTAGATGACTGTACTGGGTTTACCAAAGGAAGTCAGTGACTTCTTGGGAATAACAAAGAACATCGCCCCCTTCACCCACATTGTGTTATAAGGCACCTGAAACCATGAATGACCTCTTTATCAGATAGTCACATAGGTTCAGGAAGGTATTCACCATTCCCTTTCTCCTGTTTTGTCACTACCATTCTCATTAGGACAGAATGTTGATATTTATAAAATCACAGGAATTGTGAAGAAGTTTATTCTGAGTGACTATGGTTGTTCTATACTACATTAAATGTTTTCAATACAAAAAACTACCTAGAAAATCAAATTTCTGTTAGAAATGTTTCCCGCATCTTATGTGTATTCTCATAGCCTCTAGGAAGGTCAAAATATATGAAAGGCACAGATTTAGTCAACTTAATTCCAAGTTACTGATTTCATTGTATCCATGAAACAAAAAAGGAGCAAATTTAAAATCTGGAACTAAAATTGAAAGAACATTATGACTCAAGAAAATGTATGGAATTTTACCAGGAAGATAATTTGCACCTTTGAGGCAACTTAGCCAGCTAAAGAAAAATTAACCCACAGGTGAGAGAGAAAGTTTCACTGATAATATTTGAAACACCAACTCTGCCTGATAACTAGTCTATACCAGGTAGAACCACCATGGTGTCCAAAATGCCCAGGAAATGATTTCTAGGGACCTCAAATATCATTTTATGCTCATTCATATCTTATTAATAAATTAGCATGGAAACACTGACAGTTTGGCTGCCATGGCACTTCCAAGTTAAACCATATAAAGTTTTAAATGTAAGTTCTCCATTGTGAAGAAAAGACCTTCCCTCCACCAAGGATATCCCACCTTTTTCACAGGAATCTCACACATATGATCTGTCTGATGACTATGGCTTCCCAGCAATTCCATAAAACACCCCTGGAAGTCAGTCTCTCTCTCAACATGATCATAGCCATGTCTCCATGTCTCAAGTATGCATTTTTCTTGCCATTGTCATTCTAAACTACGCCCACACCACCCGAGTGTGTACTTTCCTTTTCTAATAAACTATTTCTATTTTTGCACCCATTTCTGACTCTCCTTGAATTCTTTCTCCTAAATGATCAGAAGAACCTGAGAACTTGGGGGTTTGAGCAAAGTTACTTCCTGTCTAGCTTTTGAGAAGAAATCTTCCTAGCCTCTTATGACACCTCACATATTTTGTGAATGTAAAGAACTAACCTAGATTCGATTAGGGAAAAAATTATTTCTAACTTTTTATGTTATGTTACATTATCTCATATTTAAATATTTTAATTTATTTAATATTACATATGTTAAAGATCAGAGGCTAGTTTTAAAACATGAACCTTTTAAACAATGATAGTGACTACAAAGCTTATTTTTATGTTCCCATATAAAATTCTTTATTTGAAGGGAACTCAATCTTAATTATGAAACTGTGAGGCATAGCATTTATTTTGAATTTGTGACTCATACAGATTACTTTGGGATGACTCTTCTTCCTCTAGATAGTGGCAGAAAGCCAGATTTATGATTTACTGTTCTTCTCTCCATTTTATAATCTATGTCACGGAAAGAGTTCTTAAATTTAGGATCTCAAACACTCTTTGAAAATTAATACTATATTGTATGTCTTTGATTTTTTCCTTGTCATATATTAGAACTGAATTGTCATTCTGATCCTTACTTCACATACCCAGTAGGAACCATAAAATACAAATAGACATAGAAAATACTATTTGTAATTGATAACTGATCAAAGGTAGGAGATCTAAGTCCTTAATCAAAGGCTTCCTCAGTTCATTACTCACCTTTGAAAACTTACTAGTGCATAGAATTAAAATAAACCAAACAAAAAGATGAATCAATTATAGGGTGAAATATTATTTTGAGGAGTTTAATTACCTCATTTCATTCAAAAGAGTTACTTCTCTTTTACCAAGATCATTATTTATTTTTCCCATAAATAAACTAGGAAAATTATGTCACAATTCACACATATCTATGATACCAATAGCTATTGTTTAAATAAGATTTAAATGTTTGTTTCCTGTTAGATACTAGAATAGAGTTAAAGATACAGTATGTACAGCTACAACCTATTTGATATTATTCCATACAGCTACAATCTATTTGATATTATTAACTCATCAAGGATGTCACTTGGAAAATAAAGCAAAATAAAAATGACTACCTTAACTTCTCAAGTTTAGGATTCAAGATAATGATGTATGGATACCAAGAACACCCAGAAGTGCTGTTAATTCAATCTTGTATAAAATAGACAGTTTTACATAGAATATAATCACTTTGTGTATTTATTGTACAGTGTTAGAAGAATAGCCAGTTTGACAGTCAAAATAAGTGGAACACTATGACTTAGATACAGAAAAGAGATTTAAAAAGACACCTATCAGAAAATTAGGTCAGCCGGTAATGACAGATCTGAAAGTAATACTTCAAATCTTTATTTTTCTTTCCTATGAAAAAAAAAATGGTTACTAGAAAAAAAAAAGACAATCAGGCAAAATGTATAAGAACTTCAGAAAGAGCTTGAAAAGAATATATAACATAGTTTGTAGACTTGGATGTCTCTTACTTGATTCACAAACCATTTAAACATGTTATTTAATAATTTGCAAATATTTTCAGAGTAATTTAGATAATTCATATTATGAGAAAAAAATCACTAAAAAAATTTAGAACAATGTATTATCTCTCTGATCTTTTCTTTGCCCAATCTCTTGTCCAAATTTTCAGCAACCTATTCCTATTTAATTTCCTCTCTACAATGGAATAATATCCTTAAGTGTCATATCATCTTTTATTGCAGATAGAAACTATTGTAAAATACTAGCTGCGGCTTCCTTTTAATACAAATGCTGAGGTTTTTTCAATGCTCACTGTCAACTCTCAGGGTATAGTCCATCAACGTGTACAACTCTGCTTGAATGAATGCCTGGATATGCTATTCATTCAACAAATTACCTTTCTAGATTGAATAATATATCAATTAATAATGTATTTTTGCGTAATCAGAAATCAGCTTAATCAAGTAACTCGTACATATTTGTCATTTGTTAGTAGATTAGGAAATGGATACCAAGGGATGGGAGACTGATTATGCAATACCCTCAGGCAACCAGTCTCCTTCATTTTTAGGCTATGTCATCATGCTGTGTGGTTCTTTTTCATACATTTACAAGAGGACTGCTGCTTCTTTAGCTATCAGATCTATGTTCTGGGCGCAAGTTGCTATAAGGCAAATGAGCATATTTTTTTAAATGTATACAGTGTTGGCCTCTTAAAAAAGATTTATGGAACTCTTAACGAATTTTCTTGGCTATATCTCTTTGGTTAGAATTAAATGATTTCTTTTAGATAAAAGTTGATTGAGGACAGTAAAATTTTCTACTGGAAATAACACTAAATTGGAATTCTTCACTAATTAAAAATCATTAAAATCCTGCTGCTCATTCTAAGAAAACTTACACACAATATATTTTATAGTAAATTTCTCCTGTTCCTTTCACAAATTTTTCAATAGACTACTTGGACCTGATATATGTTCTGAATTAATTGTTGTTGCATTCCACCCAAGATCCTAGCCTTAAAGTAGTGGCACTGCTTTGAGAAAATTGAGAGACTTGTTGTTATGGCACCTTTAATCTGATGTTTGCTAATACCATTATTTGTCAGATAACTCTGTTCTTTTATAGCAATATTTATTATTTCTGTAGCTCACAATGCTAAATTCCACTTAGGATATTAAAATTGCATCTCAGTCTGTATTTCACGCCACAACCACCACCAGTGTTCCAGTGTCCCGTACCACCACCTTTTCCCTTCATCAGATAATTCTTAGTGAAATACTTGATGTGAAAGTTTTCTGATCACAATCTTATCACCCGTTAAGCATGCTGATTGTAGCACCTTCTTATAGGTATTATCATTTGGTGTTTAGAAGCAATTATTTTTCAATCACACAAGATATAAATTATGTACATTTATATGTATGACAGTATATGATGATTCCATGATAATATTATAAATCAATAGTCCTTTTTCTGCTCCATGTTTACAATTTAATAACTAGAATTTACCATGGCTCCTTTAAGAGGAAGAAAGTTTGGAGGTAAGGATTTTTAAATAGGTGCATAGCAATACTACAGGGAAAGAATGAATAATTTCTGTCTTCCATATTTAATCTATACTAAGATAATATCTGTGGTTCTCCACTGTCATATTTAATGCTGCTTCTCTCTCTCATGCCACACACACACACACACACACACTTCCTCCCTTTATTACCTTAAATTGAAATTGAGAATAGTAAAATCATCTATACTTACATTTTCTTCTTAAATTAGCTGCAATGCCCAAAGCTTAACTCAATCCAATAAGAGATTACAACAAAAGAATATGCATTTCACATTTATAAATGTAAATGGAGTATCAACTATAAAGTATTTAGATGTCTATCTCTATGCAAGTAGCCACAAATGCAGAAGACGTACATAAGTCTATAACACTACATTTGTGATCAAGCAAAATATGCAGCATTTCAATTAGTGATTTGATTTTCTAAACTTAGAATGTCTCTGACTATGCTTTATAACATATTAAATTGTAATCTCTATTGATTTACCCCAAAGTCTTTCAATTGTAATATTTTAATGTATAGTAGGACTTAAGGGGAAAGATTATTTTGTAGATTTATGTCTGTTTAGTTTTCCATAGCTCATGTAATAGTAAATAATTTAAAGTTAAAATTAATATCACTTTAAATAAATTCTTTTGTGATATAATTTTAAATGTGAATTTTTATAAAAAAAATGATTGGGAAGCATTGGTATGAATGATTTAGCTGATTCATAAGCTCAAGACTTTTTCTGGAACATTAAGGCTAAAAGTATATATTTGTATACATATATACATATATATAATTAACATGAGATTCTATTCTCTTGAGATTTTTAAATGTGTAATACAGTATTATCATCTAAAGAAAAATGCCATCAGATATCTAGAACTTTTTTATATTGCATAATTGAAATTTTATACACATTTATTTCCATTTTTTCCCTTTCTCTGTCTCTGGCAACCACCATTCAATTCTTTCCTTTTTTAATTACATCATTTTAGATAAATCACATTAATTGGAATTATGAGGCATTTGTCCTGTGACTGGTTAAGCACTATATATTTTGACTATTAAACTGTTTATAAGTCTATAGTCTTGTTTTTCTAGCTAATATTAATCATCCTTTCTGTAACACTTACAATCAATACACTACTTTCTCCCTTTTTCTTTAAAAAATGTACTTGAAGAAGTGCATCTGATTTCTAAACCTGAGCCCATCACTGTAGAAGTCAGTGTACAAAATCTCAAATGGTAAAATGGCAGCCATTAGAGGTAAAAGAACCCTTAATCATGTCATTTAAATGTTTAGGAGAAAGAACCATTGCAGGCCTGGTGTGTGCATTTTTTGCTCCCTTTACAGAGATTTTCAACCAAATAATCATTAACTGCTCTGTTAAACTGCTCCAGTTTACAACACTCTCCTAGTTTCTCTACATCTCAACATATGTGCTGCGATGCACCTGATCCACATCGCCATTGTGTGACCAAGTTGTCAAATAAATTGGTCCCTAACCATTAAGACACCTATGAGAATTTAAGTCATAAAGCTTTACACAGTCATGTGCAGAATAAAGATCCTTAAAAGGTCCCAAAGCTTTAATATGTAGCTTTGAAAATAATCTTCTTAGGTGTGTGCTTTGTACCATCATTTCTGCTAGCATTTCCCCATAAACAATTTAACCTTTTTTCTGTTACACACTTTTATGCTAAAATAAATAAACATAAGCAAAATCACCGAAAATGTGTCAGACATTATTTTAAACTTTTTCTCTATCAAATGTAATATTACATTTTGCTTAAGAAAAGGAGCATATGCAAAATTATGATTCTCTTTATCATTTTAATCAAATACTTTTGCATGGGTAACAGTTATTATTTGACAGACGAGATAAAATTTAAAAACTAGTGAATGAATTTAACATTCAGACTCTTTCCCATAGAATTGAGTTTTTCTTGTAAAAACTTTCTTGTAAAAATGATTTCTCTTGTTATCATTTGGTAATATTGTTTTTATCTTCTCTCTCTCCCTCTGTTTCAATTGCTAAAATGAAATCAGTCAGACTAACTTTGTTTTTCCTAAAATAAAAGAGGGTTATCTACTGGAATATCCAAGATATCTGCGCCTTTATCTACTATAAGAGTCACATATCTGTTAATTCTTACTAGTTTATGTAAACATCAGTATATAGTAACCATAATCTCTTAGGTACAAAGTTAATCCTGGGATTATAAATTCTCTAGAGTAAAAGCATGTTTGGGCCCTAGAGCATGCAGGCTTCTGAAGTGGAAAAAGGTTATTGATTACAAAGTATCAGTATCAATGTTAGGACTAAAGAACATATTCCTTAGAAATTCCAAATAGGAATAGAAGGAAATAGCTGTCAGAAGACCTGAAAAAATAAAGGTCAGGCAAAGTCATATCTAGCCTTCCAGACTATAACAAATCGCTACCAATGACCAGAGCTGTTGTCAAGAGCTTTGCACAGAAACATTGGAAGCTTCTTTAATACTTTGCATCTATCTGTGTCCTCCCTATGCACTGCCATGGAAGGAGAAAAATGTCTTTTTTTTTTCCAGACATCCAAATTTCATGCAAGAAACCACCAATGGGAGAATTTAACCTAAATTATTATCTGGCAAAGGATTCTGGGAAATACGATTCTAAGGCTTCCTCTGACAATGCAGGGAGAATAGAGCAATCAGTTTGGTTCTTGCAGTGTTGCCAACAGATAATCAGTGATATCTCAAAATGCATATACCAAGGTCTTATCACACATAGAAAAATAAAAAACCATAATAGTACAGAGGTTAAAAATACTGGTTCTATCTCTACTATCCATAAATGCCCCGTTTTTCTGTGTGACTTTGTGCAAGTTATCTAAATACACTAAGCTTCAATTTCTCTTCTATCAGAAGTGAACAGTGTTATTTGCTACATTGTTAGGACATCTGTGCACACAGAACAATGAATGTATAGAATGTGTGGAGGATTATCTAGAAATGTTGGAAAATCACTATTATTTTTGTTTATCATCATCATTATTATCATTATTCACAATTATATTTTTTTTTTCTGAGCAGAAAAATGTGTTCTTTTCTTCATCCAAAGCCATATCTTTCAATTGTGATTTAGGTAACATTTCTTTAAATATTTAGTGGAATTTTGTTGCCGTGATTAATCTTCTACTTAGGTTCTTTGCCTAAGTTTTGCATTTTGGTTCTGTCACTTTTTCTAGTTATTAGAAGTGAACTGTACTTTGTTTGCCCTTTCACTGTCAAAAATTAGTTTGGTGCTCTGATGCCATCAACTTCATTTTCTCATCATCTATTTATACTGAATTAATTTATATTACTTTCCTCATTGAACAATTTTCTCAAGCTCTAGTATCTGTAATGTTTTATATGGCTGATGTTTTGTGTCTTTGTTGTTTTATTGAGCAAATGTAAATTGAATAACAACTTTCAGAGTACAGACTATGCTTTAGCCTTTATCTGCTAATAGCTGAAGTCTGCTTATATTTAAACAGGCAATCAAAATTAGTCTATAATATCAAGCATAACTATCAAATATACTTGGTAATATTTGCTAAGTATAAATATATATTAATATACACATGATATGTACATATGTGAAATAATTAACAAATTACTGGAAGGTTTGATGATAGAAACATAATTCTGTATATAATCTCTATTATGTACACACATACATTTGTATATGCATATATACATACAGATGTATATATGCATATATATATACATATGTATATAAATATATATGTGTATGACATACATATGTCCATATGTATGGACATAAATACATATATACATATGTGTGTGTATATATATATATATATGTATAAATATATATATATATGTTGCCACATCCAAACAATGTAATCACCATAACTTGAGAAAAGGTATTATTGTATAATAAAGAAGAATGGATTTTTCAGGTAGAATTAAGCTTGTTAAATGTCTAACCTTATATAAGGAAATAATCCTGGATATTCCAGGAAGAGTCTATATGATCTCAAGTGTCCTTAAAAGTCAAAGTGGAGGTGGAAAAGTTCAGAATTAAAGGGAGATGTCACAATTGAAGAATTGTCATAGATTTGCAACATTATTTCTTTTGAAGGTGGAGTCAGAGGCCATGAGGCAAGGAATTGTGAATGTTTCCTAAAGGTTGAAAAAGGCAAAAAAATAGATTTCTCCCAAAGGCCTCCAGAAGGGAATTGCTGTCCCAACAACATCATCATTTTAGCCAATTGGAGGTAAGGAAACTATCTTTCTTCAGAGCTATAAGTCAATAAATCTATATTGGTTAAGATACCGAGTTTTTTATATTTTTTTACAGAAGTAATAGAAAGCTCACATAGACAAATTTTCTAAAAATAAACATACTTTAATCATAGCAATTTAATAAAATAAAATAATTAATTAATTAATTAAATTTAATTTAAAATTTAAATCAAGCTTCTCCTTTCCCCGTTGGTGCTATTTGCAATTACTATTGTTAAGAGATTATCATTAACTGGTAAGTATGATCATTTATAAATAATGAGCTTTATAAAATAAGGCTGTTATAAATGCATTTCTTCCATTAGTCATTATTTTTATTTATATACGCTACTTTCTGAGATAATTTACTATCAAAATACACACATTTTGCTGAAATTTTCTTTACGTGATTTTTAACATTTATATAACCTATTTTAGAAGCATTTTTTTTTTACAATTCTCATTTTAAATGCCTGAGTATTTTAATATAACTAGCATTATTTAATAGCACTTATCAAAATTATAGAACTAATAAACAAATAGTGAAATAAAGGAGGAAGTAAACTCAATTCTGAGTAAAATTCAGTGAAGGTAGACATTAAATATTGAAGGTCATGCAGAAATTCTTTAAGGAAAGCAAGATAATATATTTTCCAATTTTATTCATTCATTAATTTAGCAAATATTTCTTTAACAACTCATGCAATAGTATTACTCTAAGAGCTACAATTATGTCATCAACAAAACAGACAAAAATCCCAAATCTCAGAGTTTAAAAGTCTAGTATTTAAAAATGAGCAAATAAAAATGTTCCAATAAATTTAAAAAATTAAAAATATAGTAATGAATTTTATAATTAGTGAACTCTATTGGTTCTGACAATTACAAACAAGATAACATTTAATGCAAATGACACAATCTAAACAGATAAACTGGTTATTTATAATAAAAAATTCATCCAAAACTCCATCATTATTAACAAACTCAATACAGTATATGAGTATGCAAATGCTGGAAATTTTTCACTCACTTAGTAAATTATTATTTTTTACTTATAATCTGTAAGAGTTATACTTCTCAATGCTAGCAAATAAGATTTTTCCCTGAGTAAATTATACTTTGATTCTATCAGATAATCCAATAAAAGTTTTATGCAAATATAATTAGGCAGCAGATATTATGTCTTCAACTAACTCAATCTTCAGCAAATGCAGGCATACACATAGACATACAGGAAAGATAGTTCTGTAGAGAATGGAACTGAAATGTTGGCAATTGATAAATTTTGATGAAAATATATGGACACTTGTGCTATTTTTATAATGTTCTGATCAATTTGAAATTTTTCAAAATAAATATATATATATAATAAAATATGAGGCAAACAGATATAAGGACAATACTGGGTTTTGGAAAGAAATATTCAATGACTGAATCTAGTTAAACTTTTGAGGTATAAGAAGCACATTGTGTTGATTTACCATCCAGGTTGGGGATTTGACCAACAGATGCAAGATAAACATTAAAACATGGAGTCAAAAAGGGGAAGAAAGTTCATATTATCAAAACAGTAGCTAGGACAAAAGAATAAAGTTAAAAAGGGGAAGACTCATGGACTGGGAGGTTTTTAGAAAGACTGTGAGTTCACAAAGGAAGAGCAGTGGGAGTGGGCAAAGAATTGTATAGTGGTAGTTAGAATCTGGACTTTGGTGACCACAATGTAGCACATGTATGTCAAACTATAATGATGCAACCTTGAAACCTATATGGTATTACAAACCAATGTACTTCTATAGATTTTTAAATAAACTGCAATAAATAAATATTGATATTGCGATTCCATAATGTATTACACTAAAATTAAAATGTAATGCAAAGAATTGAGCATGGTGGATATGATAAAGGTAAAACAAACTGCGATACTGAAAAAAAAGAAAAATCAAATAAAAAATAAGTGAATGAACAACCAAAAAGCTGAGATTATGTCAGAGGCGCCCAGAGTATGCTTGTTTAATATCACCATGAATAAATTGACTGTTCTTTAAAAAAATAGCAATCTCTATACTCCACAGAATAAATTAAGAATAAAACCTTTATCCATTAGCCTTTAGTATCTTAAATCTAGTCCTAGGACTCATCCACACTTTTTGACAGCTACCAGGGTTTAAGATAATTATTTTCTATTCAGGTTTTTGGAGCCATTCTTTTTGAAACATTATACTCTTGAATGATATCTAATATCTTTAATATTTCAGTAGTGAATGTCCCTCAGAAATGCAAATAAGGATTGTTTCCATTCTTAAAAAGTAATCCTTTATCCAATGTGGTCCAAAAGGCCAGTTGAAAATACGAATTATATAAGATATTTGACCAACTATCCATATTAATATCAATAGCAAGACTCATAAAAGTTTAATAAGAATGAGTCAAAGATATCAACATTACAAGCATTCTGATTTTTTCATACTGATTAGCATATGAAATAACATAATTAATAGAAACTGAGTATGTTGAAATTAGGTCATGTAAAAAGATATATTGATGTTTGAATATCAAAGTAAGTGGGGTTTTTTTTCATGGTCTAATTCTCATGATACAATTCAACTTTCTGTACCCTGAATTGTTATGGAGAATATTAACTTAATTTTGCCTTTTCATTAGAATGCAGTTTAGTCACATCAAAGTCACAAGATAGATTGGTTGTTCTCAAGACTAGAGATAGGTATGAGAGGACAAGACAATTCTTACTATGTAGGTATATGAAATAAATCAAATGTGTAAGTGAGATAGGAAAATAAGGATTATTGTTCATACTGAAGATCATTTATTAGTACTTTCAAAGTCTAGTTAGTATTTGGTGTCCTATATTTGGAAGAACAACTGTAAGGGAAAAAAATACTGTACACAAATACTTTGAATTTAATATGGAATTATGAATAACTGAAATCCTTTTCTGGTTTCAAGTGCTGTTAAATTTGTCTTATTCAGAAAAGATTTCTAGCATTCCATCAACTTTAACATTTGCCAGCATTTCCAGTGAGCTGATAACTTGCAGTATCCGCCTTAAATATTAATTTTAGAAGAAAAAATATGCTAATTTGCCTATGACAGAATAATCCCAATGCTTAATTTAAGTAAACATTAAATTCATTTGAAAATCATTTACTTCATTGTAACAAAATGCCATTATTAACAAACTAGACAGAGAAAATGAACTGGTTCACTGTTTATTTACATCCAACTTACATTTCTTATATTTGTTTGACAAGTTATCAAAGTCACTATTGATACGTCTAAACTGATGGAAAAATAACTAATTCAAAAATAATAAGCTGCTGCCTACATAAATAATTTTAAAAACAGTGAAGTTCTAAAAATCCCTGCTTCTAACAATCACACACATATGCACACATATACATGAACACATACACACATTTGTTTTTCTTTTAAATATCATTCAGTAATTATAGAAATTTCTAAGGTAACATGGTGAATTGGTATTTGAAGTTCTTAACTGATGTTAAACTTTGTTGAGGGTAGATCAGCTCTGCCCAGTCAAAAATATCTAACTGATTAGAAGGTGTTTTGATCATTGCTCAGTTCTAGAGCTTTCCAATTTAGTATCAGCACAGGGTAACACCCAAGAGACTCAGGTTAGCAAATTTTGCATGTAGTGTTATAATGGTTATGTTGCCTGAGTCTAAAAAAAGCTACATTTATTGTCTGTAAAAGCTAAAATGTCAGAATATGAGTGAAGTTTCAGTTCTTTCAGGTTTATGCATTATTAATCTTTTTTTCTATTTGCTTTAGGTGTTCTTGACATCTTCTTTGAAATAGGAACACTTGGTTATGTGAGAAATTACAGTTCTGTTCATGTAGTTAAGCCAATTTTCATGCTACAATTTTTTTAATTGATATTCCATTGGCTTTCAAAATTATATTTGTTTCACTTATATAGTGTCACACCTTGAAAACTCTATTTTGCACCCTGCTCATAACCTGAGTTCTGGTGGCATTCACCACTATCAAATTGACTCCACCCCATTCCTCCATCACCTTTATCCACCTCTTTCTGGTAACCAGAGTATTTATTTCAAAGTCTGAGTTGTTTTGACTGTATTTCGTTTCTTTTGTTTTGTTTATTTACATCCCACATTTCAGTGAAAACATCTGATATTTGTCTTTCTATTTCTTGCTTTTATTTCACTTTGAGGTATTTATGCAGACTATGCTATAATTAGTATGGGTGTTATGGTGATATTTACAGGTCCAGGCAGATAAATGAGGATGGATACAGGACAAAATAAACCCTAAAATATATAGTTTGAGGGTCTTTAATATTTAAGAAAAGAAGGGAAATTTGAAAAGTTACTGTATGTGAAACCGAGGAAACCAGATTTGAATTATTCGCAGTTAGAGTTTGTTCAATTTATTTCATTAGAATAAAATAAAACTCTTACAGAACAGATTTGATTAGAGAGAAGCTGCATTACTCTGTATTTTATAAAGTGGCTCATAAGGATAAAATTAAGAATTGAAACATAAATTCAGATATCTAAATCTAAGTGCATTAAATTTATGGCAAGCTTTTGTTAGTGTATTAAATGACAAATTCATAAAAATTGTAATTCATAAATTATGTATGTAAGAAGTATTTTAAAAATATATTGGCTATGCTTTATTCTATTATTTTTATTTTCTTTCACTTTTTTAAATCATCATTCTGGTACGTTAAGAGTGTTTCGCTACTCAACAGACCAGTAATTTCAAGAGAAAAAAATCATATTTTAATATTAATTCTTACAGAAAAAATTTTGAATTGTTTATTTTTGAATCTAGATAAAGACACACTTCAGAGATGCTTCAAGTTTGGTTCCAAACCACTGCAATAGATCAAATATCACAATAAAATGAAGCATACAAATATTTTCATTTATCAGTGCCTATGAAATTTATTTTTACATTATATTGTAATCTATTAAGTGCTCATAAATATTATAAGCAAAATGATGTACATACAATAAGGTGATTTGCTTGTTGTTCATCTATATAAAGCAATTCCTCATCCATTCAAGTTTTAATAGATTTCATCAGTTCAGTCACATATTTAGGTTCAAATTCTAATTCTAGTTCTCTTGCTATTTCTTCCATATTTAGAATTACTTTATTCACTGAGGTCTTGACCTATTCTAAGTCATCCATTGGAGATGATTTCCCTGTAGCCCCTCTGAAGATTCTTCCCAAGAAAGCTGTGGAATGGAATATTCTTTCCAGGAAATTACTGCTATCTGTACCAAAGTTGTAGACTTCAGCTGCATGTCCCTGCCCTAGGCAGACAGTCACTGCCCCCACAACCTGGGAACCATTGGGTATAAGTGCCAGCACAAATTCTCCCACAACTCTTGGCAGTACAAGTGTCTAATGGCAAAGGGACAGGACATTTCACCCTGGATACAATATGGCATCTTTCTGTACCAGCATCTGTGATCACTGGAGAGGACGCCCAGCAGTGCTTCTATTCACAGAAAGGAAATCCCTTTCCTTATTCCCTGAGCTGAACATTTTTATAAGCAAATAAAAGTCTTACAATCATGTCTAAGTGCATTTTGTCACCTCCACCTGACCTCTAATGTTCTTTGTTCCTCTAATGAATATTGTTCTCCAAATAGTCCCTCTATTTTCCACACGAGATTTTCTGTGCTTGTAGATTAGTTCTCAGGTGTGGGGACCAGTACTGGTGGTCATGGTTTCTTCAGGTTCATCATGAATGTCGATATCACTAGTGTCTCCCTGTAGGTCCTAGTGTCTCTAGACCAGATGGTGTGAATCCTAAACCTGTTTTGATTCCCTTATCATTTATGAAGATCCGTGTCCTTTCTCTTTGTGGAGATTCTGGTCCCCTTTCTTTTTCAAAGGCTGCATTCTTAAATGAGTATAGCTTTTTGTGTTTCTATGGGGAGGAGGTGAACTAGAGATCTTTACATCCCACAATCTTAAAACGAGACTAAGGTTGATTCCCTAATGACTAAATTGAACTGTAGAACTGTATTATGAAAAGTACTATAATGTGTTATCACTTCATGTATTGCAAAATCCTCTTCACAAACAAAATTAATAAAAATAATAGCCATAAGAATAAATGGAAATATGAATTGATTAATATAATCAAAATATCATAAATTAACAAGTGAGGCATAAAATTAATAAATAAATCCACCTGAGGCCAAGCTTAAATAAAATATATTTAATTGAAGTTAATTTTTTACCAATTTAATATCAAGTCTATGCTACCTATATATTAAATATTGCATATTTTATCACAATATAGCTAGCATCTATACATACTGTTTATGTAAGTAGTGGAAATTCTTACTATGACTATGTTTTGGACCTTTTAAGCAAGAACATGTCTTTTCTTACTATTTGGCATTATAAAAGTTAGTTTGTCAACAACAATTTAATAGCCTCTATGTGAAATAAATATGTTTACTAAAAGGAAGAGTTAGATCAGAATATATGCTAATCCAAGAAAAAAGTTAGGTTTTCTTCTCTTGTACATAGGATAAGATCCTATGGTACCATTCAAAATGAAAATAAATTATTTTCCAATGTACTATGAAATCGCAAAGAGAGAATATTGTGACTAGCTGAATTATGATTCAGTTTTCTCAGATATTCGATGACTTGCTGATTTGTCATGTTAAGCTTCACAAATTCCCCATGACTTACTTCTTTTGCAACCAAAATCTTCCTCTCCAAATAAAGGAGACTTCTAAGGGGGCATATTGAGTTTAAAATTAAAAGAAGAAAAAAATGTGTTAGGCTGTTGGCTAAGAGATAACCATTATTTCCATAGGTCTATATGGAAATCCTGCTACCCAAAGCCATTAAAACTCTTAATTTCAAAGATACCAAGTTGCCCACTAAACAAAAACTAAAAATAATAGAATTCTTATTGAAAGAGTATGTGTGAGAGAAATTAAAAATATGTGTCCCAAACTGACTTACTGATTTTTTTGTATTTATTATATTAATTTATATAGAGAAGATTCATTACAAAAATACAGGTTACCCTTTCTACCTGAAAACAGAAAATTTCTTTTTTGTGTGATATGGTAAGTTATTTTGGAGTTTGGGAATGCTATTAATATTAATTTACATGGAACTTTTTTGTCATTCCCAGACAAAAAATAATTTATCAAATCAAACCAAATAGGAATTTACTACTTTTTGGGTAGTGAGGGAAATCTCTATTCTGTCATAGAAAAATAAAACCCTTTTCTATTGAAAATTATGATGTAAATATTTACAGATTTAAAAAAAATTGCATTGAGTAGATGATCACACACTTAACTAACAATGGCAGTTCTATATTTCCACATCAATGGTCAAGAAAAAATATTAGAAACATCTACCTTATGTTATGCTATGTTTTGAAGATACATACTCTAAACTTTCCCAGTAGTGTGTTTTACTAAGACTGAAGAAATGGATTTTCTGTTCTTCTGCGTGGTTAGATTCTTTATTACATATTCTAACCTGTATTTTCCATCTTAAACCTAGTCTTACTGGAATTGCCTCTTGGAGTATTTGTAAATAATATGCTTGCTTTTGAGATGCTGCATTAAAGCCTCAATAAATGAAACTTTTCAAGGTTTTCCCCTGTGTCCTGCATAATAATGAATAATTATTGATGAGCAAACAATAAAAATAATTTAATATCAGAGATTTATCTTAAAAAGCAGGTTGTCTTACATTTCCAGTGACAATATGCAGATTATAATTGAAAGTGTTAGAGGTATTTATCCTTAATTCTTTTGTCTCCCATTCTTGGGAGAAGAGTTTAGCAAGAGAAAAATAATTGAAGACACACAACTGAAGAACTTAAAAGAGTTGCTTTGCTATTTTCTCTATTATATATAATTGTCTTTCTTAAATAATATTTTTTTGTTTCCTTAAAAATTTCAGGACAAAGAATTGTCTTTGATGTACTTGCATTTTTAGGTTATTTTCGTAAAAATGTGTGGAATTATGATATAGATAGGGCTAAAATTAGGTATTCTAAGAGAAAATCATATCTTATATATCCTACTGAATAGTAAAAATATCTTTCAGTGCTGACAACCATAATCAGCATTCACCAATACAATCATAACAATCATAACAATGTAGACTGATAAATAATTATGTTTTACCCAGTTATTCATATCTAAATAATAGTAACTGACCTGTGCTGTCCAGAGTTTAGAATTTTTTTTTGTCATTGACACAATCTGTTAATTTCTAGTACGATGATTTAGGTCAATGTGACATTAATTCCCATTCTCACACTTGGCAATTTAGAATAATCAAGAACAGCCTTGATGTGAAAATACTCAGTCTGATTCAGAGTGATATTCAACTGCAGACATGAGAGATAAAGGGATAGAAAACTTTGGAGATACATTGTTACGACTGAGTCAGTGAACATTCTATTTCTAGATGTTGAATTAGAATTAAAAAGACAATTTGGTCCAGAGGCAAATTGTAGTGTTTCCCACTGAGTAATGTATTTAAAATTGACAAGAATAATTACAGTCTGTTTGGGAATGCAGAGAAGAAAATCCTGCCTAACTAAAAATCCTAAGTGCAGCATGGTAATTATATCTACCATACATTTGACCTATGCCTCTTGACAAGTATAAGGAGAAATTTAATTAGTGGAACTTCCAAAGTTATTTTCTATTAGGAAAAAAAGGAAAGATAACACTTTAACTTTTAATTACTGATTGTCAGAAATATAAAGTGAGTTGGCAGTTAATTTTGTCAACAATAAACTCCTTCAGAGTCAACTATTTTTTAAAGCATCTTTGTATGTTATTTTATAAAGATTCCTTTATACAGATTGGATATAACTAAAATCTCAAAAGTCTTTTCTCTTGTTACTATATTTAGTTTGTTGAAGTAACTTAGGAGAAGACATTTTTAATTCTAAGCAACAGTGTAGAAATCAATCAGTTGACCTTCTGTTCATTTCATCTGCCAAAGAATTTCCTTTTGGAATGGATGATAGAATTGAACAGAATAATGACAAAGATTAATAATCTATTATGATATAATATTAGTTATGGAAATGACATAATGATAAATATCAAACACAGTTTTTCTTTTCTTTTTGTTTATATTTGATATGCCTCAAATAACTTCTTAAACTTAATGTGTATTAGGGTTACCTGAATTATGAATCTTTTTTGTAGTAAAGAATAAATAGAAATAAAGAGCAGTGGAAATAACTACCAATGCACTAGCTTTTAGCCCAAGTATTAAAGTAATCACTATAATGTGAATCTATAAATGTTGAATAAAAAGCAATATTTGACTATATAATCTTAACAAGAAATACACTGTAAACATAAAGATACAGATAATGTTCAAAGTAAAAGGATGGAGAAAACTTTGCAATATTCATCCTAGCCAAAAGAGTCCTGGAGTAGCTATATTAAAAGAAAACAAACCTCAGAACAAGAAACTTTGTTCAGGTGAAGAATTAATTACAGACAAAGTAAGCAATTCATCAAGGAAAAATAAGTTATATATATATGCAACTTAAAACCAGAAGAGCAATTGATAGAAAAAGTAAGCATAAAGTCAGTAAGAATATAGATGATCAGAATAGCACTTACCCTAATACTTTAATAAATCCCTCCATCCAACAATAAAAGAATATACATTATTTGAAGTCTACATAGAACTTTCTCCACTTTCATATAATAAATCATATTCTGGAGCATGAAATACTTAACAAACTAAAATTATCCAAAGTATATTTGCTTGTAATATTTAATTTAGAAACTGACAAAGCCAAAATATGAAATATTTATATGTAAATCTAACAGTGCATGCAAGATCTTTATACTTAAAACTACAGAACACTGGCTCAAGAAGTCAGAGAAGATGTATACAAATGGCAAAATATGCTATTATCATGAATTTTATCACGAATATTTTCATAGTAGCTAAGGTGTCCTTTTCTACAGTTTGAATTTTTTATTCATTATAACCCTCAATAAAAAGATCAGAAAGCTTTTTTTGTAAACATTGGCAAGCAAAACCTAAAATTTATATGGAAAGGCAAAAAATGTAGAATGACTGAAATAATTAAGAAAAAATGGAGCTTGCATCATCTGTTTCCAAGACTTATATTAATGAAATAGTGATTAAAGTTTAGTGGTAAGAAGGAGAACAGAGAGTCCAGGATTAGAGCTGCATAGATATAGCCAGCTGTTTTTTGATAAGCTAGCAAAGGCAATTAAAAAAAAGAAGGGGAGACTTTAATGAAAAAATATTCAAAACACAATAGGGTCACAGAATAGTTATTTTTAGTATCTAACTTGCGATGACAGTTTTCAGAAAAAGCAAAAAATGAAATATGCACTTTAAATGTAAATCACCATATTCTAAATGCTAGAGACCTATTTAGTGGGTTTGGATAACTTCCTTTTTATAAGTATCCTCGATGCATCTTCTCTGAAGTTCAAGCATAAACTACATTTGCAAAACTTTGATCTAGAAAATAGTGAGTGAATTTCTGCTACTGCTTATCTTTTTATAAACTTTCCCACAGCCAAACACTTAAGAGTGCTCTGAGATTATTTGAAAAGATTGTTCCAAAAAGAACTTGAGTAAAACAGTGGAGAGACAGGAAATAATTTCTTTAGTAATGGTGATAAAGGTAAACTCAGTATAGTTGACATGGACACAGAGAATGCATTTAGGCTTGGAGCTCCATGCTTACAAATGTATTCTGCTGCAAGCTTCTAGCTTTGGGAAAGAATATTACCTTTCTTTCTTTCTAAACTGGCTGGTCTCACTTTAATAGGATTAGACTTGGAAGAGGGTTGAGGATGATTCCATCTCCAGTAATAAAGACTGTGTTGCCCACTCCCAAAAAAGGATTTATTTATCATGACAGATTATGGATAGGGACTATGGATGAAGTATACGATATTCAAAAATACATTAGAAATTAGGTTAAGGTGATACTTTATTATTCTTCCTTTGGTTTGAAATAAAATTATATATATATATATGTGTATAGACACACACACACACATATATATATATATATATGCATACACACATGTTCTTGCTGATCTTTGCAAAGGATTTGTGTTCTTGGGGATAGTTTTTAGAATAAAAAGTAGAAATAGTCTCTAAAGGTCCCATTTACCTAAGATAAGTATTATTGATATTGGGTGGTAACAGAGGGTACTAAAATGCATCTGAAGAGAGAAATCTGTGATTCCTTAGTAAATCAGTTTCAAGAAATAAATCTCCATGAACTCTATAATTCATCTTTTTAGAAGAAAAATTACTGGCTACCATGTATTTTTTTAAAGAATACTAGGAAGACTGAGTTCTGCCAATAAGAACGATCTCAAGTAAAAAGAAAAAGAAAAAAATTTAAAAGATTTGTTGGATAAGAGCCAAAAACAAATACTTTAGAATAACTATAAACTTGTTTGATGGAGATCTTCCTTCCAAGTGAGCTCTGTTTTATAGGTTTAGTTCCCTCCCAGTACCTCATAAATCTTCAACAATATTACAATTTTCGAAATATGCTGCATATAATAAATAGCTTAATCACTGTCATAAAATCAACTCAAGAAGCAATTTCAAGTCTTAGAAAGCACAGAATCTCCTAACTTGGCTTTCCAAAGGCACACAAATCATTCATCTCTAATTGAAACTCCATGAATTTATCTTCCAAGTCTGGCTTTCTGAGTGTAGCGCTAGTTTTTTAAAAAGCTGCTGCTTCTATTCAATTGGGCAACTTGGAAAAACCCTCTTGATATACCCTACTGCTGATAGGCAAAGAAAATTATCTCTTCGGTTACAAACAGTAACATGAGAATTTGATACAAACTTCATCTTGTTTTCCCAAACAGCAAGAGGAACAAAAGCAGAGTGATCCATGTGGATGACAGCTCTAAAGACAGGTATGATTCCCCTTATAGTGTAATTCATAATGGACTAGGAGAAAATATCCCAGTAGTGACAGCTATTATTCAAGAAAACTGAAGGGAACTTCTTGCAGCAGATCAGTGAGTCCTTTCTTCTAAAAGTCAGAGCTGCATTGATGAGTGGCTACAAATCAGTTTCTTTTGTATATACCTAGCTGTCTGATCCAAAGTTTAAAAGTTGCCAGATGTACTTGAGGTAAACATTCCTAGATCCTGTGTATACTCCAATGGTGTTTCATACTTGTGCATATTTATCCTTAAAAATGAGAACATAGAATTTAGTGTAATAGCAATTATAGAGATAGTAATAACAAACTTAATCAAGTGTCTTACAACTTCTGAAATTATTTTCTCTATCTTCTTTGTTTTCAACATATAAAATATGCTTTTCATTTGAAGAGATAAAATGATATATCTTTGAAAAAAGGACTGCTAATCAGTATATATAAATACAAACTGAGATTTGCATTTGTCACTGCCCTCTTTCAAGCAGATTTCTCCCAACAGTATTTTTTTCTTAAGAGGAAGGCAGACAAGCGATAATGAAGTATTCATTTTAGGTGTTGCCATATCCCCAGAGTCCTGGGCCATGAAACTGCATTCTTAGACTGTATATGGACTGCATCCCAGGTGCCATCTTTATGCCTGAACCACTGTGTAAAATGTTAAGCTTTATAGTTCTATCTCTTGGGTTTCTTTTATGCTATGGGAATAAACAGTCTCACCCCATGACTCCAACCCAAGACCAAGGGTTAAAAAAAAAAAATCCTGTAACGCAGAAACAAACAAATCTACAAGGAAGGACAGTTCTAAGATATATGAACTACTGCATGTAAAAGCATCTACCATAGTAATTAAGGTGTATTGTTGGTGTTCAAATAAGATAATATTCCTTCTTTCATTATCACATATGTGTGTGTGCCTAAAACTAAGGCATTATTGGAGTTTTATTGTATAATTGCTTTGCTTCTGATGCCCTTCCTGTCTTATATTTTATCTTTCAGAAGAATCTTGATGCAATTTGGCTTTATTTTGTGTCTATAGAGAAATATTAATGTAGTATATCTCTAAATTACATTAATAATATATTATAGAAAACATTAAATATAAGAGCAAAAAAAATACAACCAAAACACCACCAAAAATAAAAGTTCCAATCTTTGTTTTAGTTCAAATCTTATGTTTTTACTGAAACCAGTCCAGGATTAAAGATCCTGTCTTTCACATACCTTCCAAAAATCTTACTATTAGATATTTATATAATGGCATTTAGTTTCTCAGAGTTGTCAATAAAAAAATATTTGTTGTTAGAGGTGTGAAATAATGTTTCAGTCATGAAACCTCTCAGAGAGAATCCTTTCTTCCTCTTGATAGCTTCTGGTGACTTCGAGGCAATCCTTGAGCTTTACAGTTAATACTTCATACTCTTATCTGGCATTAAATGGTGTTTTCTCCTTTGTGTCTGTGACTCGGTGTGTTTTCTTATTCATTTGATGACACTATATTCAATTAAATACTCATGTTATTCCACTACAACCTCAAGTTAACTAGTTATATCTGAAATGATCTTATTTCTAGACAAGGTAAGCTTCAGAAGCAGTGGGGAGTAGGACTTCATATCTTTTGGAAAGAAACAATTCAACTCACAACATATGGATAATCACACATACACACCAAGTATGTTTATATTCCTAGGACTCTATCACTCCTATAGGTTCCACTTCAGATGTACAATCTGTGGCTCCTCATTTTCCCTGTTTCGATCCTCCTGATTTTCTTCTTCTCTTAGTTTATTAACACTTCTGAGATTGCCATGAACATCACTCCAACAATTCTGTCTTCTTCCTCCAGGTTTGGTCAAGATTCTCAGAGATACTTCAATTGAAACTATGATTTGGCTGTGTTAAGATGTGTCTGGAGATAATTGTGACTCCAAAATTAGGGAGAAGAGGCTAAAGATAACATCATTGTAGGTTCTACCTTCAGAGTAAATTATTTTTAAGATGAATAAACTATTTTTATTATTATTTTTTTTTTACCCAGATGTGTTTTCATGTCACTCAGAGTTTCTCTTTTTCTGCTTTGCCAAACGCAATCTTCCTATATCCTAACTTGATTGCTAGTCCTGGAATCACATGTGTGTGTGTGTATTCATGTGTGTGTGTGGTGACAGTAGTAGTGGTGAGGTGCGCAGAGAACAAGTTCATTCCACAACATGGGAAAGATATAGTATGTGAAAAAAAATAATAAACACTTCCTAGTCACAGCATGGTACTTATGTGATCATGAACAAATCACTTCTATATTAATTAAATATGTCATAAAAACATTCTTTGTTCATATGGCTCATTAGCAGTCTTTAAAATATATTATATTCATATAGTCTTTAAAATAACTATATGAATTAATAAGAAATTGACTTTGTCGAGGAAATTATTTGTAGTAATTAATTGAAGGATTTAAAGACTAAAATACAGCTTTGTGATATGCTTAGTTTATTAACTACCTACAACTCCGTAAGCGTCTGAAATTATTAGTTTTCAATAAAATTCTCCATAATAGTATTCTTCATCAGAGGGCAAAGAGCTGCAAATGTCATGGTCTTAGGGTGACAAGAGAATTGTGTTGTAATAGATAAAATCTGGGTGTGCCCTGGTGGCCAAGCAGTGTAGTATACCTGGGAGAAGTCTGACAAGCACCTGTAATTCCTGGTTTCAAGGCTTGGGGATGGGGAACAACCAATATGAATAACTAAATAAAAATAAAGTACTTCCTCTTCCTCTCTGTTTCTGCCTGCCTGCCTCATTGCCTTCATTTCTACTCACACCTGTCCTTTAAAAAAATTATAAATCTATTCCATAAAATGAATATTTCCAAGTTCACTCAACTATGAACGTGGATTTTTAAGTTGTGCTAGAGAAAACAGTAGCTGAGAATATACAAAGTTAGTTTGAATCAATATATCTGTAATGAAAAATACTTGATGATTCTTTGATAGCTCACCCAAGAACCAAACTGCTATAGGTAGTATTAGGGTAGTGGTTGCGCTCAGTGACTTTTGAGTCAGACAGAATCTTCTTGGTTCTTCCACTTACTATTTAGAATCTGCCAAGTTAATTAAACTCCACAACTCAATATTATTATTGATTAAAAATGAGAAAAATAATGCTTTTATTTAGAAAATATGAGTGAAAATTGGAGATAATTTTTGCAGCGTTCAACACATTCCCATACGTAAGTTATAACTCAACAAGCATACTGTTATAATTTATCTTAATATTTTACTGACTTTTTCCTTTAATCACTATCATCTCATGCTAATACAAACAGAGCTTCTTTTACCATAATTCTCCCAACACTATGCATTTCCCATACAGGCATTTCTAATGATTAACAATATTTATTTCTCTCATTATAATTCTGGACAGCCACTACCAATTAATCACAGTTGGTGAGCAGGTTGAGATTGAGTTTGTATTTACAACCTAAACTGCAGCAATACTTTCTCTTGTGACCTTCATTATTGTGACAGGCAGCTCATTGTCACTCTACATACGTTCTTTCTTTACTGCTTTGAGAGTCTTACGTGAACATGTGACTACCTAGACATTCATTTAATTTCCACGTCTTTCTTCTAGCTAGAAATGGTCATATGACCAGACACTCACCATCATACTGCTAATGAAAGTATATATGCAAATTCCCTGTCCCTTTAATAAGAAGAAATTCCTTGCTTTTTTCCAGTATTTCTCTCTTTTTCTAGTCTGGAACATGGCAGCTGAATACTTTAATCTTGCAGATGACAACACCTTAGGTACTAGGGGAGATGAGAAAGAAAGACCTCTATCTCAAATAGAACTGCTGGTGCCTGTTGTTAGGACAGTATAACTATTGATCACCAAATTTTACAAGAAAGAGAAATAACAATTGTTTTTGCTGCTATTTTTGAGAAATATTTATTCTAATACTTAGACTTTATTTTAACTAATTCAGAATTGGGTCCCCAAATGGAATATACCCCCTATTGCCTGGTATGTATATCTTGCAAAAGACTCTATTGTTGCTGCCGCTCTCTGCTATATAGCGGCATGCAGACTAACAACAAATTAGTGGACTAGGATGGTGCTCTGTGCAATGAAGAGACAATCAGTTTTGCCATGGACTAGACTTTAACAGAGAGTGAAAGAGGATGTAGCCCCAAGGTAAGATAGAAAACGTATACTGTTGGACTTCTAGTTAATAGTAAAACTGTTACTCATTTCGCCTTATTGAGATAAGGGGAAATATTGTCAACTTTTAGCTGCATGCTAGATATTGATTTGGTTCAGTAAACAAATCCCTTCTAGAATTCAGCTCAAATTTAATTCAGTAACTGCTGTCAGTTTTGAAATCTCATCTGTCTCTGCCTAAGGAAGTTAAATGGGGATGTGATAAGACTCACTGGATCTATCTCTTCCAAATCCTTGAGAGTAACACTAATCTGAATAATTCCCCAGGAATGTAGTATATCTTTTGGTTTATTATTTTAATGGGGAGTTCTATGGACTCCCAACTGCACTTTTAAAAAGATTTTAGCTTTCACTGCACATATAAGCCTATCAGTGTTGGATTTTATTCAAATTATTCATTCAAAACATAAAATAATCTGCTTTCTAAACATAAAATATCTTTTTCTTACTTGAATTAAATAAAGAA
Organism: Solenodon paradoxus; assembly: GCA_004363575.1. Taxonomy (NCBI): domain Eukaryota; kingdom Metazoa; phylum Chordata; class Mammalia; order Eulipotyphla; family Solenodontidae; genus Solenodon; species Solenodon paradoxus. Next base: position 176,431 of record RJWH01000371.1, on the reverse strand, counting down.
TTAATATAGTATCCATCAACAAACAGCACACTGAGTTAATTTATTCCAGTCACTACACTGGCCGTATTACCATAGAAGTCACATTAGTAAAATTACTGGTGGTCAAATTACTCTGTTTCACTAAGACCCAATCATCTCCATGCTGTTCAAAAAGTTAATTTCATAGAAACATTTTTCACCTTCATTCCTTGTCTACAGAAAATTGCCAATAAATACTTTTCAAGGAAATAGATTTTCCCTTCACAAATATATTTATTATTATTTCATATTACTTTCCAGTGCCTGTCAATGGCTTTAGTTACATAGTGTGTATAAAGGAGACATATGCTCAATAATTTCTAACGTTATTGGTCAGCTAACAAAAAAATTTACTCCACTTCCCAGAAGAGAATCTTCATAATTGAGGTTCAGTAGATTTTGGGAGAGACTATGTATTACTGACTTCATTCCTAAGTGATTGTATGTGTTTAGGTTCTCTTATGCATTTAATGTATAACTCAGCTTTGGATATTTTGAAAAATAAACAAATAGCTTGCCACTTAATTTAGTGTTTTCCCACTATGAAGAATCTTTTCTGGGTGTAATGGAGAGACTAGTTTACTACTAAGATATCCTACTTATTGCATTGAAGGCAAAATTGGATAGTAACTGAATTTGTATCTTCTGAGAAGGACAGTGTATTCGGCATGAATTTGAGTACAGATAATTAGTTAACCATAATTGCAGTGAAAGATAGTTGTCCCTCTAACTGCATCTTCTCTTCTTTCACTGTAAAAATATTTCATCTAGGCATATAAATGGCCACTTAGAACTGAGTTTTCTCAGTTTCTCTTATAACTAGCTATGAACATTTTGATGCAGGAAGATGGGTTTAAGTGTTAAACAGTGAAGAAAGAATTTGAGGTGTTTCAAAATGTTGCAACTCATTACATTTATTAAAGAGAAAGAATGAGATAGTACAGGGGTTAGGATCCCATGCGCAGAGAACTGCTGCACCCACAGTAACATATATATCCTGACTGGGCATGGAGAGGGAGATTTATGGGAATATTATGTCATCATTGGATGTATTATAAACCTAGCATGTCTTGATTAATAAAGAAGTAGGAGAATAGAAAACTAAGAAGAATAAGTGAAGTTGAAGAATAAAAGAATAGTAGTTATAAGGAATGTATATATAAGATAAGAGACAGAATTTTCTGTGAAACTTTCCAGAGTCCTCTGCAGTGCTGCATCATGCCAATTGTTTCTCCAGTGGTCAGTGTCCTGGTCCTGTCATGCTGATTGTCTCAGAAGACATTAATTGCTTTTGGTTCCCTGGGACACATCACTCATTTACTTCTGTTAGTTTTTAGGTGGGTTTGAAAAATGATGCTTCCTTTTTCCAGTCCCTCATTAATTTTGTTTTAAATTCTTGAAAGTAGGAATTTGAATCGACTTTATATGCATCATTTCCATGTCACACATGCAGTAGTAAATTAATTTCCCTCACTTCTACATTCTTTTTTCTCAGGCTGTAATATATACATATATGTATGCATGTATGTGTGTTTATATATATAGATATATAGATATATATGTGTATATATATAATAGAGAGAGGGGGCAAGGAGAGGAGTGGAGAGGAGAGATTTTCATATCTTAATCTCTAATCTCTGAGTCTCTAGAAACTGTAAATATGTTATCTTTAATTATACATGCAAATTTGCATACAAGATGAATAACATTGAGATGGGAAGTTATCTTAGTGCTGGCTATCACTGCAAAATACCATGGTCTGGATGGCCTAAACAATATAAATGAATTTTCTTATAGTTATAAAGGCTAGAAGTCAAAGATGATGAAAACAGTATAGTCGGGTTGGTAAAAGTAGATCTCTCAGTGTATGCTCACATGGCCTTTCCTCTGTCTTTTTAAGTAGAGAAAAATAGATCTCTCGTTTTCCCTATCCCAGAGATAACCCATCATTTCTTAGTAGACTCTACCACTAAATCAAAATTAGTCTTGATTGCCTCCTATAAGCCTATATCCAAATACAGTGACATTGAGGTTAGGGGTTCAACATGTATTTAGGGGTCTGTGTGGGAGACATAGTTCAATCAGTGGCAAGAGTTATGCTGGATTATCTAAGTAGGTTCACTCTAATCACCTGGGTTCTTAAGATTGGAGAACCTTTCCAAGCTACGGTGAGAGGGGCATTTTTCTATAGAAGAATGGTGTTAGAAAGCTGCTAGCTTTAAAGATGAAGGAACAAGGTAATGAGTCAAGGAACATGGGAAGGCAAGTTGAAACTGAAAACAGTAAGGAAATGGATTCTGCCCCTCCCCCAAAGTCCTCCAGTTTCACTGCGCACACACACACACACACACACACACGCACGCACACACACACAAATTGTTACCATGTGAAGCAATGGATGTGTTACAACTAACATTACTGTAATACTCACTTTGCAATATATACATATATCAAATCAATATGCTGCACTAATTTAACTTATACAAATGTCAGTTATACCTTAATATAACTAGAAAAAGTGAAATAATCAACCAAAACATTATTAATTCTCTATCTTGCTCCTAGGAATAACGAGATCTAACAGATATCATTAGGAGCCATGGTATTCAAATTGTCACACTGACTTTTTGCCTAATGCATTAATTATGACTACCTTACTTTGGAAAATTAACAATGGATATCTGTTCTTCTGCCATTATAAAGTATACTAGGAACATCAGTTCCTTTGAAACTTCTTATATTGCCAATTTTAGCCTAGAGAAAAACCTCCATCTAACATCTTTAAGATATTGCCATTTTTTCAGCAGTGAATGCCTTACCACCCCTGTGATCAGTGTCCTCTGTCAGATTTCCACGATCATAGTCAGATTCTTGTCTTACTTATCTATCCAGAATTTTCTCCTTCCTAAGCTTTATGACACCTTTCTCAATACTATGCCTAGACTGTTAGCATTTTAATCTTATGTACTCTAGATTTTTGTCAAACTGTCACATATCTAACCCCCCCAAAAAATAGTATGTCTGGTTCTAGGTGACCTTGAAAGAATATTGAAAGTCCAGTCATGAACTTGATGTCTTCATATCAATACATTTTCCTTTATTTAACTTTACAGTTCTCTTGGATTGGCATCTTTAATGCATACACACAATAATAGATATGTGTACATAAATATGAGTATGTATATATTCCTTCTGCTCTTCCATATTAGCCAGCATAGCATATATTTTGGCCTGTGATTCTTCCTGGGACAGAGTTTGCATCCTGATCAGCTTATTCTAATGTTTAACTCTGGTTATGTATCATGGAAGCAATTAAACTAGAAAATTTCTATAATTTTGTTAGGCACATATCTCAAAGTCATTGTACAAACTCTAGGCAAAGAGAGGCTGTTTTTCTTTTGCTGGGAAATGGGGCCGATTCTGCTACAACAGGTTTCAGAGGACTATAGAGGTTCATATTCTCAGGTGTATCTACCAAATATGTATCGGATCCCATTATTTTTTCTGTCAGAACTCTTTGATAGGAGACATGCCATAACTGTGAATTCTTCCTCTTTTTTTACCTTTTCTGGTTTGGCAAATAAATCCTAGACTTGATTCTCAACATAATAAATCTGGCATGAACAATGTATACAACCTTTAAGGGATACTGCGGAGGTTATCTGGCTTTTAACCACGCTCTTAATTACTAGTTGGAAATTTGGAGTCTGTCCTGTCTTTTCTCAAGACTCTATTTTGTGGAATACAATTCATTCCAAATATCCTTTGAAATAGAATTTTCCTATATAATTCTGCAAAAAATGGCTCACTCACCTTCTATAAGTGTCTTATCCAATTAGCATGTTATTGGAAGAATCCATAACTTGGATATCTCTACATTCCAGTAGTTTCCTACAACCTACCTACCTACATGTAAGCACTCCTTATTGTAATCACATCAGTGAGTAATATAGCTCTAAATTATTATCTTGTGTCTACTTTCAATTCCCTTAACCTTAGTTTCCAGAAAGAAAACTTGCTGTCAGAACTGCCACTTGTATGATCTTGTGGTACAATAATAAAAGACAAGATGCATAAAGTGAGAAGAAGCAGAGTCAGTACAAAATATGTTAAGATGGATACCACTGAGTGTCTTATATTCTACAATAATATTCTGCAAGTTCATTCATCAGAAGAGAGAAACATTTATCTATTAGACCGTATCATACATGGGACATTAATCATCCTGCAAGTGCTGATTATTTACGCATGGAAATTGACAGGGGTTCTCAAATATTTCATATTTGAGTATTAATAGGAAATTGCAGGTGGAAGACCAGAAAAAGACAACATCAGCATAATACACAAAATTAGGGTTGACAGTCATGGCTGTGAGCAGAAACAAGTCAGATTAAGAAGGTTTTAAACAATATATAAGCATGTCTCTACGATCCAAGAATAGGTGTCTTAAAATTTTTTCAAACCAAACGTGCCTTGGTGGCCTAGCAGATAAGACCAATGGACATAACCCACATACATACGAAAGATCCAGGTTTGACAACCAGGGTTAGAGGAAACAATCAAAATTAACAAGTAAAAAAAAAAGCATGTTTCTTCCTCCTCTTTCTTGCTACCTGTCTGCCTCAGAAAAATGCCATTACTCCTGGCCTTTTTTTACTCTATAGTAAGAGAACTTTGCATCTTCTCCCTGACACATGTGTATAGTAACAGAGTAAGACTCCTACTGATCACCCTAGAAATACAAGTTGGCTTTTCAATTTGATCCTCTTCCTGCTTTACATCAAGTTTACAACACCAACAAATAGAAGACATGCTACTGCTCACCTGAGTGTACATTTTCAAAGTCATTCAAAGTGATGACTAATAATCACCTTAGATGAATGGAAATGTCCCAAGACAATTACGCATTTTGAAATTTACTGGGTCAAGGATAACTAAATATATCTACTTCTGCAATTATATGAATTTTCCATAAATATAAATTTTCTGTCAAAGCAATTTGAAAAATAGGGCTAATTTAATGACTACAACAATGGACTATTTTTATTTAATAGGATAATATCTTCCTGGAAAAATTGAATGTTTAACTACATGATTAATTTATTTGTAAATTCCAAATAGAAATCACCATTAGTATCATAATCATCATCATTCTTCTGAACTAATTATTTGCCAAGGAATATGTTACATTTTTTAATAAACTTTTTTTTAGCACAGTTTCAGGATCACAGTGGAATTGAACAGAAGTTACAGAAATATTCCGTAGACTCCCTGTCCCCACACTTGCATGGTTTCTCCCATTATCAACATTCTCCAACAGTTTGGTATATTTGTCACAATTAAGGAATCTATACTGTCACTTTATCACCCAGAGTTAGTAGTATACGTTTTAGTTCATACTTGATGCTGTACATTCTGTGAGTCAGGACAAGTATAATGATATGTATCCATCATTAGTGTATCATACAAGTCATCACCCAAAATTTCTCTGTGCTGTATTTATCATTTCCTCTTGAAACCCTAACAACCACTGATAATTTTACTATCTCTACAGTTTTGTCTTTTCTAGAATGTTATATGCGGTGAATCACATACTATGTAGTGTTTTTAACATTGATTTCTTCTATTAAGTTATATACACTTAAGTTTTCCCTGTTTTTTCTTGGTTTGATAGCTCATTTCTTTTGAACACTGAATATTATTCTTTCGTCTGCATTTTGCAGTTTATATTATTCAGTCAACTGCTGAAGTTTGTCTTGATTGCATCCAAGTTTTAGCAGTTGTGAATAAAGCTGCTATAAACATTCATAGTAGCTATATATATATATATATATATATATATCAATTTTAAACTCCTTTAAATAAAGACCAAGTAGAATAATTGCTGCATCATATGAAGCTTATGTTTAGTTTTGTAAAAACTGCCAAACTGTCTTCCAGAGTAGCTATAGCATTTAGTATTTCCACTAGTGCTAATAAGTGTTCCTGATGTTACATATCAATACAGGCATTTGGTCAGTGGTCTGGATTTTTAACACTGTAATAGTAATATAATGGTACTTCATTATTTAATCTTCAATTTCTTGATCTATGACAAGGTACAACTTTCCATGTGCTTATTTGCCATCTATATATCTTCTTTGGTCAGATAGTTGTTAAAGTCTTTGGCTCAGTATTTCATCAAATTTCTTTCTTATTTTTCAGTTGTAAAAATTCTTTGTATAGCAGTTCTGTATCAGATGATACATATTTTTAATGAATAATCTTGGTCCTCAGACAACCCATAAACAAGATAAATTTCTATGCTCATTTTATATTATTGGTGTTATTATCAAAAGTATTAGATAATGTATTTATTTGATTTCCTCAAGAATTAGAGATTAAGGCAGAGAAAAGTATAAGGGATTTGGGGAACTATGGAACACCTGTGAAAATATGGAAAGAGGGAGCAAGAGTAGACAGAAAAAAACTTTAGAAGCACGTCTTGCAGGAGTAGTGGTTTTGTCTACCACCTCCAGCTGAATACAGCTCACACATCCGAAGGATCCCGGTTCACACCCTGGGACTTGTTGGGGGCAGTGGCGGTGTACAACAAAGACAGACAACTAAACACATCAAATATTCTTCCTTTTCTCTCTTTTTGCTGGTCTGCCTGTTCACCTACATTCTTCCCTGCACCTTTCCTTGAAAAAAGAAGAGTATGATGCAGCCCTGGCACTTTGGAAAAGAAAGTTTGGACTGCAGGCATCATCTTTTAGAAGAGGCTCTTATAATAAAGGCTCAACAAGAGGCTCCATTATAAAGATTTCCTTATTGCCCATATTTTCTTGGTTAGAAGGTACCAAAAACTTCAAGTTAGGTATTAGAAATCAAGGACATTCAAATTAAACAACAAAACAGGAAGAATAATCTGCTCCAATTTAATGAGTCCAAAGAACTGGATTAAAAATATACATAATTTAATATTCCCGTATAGTACATAATCTTTTGTTTCTTTGCATTTCATTTTACTGTTTCATTATGTGTTTGAGGATGGTATGTTTGTATTATTATGAATTAGGCTGATATGAATATTTATTCATATATCTTTTGCAAAGCAGGTGTATTCTTATTTGTTGGAGATACACCTTGTTGTAGAATTGCTTGTCCCTGGATCATAGCCAAAGTTAATTAAAGTTTCCAGAATATTATGCAAATTTTACTCTCCATCAGCAGTGAATAACAGGCCCCAATGCTCCATATTTCCACTAACAGTCCTGTCAATCTATTTTCTTCCATTTTTTCTGGTAGGTATTTAATTATATCTCATTTTTGTTTTGATCTGCATATTTCAACAAATTAAAGTACTACATATGATTAAATGTTATATTTATCAATCATTTGAATATTGTATATTTTGATATGCCTCTTTAAGCTCTTTTTTATTGGATTATCTTTTTTTCATTAATTTGTAGGGAATAGACCTATCTAGTCCATTGTCAGAAACTTATTCATTTGCAAATATCTTCTATTCTGTGTCTTATCTATTCCCCGTATTAGTGGTTTATGTTCATGAAAAGTTCTTAATTTTAGTGTAATATGTTTTAAAAATTATGCACTATACTCTATATTTCAAGAAAATGTTGCCCATCCATAGTCATGAAGATTTTTTATGTTTACCTCTAAGCTTTATTTTGCTTGCCAAAATAGAGTATAAACAGTCTGGATTGATTTTTGTGCTATTGTGTGAGGCAGGTGTAAATGTCTTTTCTTTAGGTTTAATATCTAATTGACGAAGATCTCTTAATATAAAAATCAATTTTTCCAACTCTAATTCAATGTCAGCTTTCTTACAAGTCAGTTGATTTTTTTAAGAACTTGTCTTATGATATATTTGTTACTTTATTTTATTTTTGTATTCAATATAATATTGATGTTATATTTTTATTACATGTTGGATAGACTTTATAGGTGATATAAAGTGTACTTAAAGTTTTCTTTGTGAAGTTATTTTCATAACAGATTAAACTTTTTACTGAACGGTTTATCTCTCATTAAATTCTGGCATTTTCCTCCCAAAATGTTTGCCCTGTCTAAATATTCAAATAAGGCAGCAGAAATTTTTTTCATAAAATTATTATTTTAATCCATATAGGACATTGTAGTGTAAGTGCCTGACATTATGCTTTGGATTGAAGAGGCATTGTTTCAAAAGTCATCTGCTTTGAATAAATGTTTTTCCAGCTGTATGACATAACTACTAGCAAAATAACCAAATAAAGAGCAAGGCCCCTTGAAGTTCCTCTTTAAGAAATTCTGGAAATACTAGATAACATTCTTGAGTGGGTTTTCTTCCCCTCTCCATTGCCTTAATTTTGCTTTTTCTTCAAATTAGGCATTACTGAGTTATCTTATGAAACCTTAGATATCCCACCCTAAGGCAGAGCCCCATGTCTCTTCCATCTCTTTCTTTGTATCTGTAAGCTTGCTACATAGTCTTGAGCATGCCATGAACCCTATAGGACTTGTGAGTGATTAATCTTGCTTCTCTAAACCCCTGAAAATTTTTTGCTGAAGTACTTCCTGAGACAAGAAGAAGCCTGATAGCTTAGTCCACAACACTGGACGCAATGAGGAAAATGCTTGCAAGGTTCTTTATGAGTAGTATCACCTATGTGAGTGCTTCAGGTATTCCTATTAGATGAGAAGAATGATGGTCAACAGGCTGGAACCAACAAGAGTTTTATAGGGATTTCTTCACTTCTCATAGTGCTAATTTTGTATTTCCTTTCCTCTTTATCAGTCTTAGTGGAGATTTAACTTTTTTTTTTTTTTTTTTTAGGAAAGGAAGTGTGAGGAGAAAGAAGCACTATTTATTTTTATTTAGTTTTTCAGATTGGCTATTCTTCCCCTTCTCTGGTCTTGGACCTGAGACCTAGGGATTATGTGAGACTTTTCCCAGGTGTACTAGATTTCAACACCACCAGGCCACACACAGATTTAACAATTTTATTATTAATCTTGTAGAATATCGAACTTTGGCCTTGTCTGATTTTTACCTATTAAATGGTTTATTATATTTCATGAATTTCTATTTATTTTTATTATCTTCTTATTTGAGATGTCTATTTGTAACTCTTTTGTCTAGAATAAAAATATAGTATGTCACTGACTTTTAGGTTTTCTTAATACATATTTACTCATTTTAAGTATTTTAAGATTATATATTTCCATTTTAATATGATTTAGCTGCATCCTGCATGTTGTAACATGCCACGTATGTATTATCATTATTTGTAACTCAATTTAATATGATGTGTATTATTTGTTTGCCTTCTTTATCAATTAATCATTTAGAAGTACTATTCTTAATTTCCACATGGTTAAATGTTTTCTAGTAATGTATATGAGATTTACCTATGATCTATCTAACAAGTTTTATGGATATGTACCATGGGCCCCATACTCAAAATGTTTCCTCACTTGGTTTAATATTTTGCTATCAACATTGAAATCTTTAGTAACTTTTAATAATGGTACCTACATTTTCATTTTGCACTAGACTCCCGCCTCCCAAAGTATGTGCTCTGTCTGTAACTATTCATGATGTCAATTGTGCTGTTTAAATCTTTTGTAACCATGCTATATAAAAAATTGCAGAGAATTCAGATAAAAGTATATTTTCTTCAGTGGAAATATGCCAATTTCTCCCTTAGACAAAAAAGCCTTATACTCTTTAATACAAAGTTAAAAAATAGAATTAACCCCTACTTTATGGAGTTTTACAGTTTATTGATTAGATAGGAATGTTTATAATATTGGTCTTCATATTATCAACGTCTAGAAATGATAAGTTTTGCTGTTTCCAGCATGACTTCCTCCTTAAGCTTCTTCGTATGTCATTTTCCACACTTTTTTTTTAGAATTTATAAATTAGTCCTTTAAATAAATGGCAATTTTGTCTTTATTTTATCTAGTCAAAATTAATCTCTGAAACCAACTTTTAATACATTCACCTGAAAACAGCTAATCAATATCATTTGTCTTATTTCTAATCCACTAAAGTTAAGATATGCTATTTGAGAGTATTCATAAATTCTCTTTAAATACACTTGAAAAATCTCCACCCGTGTCACAATAGTCAGTGAAATAAATGAATGAGAGTTACATTTTCCAGAGGAGGCATTAATTTGTCATCATAACCATGTCAGAAAATGAAAGTCATTAGCGTATCATTAGGGCTTCAGCTATAAAAGATTTTTTTTGTTTTCTTTTTCAGGATTAAGTGCTTAATTCTTCATCATTATTTGGCAATACAAAATATCACTTGGTATTCTACAACTGAGTGCTACCTAGTGTCTTTTGCTGACATGTATCTATATGTTCCATAAACAGACCAAGGCAAAATTATGGATGTTAACTATGTTAACAGATAGTAGCAAGCTTTGTTTGATCCAAGAAGCCACAAATTGAAATGCTATGCACTAAAACAATAGCCCTTGGGAACATTTGTCAGCTGCAAAATGTTTTCTTTGAAATAAGTACTCCTTAGGGTTAATCAGCTGTAATTATTTTCTGGTGAGTTTATAAACTAGTGTTATTTAGAATTCCGAAGTCTGATGAAAGATACATTCCCTTAGCAATGAAAATGCATTACCACAATGACAAAGTAGGCTTTCTGCTAACATCTGTGCATCTTTTGTTAAGAGCTGGGCTAGTTTAATGGTTAGTAAGCGGTATATTCCCTCAAGGCATGTTTTTCTTCTTTACAGGTCTCTTCTATCACAAAACTGATGAGAACCACTAGCACTTCAGGAAAGCCACAAAAGTAACAATTATGAGAAATGACCAGCCTAAAGAGGAAAATGAAACACTCTTCTTACCCTTAGTTCCTTTTTTAAATAATGCTTTCTACTCAATAAACTACAGAGTTTCTAAAATGAGCCCATGAATAAGGGTTGGTATCTCACAGAAATGTTTGCTCTACGTTCTGCTTTTAAATTAAAAAAATTATTTTTAGAAATGTTTCCACCAATAGCATGATGCCACTTCTGCTTTAAAAGCTTAGTATCTTTGTTTCAGGAATACAAAGAAATTTTAATGACAGAAAAAATAAAGATATATCAAGTATTTATGTATATGAATACGTATATGCACACACCTATTCATAATGTTCTACAAATATAGTTATAAAATTATCTATTTTTCTCACAATTTATATATATATATAATTTAAAAAATAAGATGTTTGTCATCTCTTGCAAGGAAAATGCAAATCAAAACAACAATCATATATCACCTCATAACTGTGAAAGTGACTGTTATGCAAAGACTGGAAACAACAAATGTGGAGAGGATGTGAAAAGAAGGGAATCCTTGTAAAGTGTTTGTGAGAGTGTAAATTGGTGCAACCATTATGAAAAACAGTATGGATAGTCCTCAAAAAATTTTTAAAAATAAATTCTATGTGATCCTGTATCCCACTTCTAGGTATTTACCCCTCAAAATAAAAACAATAAAATAAAATAAAAACAGTAATCTTAAATATATATATATTATTTGCAGCTCTGTTTATAATAGCAAAGAGCGAGAAATAATCTGTGTTCATTGATAGATTATATAGTGAAGGTGTAGTAAATATATTATATATTTATACACACATATATAAAATATATATACACAATACAGTACTGCTCAGCTATTTAGAAAACATGAAATCCTGCCATTTGCAACAAAATGAATAGAGCTAGTAGCTATTTTACTTAGTAATATGTGTATATATTGAGAAAGGCAAATACTTTACGGTTTCTTTAGTATTTGGTATATAGAAAAACCAAACATGAATAAATCAAAGAAAAATTTTTCAACTCTACAATCAAATTAGTGGTTAACAGAAGGGAAAAGATAAGAGAGTGAGCAAGTCAAGTTAAAGGGGTTATTATATGGTGAAAGACAGAATTGGACTGTTAGTAAGGAACTTAATGACCTATATACAGATGTTGATTGATAATAATGTACACCTGAGACATAATGAAATTTTATTCAATACAAATTAAAAAGCAGTGTGGGGGGAAAGTAAAGGATGGAATCAAGAATACAACAGTTGATCATAATATATCACATAAAGATCATGGTCATTAGGACAAAAGCACATGAATGAGGACATGGAAAAGAACATATATATTTAAAACCTATATTTCAATCTTTATTTAAAATAATTATCAATATCAATATAAATTATCAATAGCAATATCAATCTATAGTATGTGTATTTAATGTGTTATATATTTAATGTAATATTAAATTATATTAACCTAACTACGTATAATAAATTGGGATTAATGTTATTTAAACTAATATCTTCTTCAATTATTTTTTTAAGTTAATGCTATACCTTGAATTTTACAAACATTAGTGTTTGTTCATGTTCTTATAATCCAAAGTTGAGACCCATATACAAGAGGGCTCAAAAAAGTCTCACAAGAGTTTGGTAAAGGAAAGAATATTTGTTACTAGCGTAAAATATTGTGTGACTTTTACCTAGCATGGACATGATTGAGAATATACAAATTTAGGCACGTAAATTTTCTTTATACAGAATATGCTATTATTTCTCAAGAATTTCACAAAAAAGAAATGCACACAATTTTTTAAATTTACAAGTATTTTTTTGGAATTGAAAGGATATCTCATATAAATTCATGTCTCAATTCAAATAACACTGTACTGTATCATAAAAAATCCAACAGAATTCATTCTTTTTCTATAAATATTAAGCAATACACAAATACATGTTTTTCTCTTAACATTTTTATCAACACCATTGTTATTTTGATATATATTATTTAAACTCAGATTAACTTTTCTTGCCCTTTAATAATTAAGTCTCCCAAGGAAGTGAGAGGATGGTGACTGAGGTCTTTATTTCCCTGTTTCACAGCTAAGGGACACAACTAACTTTTTACACAGAAGCAATGCTGACAGGGAGCCCCACAAAAACTCCGGAAACTCAGAAACGACTGTAATACCCTGAGGGTATCACCTGAAGAACTGTGAAGACAGGAGAATCTGAAGGTGGGCCTGGAGGGACATGAGTGGCAGCTGTGGTGGGCAGTGGGTAAAATAAAGGTTGCCAGGGGAAAGAAAAGGAAGTAACATATTTAAAAAATTGTCTCAGGCTATCATCAAATTTCTCAACAGAAATTCTGCAGTTCAGGAGAGAATGAAACAGCAGATCAAAAATACTCTAAGATAAAAACTGTCAGCCATGAATACTATATCCTGCAAAATTCTCTCTCAGATATGAGGGAAAAATAAAGTCGAACAAATTTGCTGCCATGAGACCTACCCTGCAAGAAGTGTTAAAGATGCTCTTTTATCTCAATCAAAAGAACCACATTCACAAAAAAAAAAAAAAAAAAAAAAACTGCTAAGGCAATAAACAGATAAGCAACCAAAAAATAAAAGTCAAAATGGCTGTAGCAAGTCCTCAAATATTAATAATCACCCTGAAAGTAAATGGACTGAATTCACCAATTAAAAGTCACAGTGACTGAATGGATTCAAAATGTAAACCCAACTATATGTTGTCTCCAAGAGAATACCTTAAGATATAAAGACAGACATAGACTTAGATAGAAAATGGTACTCCAAGTCAATGGTGAATATAAAAATGTAGAAATATATATGTATAGTTACTCATATCAGATACAATAGATTTCTGGTCAAAAAGATAACGAAAGGTAGAGATGGTTATTATATATTGATAAAGGGATCAATCAATAGCAAGACATAACACTGTATTGTTATAACACTATATAGCATACATATACACATGTACATACATATGTATATATAGAATCACCTTAATATATCCAGTAAATATTAACAGACCTGAAAGGAGACATTAGCAGCAAAATAATAATAGTAGGGGACTAAAACCCTACTCTGTAAATGACGAACCATCCATATAGAAAAATCAATAAAGAAGCAGTAGTTTAAAATGAAAAATTGAATAAGATGTACTTAATAGATATCTATAGAGTATTTCACTCCAAATAATCAAATACATATTCTTTTCAAGTGTCCATGGAACATTCTCAAAGATAGACCATATGTTGGGACACAAAGTCTCAGCATATTTACAAAGACAAATCATATGTAACATCTTTTTGGTTCTCATGGAATCAAACTACTGATCAAACAAAAGAAGAATGAGAAGGAAACTTTAATTCCTCGTTAAAATGAATTGATTTGTTCTTTCATCCATTTCCAAAAGTATCTTCTTCCCTAAAATATATTATATAAATTATAAATACATTTTATTTATATTAAAATATGAATAAATATATTGATCTCAACAAGAGGCAAAATAATATATAAAAGTATCTGCAGCATGAAACATTAAAATAAAATGATTTTCTACTTTTCTTCCTTAAAAAAGCTTATTGTATAGTTACAAATAATACAAAAGGTGACAGGGCATTTAAATATTATACTTTAGGAATAAAATGCAAACTCTAATGTGAAAATCTTAATATGCAAATAGCGTAAATAAATTAAATGCATTTTTCAAGGACTGTTTTTCTGTATGGGTTTATCATTTTGAGATTTAGCAGAGAGCATTGTACTTAATCTATTTAGAAATTATTTACTTTAATTATACCATTGTAGGGTAAGTATTCTATAAAACTGCATTTTTATAATATGGAATTAAGACTATTACCTTCATATTTATTCAACTATCCCCTTCAAGCCAACAATTCTGCTCTTAAGGATATGCTATCTACTAACCATTAAAGGTAGACATTTGACTTAAAAATAAGTTAAATCTACAGGGTAAGTGAAGTCTGAATTAAGTACATAACATTTTCCCATACAAGTATATATTTCTAAAGACTAATGTCTAGGAGACAAAAGTTCAAAAGTTATGAACATGGAATAGATTTAAATGTGCTTATTAAAGGGTTGTATATTAATAGTGTATTTAACATAGAAAGATTACCAATGAAAAGTATATTATGTACATAAGTAAATCATTATACAGCAGAAAAGGGATTATTGGTTTGACATCTTTAATATTAAAGTCATTACAATGCTAAATGTCCCATTCGTACAGAAATGCAGCTTAAAATTTAATTTGTCTTGTTTTCTGTATGTTTATTATAAAAATGGGAGACATGGGAACTGCTCAGAGGTTCAAATTCTAATCCGGTGTATAGGACCCTTAGATGTTTTCCATTCCTAATAAGCATACTGAAAGTATCTGAGTTAATATCTCTGTGGGAAGAGAAAAATCCAGGGAGAAAGCATTGCTGAGTCTTGGGATGGACAGTAGTTCACCAAATACTCTTGTACTGTCTAAGAGAGGAAAGAATCAGGATTATGTTCTTAGAACTGTAAGCTTTGTCTTCTATTCACAAAATTGAACGCATTGAAAAGCTGCTCAAAATTCAAGGTGAAGAAGTCCTTGAGCTTCAGATCATGAAATAAAGAAACTTTTTTTTTATTTCTTCAGTTTACTAAATAAGTTTTAACACTGGAGAGGTAGATACTTCAGCAGAATGGAGACAGGATGATGACATAATGAAGATGAGCCCTGGCTGTCTCTTCCATATCCTTCATTCAAAAATCTGCTATTCCCCACCACCTCTCTACTAACAATTTTTTTCTTTTTGCCTGGGACAGACAAGATGGCTTTAGGAGGACACAAGCTCAACATTCTCCTCAAATTATCAACCTTTGATTTCTTTCTCACACCAAATCCTCCAACTTTCATGGATTTAGCTTATACATGGATGTAAGTGAATGGACCTTTGCTGGTAACACATTGAACGCACACTTAGATTATGCTTACTGTGTCCCTGAATGAGCTTTGAAGAAATTATCTCATGAAATATTTCTAATAACCCATAAAATATATGCTAGGATAATCTTAATTTTACGGAAGAAGGAACTGAATCACAAAAAGGCTATGACATTTGCCAAATATTAGGTGACCAGCTGCTAAAGTTTCTGGGATTCAAATCTCATTTGCTTCTTGTTCTAGAGTGCATACTATGAAAACTACTCTATGCTGGAATCTCGGTTCCCTTCCTTATTCCTGTTTCATCCCATTGACAAAGAAAGATTGGGGATTCAAGTAACTAAAATACTTCAGAAGTACCTAAAATAACTTATTACATCATTTACTGAATGTTTCTAAGTGTTTTGTAAGTGCTAGGAATCCACACAATGCATCAGGGTCAGCCAAAAGGAGGAAAATACATAAATCTTATTGCATATCTTCTTGTCTTCATTTTCTTTTTCAGTTCATTACTTCTGTGCTTTTCCTCCTCAAATTCTAACCTCATACCTAAAATTCTAGATCATTTCTACTTTTGAGTAGAAGCTACAGTTTTCTAAACAAATGTCCCATTAAAATGAATTTCCACCTATAGATGCATCATGTTAAAATGTTTAATATGTTTCTCTGTACATAATGCTTTCATAAAATAAAATAAAATATCTGAAGGAAGATAGTGTATATTTGAAAATCTCTGAAGAAACAATGTGGATAAAGAATAGGCAGACAGGATTCATTTTCAAAGTTAGAGGATATGATAGCTGCCATATTTCTCACTAACTGCAAATGATGTTCCCATAATTTTGTATGCAGTAGTCTACGTAAGAGGCAGTAACTTAAAATGGAACCTCATAAAAAAGGATATACGTAAGTACTTATTTTCTCTGTAAAAGTCCTGACAATGTCTTGCCATCTCCAAATTAACTTAGCATGTGTGTATGTGTGTGCATGTGTCTGTAGGTGTGCACAGGTTAGGCAGAAAATGTGTGCACTTAGACATGCCAGTGAACACAATGCTCAATTTTAGAGAATTTAATATATTCAAATAACTTCCATTGTTTTATTCATTCTGAATTCCTATTATAGATGCAGCCAATGAGGATTACCTCCAATTTTATTTATTCAAGCTGAGTGACTCTCTTAAAGGTATACATGTTGATAGTCTTATTACTGCTTGAAAATGTGAGGGGTCAATAAAAGAGTTCCCTATTTGAGGGTGTTCACAGCTTGGACAAAAGGAACAATTAATACTAGATACAGTTAGTAAGAAAAGGTCAAACAATAAAATACATATAAGGATTTACATGCAGTAAATTCTCTGGCAGCTGAGGCAGACCTAAGATTTATATTCTGTACTGAGGCATTAGACTATAGTTTTCTTAAACTATTTATAGATAAACTAAATTTTGGATTAATACATCCCCAAGCTACATTCTTCTAAGGATAAGGGACAAAAGACCATTTTGTGATTAGGGGGAGGGTGGAGGACCAAGGGTTAGTAGATGGCTTCTTTGATAAAGGTAAGGACTGACTAAAAGGTTGAAACAACTCCTTTGCCTAAGGGTTTTTTTCCACTGTTCTTGACTTATTTATGTGGGACAGCTAGAAGAAACCAATTCTGAGAGAGTTGGGGTATTCTTTTTTTTTGTTATTTTTTTAAAGAAAGATATAGTTGAGTATGAAGATGAGTAGGCAGGCAGGCAGAAAAAGAAGGAAGAAGCATTTTTTTTAGCTCCTTGTCTTGTTTTTTTTTTCCCGAGACCCTGGATATGAACCCAGGTCCTTGGGCTGTATGTGGACTATATCTGATCAGAAGCAGTGAACCAAACCACTACACCATCAGGGCACAACAGGGATGTTCTGTTTTATCCCCTACAAAACCAATAGCAACTGACTTGGGACATGTGGACAAGCTTCAAACTTTGTGAATACTGAGTTTTGCTGAAATATTACTCCATTCTACATTTGGCCAAAATTTTTATCACATGATTTGCATGTCCAGATTTAGTACCAGAGATAGAAGAGAAAAAGAAAGAAGAATTTTTAATATACAATTTAAAAGACACAAAATATTTTTATTGTTCTAAATGAAAAAATGCCATGCATATTTCATATAAACACTTTTTCCCTTTTCTACTTGCCAGTAACTTAGGAATATATTCCTCAATCAAAAGCATATTGGTGATACACCCTTGTGGCTCATGCAGGCCATGTAAAGTCCAAGAACCTGGGTTAATGACTTGGGGTCTTGGGAACAGAAAAAACAACCACAAAAAAACAAAACAAAACAAAATATATGTGTGTATACATATATATGCATAGGTGTGCAAGTGTGTGTGCATGTATACTAATAGTCATATAGAGGCTTCTTTGGAAAATACAAAATAACATGTGCAAAAAAATGTTCATTAAACACTACAACATCAATGTCTACTGTTTAATTTTTTTATTGCAATAACTTTGATAGTATACATTAAAATAAACTCACATGCGTAGTTTCCCATATGTGCAATTTCTGTATTCCTAAGGTATATGGCACAACACCCTGCCCTCCAACACTTACTGATTTCAATAAGTGTTCTTCAATTGTTCAGTGTGCTCCACCACCTCTTGCCCCGACCCAGTTGGTAACTTCAGTTCTACTGCAAGTGTCTAAGGGTTGGTTTTGTTTCAACTGTTCCTTTGTTTACTTAATATTCACATTCTACCTATGCATGAGGTCATCTGGTATCTATCTTTCTTCTTTCAACTTGTTTCATTTAGCCTAATCCCTCTAGATCCATCCATGCCAATTCAAATGACAGGATTTGATCTCTTCTAAGGGCTGCATAGTTCTCCATTTGCATGCATGATTTTATATATAATATATATACACATATATATATAGAGAGAGAGAGATGTGTATCACATCTTCTTTATCCATCCAACTAGATCTTAGGGAGTTTCCAGGTCTTAGCTACATGAGGACGGCAATAAACATGGGGTACATAAATCTCTGTCAATTAGTTCTTTTACATCATTTGGGAAAATAGCCAGGAGTGGTATGACAGGATCATGTAGAATTTCCATGTTCAACTTTTTGAAGAAACTCCATACTGTTTTTCATAGGTATGGCACCAATTTACACTCCTACCAACACTGTGAAAGTGTTTCCTTTTCTACACATCCTGACCAAAATTTGCTGTTTCCAGACTTTTGGATAACAGCCAATCTCTCAGATGTAAGGTGATTTCTCATTATTGTTTTGACTTGAATTTCCCTGCTAGCCAAGGCTAGCAGGGAAATTCAAGGCTAACAGAACTGAATCAATAGAAACTGACCCACTCACAGTCAGTCAGTTAATCTATGACAAAGGAGTCAAAAGAATAGAATGGAGAGAGAAAAATCTCTTCAATAAATGGTATTAGGCTAACTAGACAGCCACATACAAAAGAATGAAACTAGACCACTCTCTTATATCATTGAAAATTAACTCAAAATGGACTAGATTTGGACATAAGATCGGAAACCATAAAATTCTTAGAAGACAAAATAGGAAAGACATTCCATGCCATCAGCCTTAAGGAGGCCTTTGTGGACTCAACCCCAACATCATGGGAAACAAAAAGAAAAATTAGCAACTGGGACTACAGAAAACTAAAAAACTCTTCACAGTGAAAGAAAACATCACCAAAACAGAAAGATAACCTACTAACTGGGAGAAGATATTTGCATTCTTTATTTCTGACAAAGATTTAATATCCAAAATATGCAAAGAACTCTTAAAACTCAGTAACAGAAAACCTGGAAATCCATAAAAAAAAACACGATAAGGAATTGAGAGTTTTTCTGGAGGATATACAGGTGACAAACAAGCACATGACATTTTTTTTATGTATTATAATGATTTGCATATAAAATGTAATGAATTTTTGTGCAATGATTTTATAGCCTGCCACTCTACAATATTCATTGATGAGGTCTATAAGTTTTTTGACAAAGTTTTTAAGGTTTTCATTATATATAACTATGTCATTTCCAAATAATGATGTTTGCCTTCTCCTTTCCAATTTGGATTCCTTTATATTTCTTTTTCTTTCCTAGCTGCTCTGGCTAAGACCTCAAGTATGATGTTACAAAGCAGTAGTGAGAGTGGGCATCATTGTCTTGTTCCTGACCTCAGAAGGGGTGTTTTTCATTTTTCACCATTGACTATGATGTTAGCTGTGGGTTTGTCATATATGACCTTGATTATGTTGAAGTATGTACCTTCAATTGCCATTTTATGCAGGGATTTTTTTAATTATAAAAGGGTGTTGCATCTTGTCAAAGCTTTCTTTTCATCCATTGATATGATCATGTGGTTTTTCTTCCTGTTCTTGTTGATATGGTGTATTACATTAGTAAATTTCCATACATTGAACTATGTTTGCTTCCCTGGAATAAATCACACTTGATCATGATGGATGAACTTTTCATGCATGTTGGGGTTGGTTTGCTAAAATATTGTTGATATTATTTGCATCTATGTTCATTAGAGATACTGATCTAAAATTTTCTTTTTTGGTGATGTCCTTACCAACATTTGGTATCAGATTTGGGAGTGACCCTGTTCTGAAATATTTTGGAATAATTTGATTTTGGAATAGGTAAGAATTCTCTGATGTTTTGGTAAATCTGATTAGAACAGCCATCTGGTACTGAGTTTTTATTTTTAAGGATACTTTGATTACCCTTCATTTTCTTTGCTTGTGATTGGTCTCTTCAGATTTTGCAATTCTTTCAGGTTCAGTCTTGGTAGACATAATTTTTTCTAAAATTTTGTCTTGTCTTTGTGGTTGTACACATTGTTGGCATAGAGATGTTATTAGTAATCCTTTATGATGTTTTGTATTTCTGTGGTATCTGCTGTAACTTCTCCCTTTTCATTTATGATTCTAGTTATGAGTTTTTTCTCTTTTTTTCTTTGTGACTCTAGTCAATGGTTTATCAATTTTGTCTAGTTTTTCAAAGAACCAACTTTTAGTTTCATTGACCATCTGGATTGTCTTTTTGTTTTCTATTTCATTTATTTCTGCTTGAATTTTTATTGTTTCCTTTTTTCTGCTGATTTTTGACTTATATATTCTTCTTTCTGTAGTTGTTTTAAATGTATAGTTAGGTTGTTTACTTGTGACTTTTCTTGTTTCTTGAGGTGGGCCTGGATTGCAATGAACTTTCCTCTTAGTCCTGCTTTTGCTGCATCCCATGGATTCTGATAGCTCATGTCTTCATTCTCATTTCTTCCTAAGTAATTTTTAAGTTTCTCTTTGATTTTCTCTTTTACCCAAGAGTCACTCAGGAGCATATTGTTTAGTTTCCAATTAATTTGGGGTCATCCAGTTTTTGTTTGTGTGTGTGGTTAATTTCTAGTTTTAAGTCATTGTGGTCAGAGAAGATTCTTGGTATGATTTCAATCTTTGTAAACTTGTTGAGAAATGTTTTGTGTCCCAGCATATGATCTGTCCTTGAGACTGTTGCATGCATGCTTGAGAAGAAAGTGAATTCTGTAGTCATTGGAGGAAGTGTTTGATATATATATGTATGTATATATATATATATGTATATAATAGACCTAATTGTTTTAAATGGTGATTTAAAGCAGCAGTTTCTCTGTTGATTTTCTGCCTGGTTAATTTATCCATTTTTTTAGGTGAAGTGTTGAAATTTCCGATTATTATTGTGTTACTGTCAATGTCTCTTGTCAGTTTTTATAACTCTTGCATAATATATTTTGATACTCCTTTATTTGGAGCTAATATATTAATAAAAGCTATGTCTTCTTGTGTGGTTCACTATTTAATCAATATATAATGTCAATCTCTGTCTTTTGTTATGGTTTTTACTTGGAAGTCCATTTTATCCTGCTCTTTTATGGTTGCCATTCAACTGTAGGATTGTCTTCGAACCATTGACTTTGAGAACTTGCCTATTGACTAAAAGAAGGTGGGCTTCCTGAATGCAGCAGAAGGTTGGGTTTTGCTTTTGAATCCATTCAGCCATCCTGTGTTGTTTGACTGGTTCGTTCAATTCATCAATATTAGGGTGATTATTGATATGTATCTATTTGTTGTTATTTTGCAATTTGTCTTCCGTATGTTGTTCCAGACATTGCCTTTGTTATTCTCTTTCTCTTCTTAGGTATGTCAGGGTTAGTTATGTTCTGATGGATTTCCCTTCATGTTGTTTTCTCTGTTTTAGCCCTAGAGATTCATTTTTAAGGCTACTTTGAATCTAACATTTAAATATTTTGCTTATT
Source organism: Solenodon paradoxus (assembly GCA_004363575.1). NCBI lineage: Eukaryota > Metazoa > Chordata > Mammalia > Eulipotyphla > Solenodontidae > Solenodon > Solenodon paradoxus. Next base: position 154,313 of record RJWH01000371.1, on the reverse strand, counting down.
TCCCATTTTCATTTGAAAGCAGATTATTAAACACATTCTAATTGCCCACACTTAAATATTCTTTTTCTCTCCATATTTTATATCTTCTGTCTGCTATTTTTAAGTGGTTTTTTTTTACACTTTATAGAGAATCCTTTAATATTTTTTGTAGATCTGGTTTTGTGGTGATGAATTCTTTTAACTTTTGCTTATCGGAAATCCTTTTTACCATTCCTTCAGTTTTGAAATGTATTCTCATAGGGTACAGTATCTTAGTTTGAAAATCCTTTTCTTTTAGCTCTTTGACTCTGTTGTGCCATTCCCTTCTGGCCTGCAGATTTTTAGTTCAGATAGTCACTAAAACTTTTATGCAGACTCATTTTTATGTTACTCATTTTTTCTGGCTGCTTTTAAGAGTCTTTATCTTGAATTTTTCACATTCTTCATGTTAAGGAAGTTTCCTATTATTTCATCAAATACACTTTCTGTCCTTTCTCTCTCTTCTCTTTCTGGGACCCTTATGATGTGATCATTGTTCCTTGTGATACTATCTCAGAGGTCTTAAATGCTGTCATTATTTGTTTGCATTCTTTTATCTGTTTGGTGGTTTTTTTGAGTGCATTCTTCTGCCCTATCTTCTAGCTCACCAATTCTGTTGAAAGTTTCATCCATCCTATTTTTTAATCCCTCTGTTTTTCTTTAGTTCAGTCCTCTTCTTCAATTATTTGATATCTTGCTTCATTTATTCTCTCTTTCCTATTGTTCTCTTTTACTTTCGCTATAATTTTCTTGTTTATCACTGTTACCATAAATTTATCCTCAGGTAGTTGACATATGTATGCTGTATTCAGATTTTCCCCTGGGTTTTTGATTGAATCCATCAGTTCATGTATATTTCTGAGTTTCCTCTGTTTGGCATTCTTCTTATATACCTGTGGGTTTGGTTTTTTGCAGTGATGGCATTGTATCTGGTGATCACTTTGTTGTTGTTCCACAGGTGGCAATTAAGCTGCATTTCCACCTCCACCCACAGGGCTGCACTAATGGATAACATTGAGGATTCATTTCTTCTATGAGATTGCCTTCTTCCTTTAATCCTGAGGTGGAATATCCTATGGGCATGATATTTGTTGGGCAGTATATCTCCTGGTTGGATCTTGATACTCAGGAGCAATATGTTAGTGAGAAAGGTGGGGGTGGGTAATTCCCCTAGTTGACTTTCAGTTATGGTGACACCCACTCTAATTTCACTGCATGGCTCCAGCTGAGAGCCCAGGGTCAAGACCATCCTTCCTGCATCCATGTCTCTGGTCTATTACTCAGGCTTTTTGTTGCTTTTGGCATGACCCTCCTGGAGGTCCATTTCTTTCCATGATACCACCTTCTCTGTTGTGGTCCACATCTCAGGTCCCAAATCTGAGGTATAGGTCTGGACCCTGACTTTTTTGCCTACCCTTTGTCAGCACAATTGCTGTTACTTCTTTATAGCCTCTGTGACTGTTTTTCCTCAGTGTTGCTTCCAGAATATTGGTAAACCCCTAGTTTCTCTGTGGGGAGGATCTGAATCTCACCCTTATTAGGTCACCGTCTTCTAACCATCTCCACTTCTCTTTTTTCCTTTGTTTTTGTTTGGAGTTTGGATGTAATGATATGCAGTGAAATTTGTAATCTATACTTACCCTATGTAGAGCTAATGTAACATATGTAATGATAGTAAAATAACTATCTAAATAAATTATTGGCTTTTTAATTCCTTATTCCTATATTTTAGCATGGTCCAGAGATTCAGAATAATTTTGATATTTAGGATATGAAAAGTTTTGGGAAATCATTTTAACTTCTTTTCATGCACATGACTATATGTAATCTAAAGAGAGATTTTGTAACTCCCTCTCTATTTTGTAAGGATATTTAGCTTTATCTCACACTGAAAAGAGAGGAGTTGATAAAGACAGATATATAGATAATTAAATCAGTCTATTTTTTTGGTTAATACTCTGAAAGAGATGTAGTGACATTCTTTATAATAGGCAATAAAAATTGCCTATTTCCCTCTCTTTGGATTTCAGACAGGATTCACACTAATTTGCTTTCATTTTTTCTGTGTTGCTAATATCCAGGCATTTACATATATGGGACTAAAACCACAGCTAATTGACTTTATCATTTATATTTCCTTGGCTTTCTTACAGTTTAATGATGTCATTTTTTGTCTTCTTAAACTTCATATGAACTTTTTCCATATATCACAAAGCCTATAATCACATTTCTTTCATAAACCATCATTCAGTGTGTGAGCCTTTTACCATAAGTTTCTTTTCTCAAGGAGACAGTTCTCCTTTTCAGAAATAGACAATGCAACCAGAATGCATTATTTGTGAGCTTGGGTTGCCTGGGCTTCCAGTCATAAGATACTCATTGCAATCTCTGAAATATTAAGATTTGTTTAAAGCTTGATTTTACTCTTTAAGTAAGCATGTAGACTGGCTTTGAATGTGTTTTTACAGTGCTTTGAAAAAGAAATATATCGCATAAGGAAGGGATCTCCAGTGACAATCTGTCCCTGTGCATCATTGGTATAATGGGGTTTTAATAATATATTGCCAATGTCACATATCAATGAGCACTGGGGCAGGGAGTGAAGTCTTTCTAATCAATTATCAGTGTGATATATCATCATAGTGTCACCAGCTGGGACCCAAACACAAACCTCTACAGAATAGGTTATAGCAGTGCTATTTTCATTAATACTATATTTGAAGCCAAGGTAAATAGAAGTAAATTTTTAAGGGAGTCCTCCAAAAGCAAATGTAGTTTTCTCAATATTTGTTAAAATACTGACAACGTCGTATAGTAGCAAATAAAAATGGTTGGTTAAATTTTTATTTACTTATTCCAAATATATTGAAAATTCTCATTAATTATAACTAATTTTGCATTTTTCTGAATATACTTGATTGTGGATCAAGGCAATTTTTTAAAGTGCTTTGAAAAAACAAAATCTATATACATACAACACAGAGTCATGAAAAGAGAAATGCCAACTTCTCTTTATATGTATTTAATTTTAACATATGTAAAAAAACAAGTATAAAATATAAACTTACGAAAGACATTGATTTAGCTCCTCCCACTGTCAAAGAAGAGAGAAAAATCCTCCCATGCTCCTATGGGGCTTTTTCTAGGCTGGAAAACAATCAAATAAACCTTCGACATATTGGTAAGAGGAGAAAAAACATATTTAATAATGGCATGTATTCCTCCTGCATTCCAGTTATTCTAAGTAACTTGCCACATGATGTTAGCTTTCACCCTATACACTTCAAGACAAAGTCAAAATATTCTATTGGGGGAGACAGGTGTCAGTAACAAGAGTTAGGAAGGGTATAGTAACCAAAGATTATTACTTTATGCAGACTAATATTCTTCTTTGTCCAATGATTAGTTTATGTCTTTCTTTGGTGAGATGTATGCTGTTACACAGAGTTCTTTCCTTTATAAATGTATTACAAAATAACAGCCTGAGGCCAGTTGTTAGAGTCCTTTCTGTGAAATAACAAGAAGACATTTTTTGGGGGGGACATGTTTTTGATCCCCTATACTCTTAATTTTTGCATTTAAATTTAATTTTAATAAAAGTCATATTAAGTGTTTTATTTTCTTGAAATACATACCCTTATCCTAATTACTAAAAAAATTAAGTTAAAAATTCTCTTAAAATTTGCTTCAAACTAGTAATAATTATTTAATAATAAAAAAATTGCTTACAATTAAAAGTGAGAAAGTTGTAAGCTGTCCTACAGAGACAGAGAAAGTGCAGTTTGGCTGTCTCTCTTCTAGTGTCTTTTCCTAGAGGAATTTTTAGTTATAAACAGTGGCAAAGTCCAACCAATCTAATCACTCCTTTGATAGCCCCTCCAAGTGTGACTTTCCGTTTTGACTCAGGGTTCTGGGGGTGCTCAAATTGAGGTTAGCAGATAATATTTTCTTGCACAGACTAAGGAATGACGCTAATTATATTTTAGGGATATATGTTCAAAATATCTGAAATGTACTTCTTCTGATCATTCTCTAGTGCTTTAAGTCATTCTCTTCCTGTCCTTCAAAGATTGTTCAAATGTCATACTTAAAAATTAAACTTGAATGTCTTTTTAGCCCCTCAAGTATAATTAGTTGCTGTTTATTGTTATCATGTCACTTGTAACTATTCCGATTTCATTAAACTGCCAAATTCCTTATGATATAATTCTGTCTTTTGGTGATGTGCAAGGTTTTTAATCCAAGTTTTGTAATCTTTAAAATCTTTATGTTTCCATCACCTAGCATGAAATCTAATGCAAATTATCAATTAAATTAAATGGAATTTAAGGTCTGATAGACCACTGACTTCAATACCCATGCCAGTTCTCACTTTTCCAAAGCATTGTTAAAAATATAGCCTAACCATTAAGAACTACTCTAAAATTGTTTCATATCTATCAAAAAGTGATAATATATAATTAACAGTGTCAGGAACTGTCTTAAAAATATGCCACATGTATTTTCAAATAATAACAAAAGATGGCAGAAGTGTTATTTCTATTTCACTTGAGGCACATTAGAGAGTAACTAGAGATAGGGGAAAAAGTCAAACAATTTCAGACTTACAAATACTACATATTCATCAGCTATCTAGAAGGAAATAGTCCCAGATGGAACAGAACCACATTTTTAGACTTTTCAGAATTTGAAGTCATTTTACAGAAAACTGCTAGAAATTCAACATTTAATAGATTATACTCAGGTTTTACTTAAAGAAATGTATATATCTTATATTTCTAAGGAAATTAGACTATTAGAGTTGTATATTTTCTGAGGGAGCAGACAGTCATAAGGCATTACTCACCTTTGATTTATGTAGAAAAATAGATTTGGAAAGAGAGATGACTTCCAACACATAAAAATATAAACTGAGATATGTCATCAAGGATAAGCATGACTTCAACTACACATACCATTTTTTTGAAGGGGATTTCAAGCTGCCATATAGATGCTGTGACACAGATCTTTGAGAAGAATTTTCCAGATCTAAAACAGCCTTAAATTTAGAATTTTTCCCTAATCACTAAGATTAACTTTACAGTGACATTTTTCAAGGTTCTTCCCATGATATCATATCCGTCTTAACTTTCTCAGAAGAATCTTGAATTTGTTTCTATTAACTTCTATTTCTATAAGAACATTACCCAGTATATCAGTAAGAAAGTTAAAGTAAATCATCTAAATTATGTTATTTTAAGAAATTGACAATTTTTTGTGAATTCTTTATTTAACAAATATGCTGTGTACTTCCAAGACTTATCCTGTTCTAGATACAGTACAGAGACGAACAGGTGACTATTTGTTAAAAGCCACTTTGTTTTTACTGCTCAACTCTACCAAGTAGAAATTGTTTTATTGATAACTCAAATTTTTTCCATATAATTCAGAAGCTTTCTGCCAAATTCTAACCTCAATTATTTTCCCTCTTACATATAAAATAATTTATCGTGTAACAGAAATTACATAAAATATACCACATATATCAAAATATAGTTGAAAGTTAAAATAGTGAAAATTATCTTGTCTAGAAGTACATTATGTGTACTTTGCAATTCATTTTCATGTAGTATGCAAATTTTGCTCATAAAAATTAAAATTACATAAAACATTGTATGTTTTATATACAGAAATGATATAGTATATAATACATATTATACAAATTGACTCCACTTGTTATATTACAGCCTATTTTTCTTGATGAAGGGAATATTAAAAGAAATTGTCTATGCAAATAAATATTAATTGAAAATTATACTTTTCTCTAGGAATATAAGATATCATTTTGATTCTTGCAAAATATGAAGTACTATTTAGTAGCTTTTATACTTAATGAAAAGATATAATGACTAGATTGAAATGAAGTTATGTGGGTTGGATGGAATATGATACTTGGGATTCAAATGTAGGAATTTAATCTTCTCCTTTAACAAAGAAGGCTTTAGTCCATGAAGGTGAACATTGAGGAACTGACTCTAGCATTGTCATAAGAAGATTTTGTGTGCTCATCTCTGAATCTTTTGCTGTGGCAGAAATCTTGTTCCTGCACTGTTCTCCTGTATTAGTAACTTTTCTGTGTGTAGTTCTGTAGCCAATGAGTGTGTAAGACATGGTTTTGATGTGCTAAAATCTCACCTTTCCCAGGAAATCTGATTGTCAGTCAGGGTATTAAAAAAAATGTATAATCTATCAGAAAACCCTTTGCTCCAGTAACAAATAAAATATTAGAAATATTTAGAGCCAATATAGCCTCTCACTTGACATATGACTTCTTGTCACTGTTTACAACAAATCTCAATCATAGTAAGAAAAGTCAGTTATGTATATAATTCACTACTTGATTATTTTTCTAGAAATGGCCTAATGAATTTAATACAAAGGTAGCAGCCAAGTGTTAGCACTACCACCACTAGCATAGAAACAGAATAGAGCTATCAATCACATGTAATGAAACTACATACTTACATAACACTAGAAATCTGCAAAAAATTTAAATTTACTGTTAAAATTTAATATCGTTTTAATAACTTGCCTCTTTGGGATTATATAAGTTTGAATATCTGATTTTCTACCTTATTCAAATCATTCCCAGTGGTATGAATTTATAAATCTAGAATTACTCGACAATTCCTCCAATCTGAGATGCTCAAAGAAAAACTTATTGCATATAATGGCATTCATGTCAACTTTAAATCTTGTATTTATTATTCTAGTTTTAATTCTTTATTATTTAATAAAAAGTACTTCTTGTACCCCCACATTGTCCCCTCAGCATGTCTATATAACCTCTAAAATCCCTACTGTCAGGGAACTGGACCTGAGAAAGAGCCGGTTTTCCCTTCCTCGATTGGTGCCTGTCAATAATAAACCTTTCCATGCTTAAAAAAATACTATTTTGATACCCGTTTTATATTTGACACTGTTCTAGAAACAGATGAAAATAGCACAAAACAGTAAAGGGAAGTTCCTTGTACTCACAGAATTTATATTCTAGTAAGCAGAGGTACAGTAAATAGTAAACCAATAAATGGAAAGCATTATTTCATTTCACTATAATACTATGATGTAAATCAAGAAAACAGTAGGGTTCCATGAAAAAAATGACAGAAGACTCAAGTGAGATAAACTCACACTCTAATAAGTCAAACAAAATGTGCGCTATTTTGTTAAGCTTTCAAATGGGACTATTAGCAAATTTTTGAACTTAGTAAAATGGTAAGAAGAGGCACAGTGACTTGCAGCTAAAAACAGCTGAGTTATTAACCTCCCCTAGGTCTCCGGAGAAGCATGAAGGGAGCATTAAAGGAAATTACAAAGTGAGTTAGTGAAGTTACTCAACACTCAGGAATCAGCATCTTGTTTTAAGGACACAACCAACTTAAAGAAAATTACCAAGAGGGGAGTAGAATTATGAGTTCCTTGATGTTCTGAATTCTCTGATTTCCTATCAGAACTCCTCACAAACGCCAAAGGTCAATGGAGGTACGTCCTATACATATGAGACAACTTACCTCAAAAGAAAACAAGGTAGAAAAAAAGAGACATAATACACTTGGAGGGGCAAATCGAAAAAATTAGTATAGTGATGCAACATAGCAACTCAGTAGGCATGGGGAGGTCAGAGAGAACCTCTTCAGAAAGAATAGTGAGAAAAAGCATTTCAGAGGAGATAGTGTCTGTGTCAACAATAAAAGAATGGAAAATATTCTGCCAATTAAGAATCAACAAAGGAATCATAATTTTCTAAGGGCCTCAGATAGGAGAGAACTTGGTGTTTTCAAAGAACAGAAAGAGTCAGAATGACTAGAACATGTGAGGAAGCAAAGATGTAGGAGATAAGAGAAGATAAGCAAAAGATGTAGGGGACAAGTTAGAAAACTGTTGAATATTCAGGATGTTGAACAAATACAGATCAAAAGGAAGCACAAGTCAATGTAAGGACATGGCTAGGTGGATATTACAATGTGTAAGATAAAAATGAGATGTGGACAGATTCAGTAACCTTTGAAGATAAATATTCTAACTGGGATATTATAGTGATCAGGACTAGACTAATTTCCATGAAGATGAAGAAAAATGGACAGATTATTCATGGATAGGAAAAGCGTGATGGAAGAAGTATTTTTGACTTTAGAAGTGGAAAATATGATTAATTTGGTGAAATGGAGACTAGAAAGAAAGAGCTCAATGAGGGGAACTAAGAATAGAGAATTCTGATTTAGTGACATTAAGTATGCAATATAAGATGAGATGTCAAGTTAACCATTTGCTCTTAAAGTCTAATTTAGATATCAAGGCTGATAAATAAATACTGATGGGTGATATTTAAAATTATAAATCTGAACAAACTCATCTGAGAAAAAGTGCACCATGTGAAAAGAAAAATCTCAAGACCCAGCTTGAAGATTACCAAAACGCTAAATGGAAAGATAAAAGATTTCAAAACAATATTATTTTTATATCTCAAGACAAATACAAAGGTATACATATACACATATACATATACATATGTATGTATATGTACATAATATCAATATAGTTATTTAGCTTTCAAACCAAATCATTGTATCACAAAAATGGTGGTACTATCTGTTCAGCAAATATAAGTGCAAAATATTATTCTTTATAATAAAGATATAATTACATAAAAACTGTGAGTACTCTCTCATTAGGAGATTAGTGTTTCCAAACATGCTCATGAAATCACAGTGGATGATAAATAAATTTTGAGTTTAGAGTGTAGAGAACGTTACAACTTAAAGGAGAAATCTTGTCATATGCCTCCTCTGTTCATTAGGGTTTCATAAGGGTAACTTGGTAAGTGAATGCAGAGAATACTGTAGAAATTCAGAAAATAATATATTTTTGAAATGCAGAACTAAAATATTTTACCTTGATTTAGTGAGCAGTAAAACTTTGGAAACAGATTAATAGAGAAAGCAATAATTTGTGCATATTATATGGGTGATAAAGACAAAAATATATTTATAATGTCTATGACAAATTGAATCATCCTAATGTTGAAGGCAGACAGGTAAGTTAAAATGTTATACTAGACTATAAATAGTGACAAATATTACTATAAACACTAATTCCAAAGGTGAATTTTACTCTTTCTGACCTCATATTAGTTCTTGACCTGAATTTCTGAAATGTTAAATACCATATTTGCATATTAAACTTATTTTTACTGTCCTGACTTTCATGAGTAACAGATTTGAATGTTCTGCTCTCATGGGTTGAAATAATTAACATCATTTAAAAGGTCATCTTACCCAAACTACCATTCAAATTCAGTGCAATCCTTATCAAAATTCCTATGATTTTTTAAAGAAAATAGAAAAAAAAATCCTGCTAAAATGTATATGGAAATACTAAAGAGCCAAAGCTATCCTTAGAAAAAAGATGAAAAGTGGAGGAATCAAACTAGACTATTTCAAAAGATATTCCAAATGATTTTAATCAAAACAGATGCTATTGGAATAAGAGCAAATGTACAGCACAATGGAATGAAATTGACAGTTCAGAGAAAAAGTAACATATATAGAGACAGTTAATTTATAGCAAATGAGCTACAAGTAAATGATGAAGTAAGGAAGGAAATTACCTTCAACAGATGATATTGGGAAAACTAGAAAGCCAAAAAAGTGAAACTAGATCTCTACTTAACACGATAAACAAACATTGATTCAAAACAAAAAGACTTGACTGTATGACCCCAAAACACAAAACACTAGACATTTGCTGCTGGGCAACAATAGATATACATAAAATTCTAGGTGTGAATCTATTCTCCTGAAATTTATATAGTATTATAAATCATCAATATACTTAATAATAAATATCACATATACTAATAAAGATCATTAATAAAATCAGGAAATGTTTAAGCATTGAGAGGCAGTTAAGTTTATGGTGATGTATGTACATTTTCCAACAATCTAACTTTTGATCAAAAGCTTCAGTTTTTATGAGTGGCAAAGAAATTATCAATTTGTCCTTGAAGTGACAGGCCCATTTCACTCATTATTAAGAAAATGTATACCAAATACGAGGTTTAACAAACTTTAGTTGTTGTTCCAAATAAAACCGACATTTCATGAAAAAAGTAATTAGTATAACTAAGATCCCAATTATGTAGCTACTTTTCCTTGAGACAGTTAATATACTTCAGAAAAAATATTACTTCAAAAGAATTTTAAGAACATTTCCCATTTTGTTAAACAATAGCAAAAGATGGGTACTCAAGTTTCTAGATTTAGTAATTTAAAAAGGAAACAAAGTCTGCTATTTGTGGAAACATGAATAAATCTTGCAAGTATTATGCTAAAATAGACAAGTCAAAGAAAGACAAAAGCTACGTTATCCCATGTATATGTAGAAAAATATGAAAACAGAAAATAAAATGATGACTTTACCAGAAGCTGAGGAGTAGAGGAATTGGGAGGATGTTGTTTTAGAGTACAAATTTACATCTCATAGGGAAATAAGCTCTGGAGATTTAATGCACAATATAGCGATTACAATTAACAATACTGTATTATAAACTTCAAAGTTGCTTAGAGATTAAACATTAACTGTTCTCAGCACAAAAATAAATGATTAAATATGTGATATACTAATTTAAGATAATGCTACTGTAATAATCATACAGCAATATAGAGAGTTGTAGATCTTAAATACTGTAAATTATGTTATCATATTAAATATTGTTATTATCACCTTAAATGTGCCACTTATATATGATTTTTTAATGGTCATGGTGGGATGATACAAACTGTGCAAAACTATCCAAAGTATGTTCATAAAATCTTGGAAAAATAATTTTTCTGGAGTGATAGACTTGCCGACTTTATAAAATCTAATAAATTTTATACTTATTCACGATAATATCCTTGAATAGTATGTAGCTTAATATCATAAAATTGTAGCTCATATGTAATTTTCATTTTCCCTTTAGGAAAATTAGGGTGATTTATATGGATTATATGAGATACGATTTGAAAGAAAAGTTTGGGGTTGCACCCTTGTGGCTCAGGTGACTAGGGGGCTGGAATGCTGGCATGTGAACTGCAGAAAGTCTAGACCCAGCCCCCAGTCCTGGCCTGAAAAACTACAATAAATGAACTAAAATACTAAAATTGATGGTCTAAAATTTCTCATTATAACGAATATATATATACAAATTTTTTTCTTTTCTCTCCATTATTCAAGATACACTTCTGTGTAAAACGATTTATGAAAATAATTAATTTATCGCCATGTGTTTGACTAAGATAAATTTTTGAATGATATTTGAGCTGAAGGTATATGTTACACTAAAAAATCAGAAACATGAGAAGGAAATTATTTTTAAACATGTAAATACTGGTTTTGATGTTAATAGATAAAAATTTGTTCTTTTTCACAGGAAACATGGATCTGATAGTAGTTAAGTACTAAACAATATTAAACAGAAGGCAATCTTCATCAGTGCTAGAGAAATACATACAGTTTTCAAGAAAGAATTCTTTTAACTGAATATTTTAAATACATTATATTTAGTAGAACCGTGTATGAAATTACTCCACATAAATATATATTCAATATGACTCAGTGTTATATTCATTCACGCCGTCATGATCATTAGAAGTCTCATATTTTAAGATACTATATATAAAAATAAAACTTTAAATAGAAAATAACAGATGAATTCAAGAGAAGACATTCATCCAAGTATTTTCATAAACTCCTTGATTCAAACTCATGTGTAGTCTCAATTGAGGTGTCTGATTGCATTTAATCGGATATATCGGTCAATTTTATTAACTACAAAAATTTTTGTTCCAGCACATGAAATAAAGAACTCAACAAAAAAAATATTTGTCAGAATTATAGGTTGACATTCTGGAACCATAATGATCTCTTCTCTACCATACTTTTCATAGCAGCGATTACTTCTGTTAATTACAACTATACAAATTATATCAATGTTTTATAAAATAATAACTGGCATTTTTGTTGATATTGTTCTCTTTTTAGAATACATTGAAGGGAAAAATGTTCCTGTGTTTTGTTTCAGATATATGTACCTGCCCATACATTTTCTAAAAATTACAGCATAAGGCTGAATTGAAACAATCACTTAGATGTAGTATTAAGTTAAGGTCGAAGACTATGTCATTGTATAATTGTAGTATTAGAGATAGTATTTATGACTAATTATGTAATTATAAAATATTAAACAAATGCTGACATATAGTTACAAAAACAGTAGTGTTGCTTATTAGACATACATCTGTATGTTTATCCATATTTTCATGCTTTTAAAATACACTATCAAATATTTGTTATATTAAGATAATATTCTAGACTAAGTGCTTCTTACTCTGAACTCATAGTTTCTTCTCAAATTAACTTACACTATGAATACACATTCTTCAGAATGATAATATATAATTATAAAAATAGTGAATTTTTCTTTAATAACTAAAGTTATTAATGGTTATTCTGAAAAACAAGCAATCTGAATTCTATTATTTTGTGCTCATGAAATAAATTGATCAAATCAACCATCACCTGCCTAAAATACATTCTATTAGTAAACATCTTATTGAAAAACAAAACAGCAGAAACATCACCAACCAAAACAGCCCAAATCATATTTTAAGTAAAACGAAGTTATAAACATTTATAACTGAAATAAAATCATATAAGTAAACACCAAAGAATATTAGGTCCTCAATGAAAAGCATAGCAAATGAATCTCTATTGAAAATATCTGCAATTCTAAAAACATGCTTAATAGTCCTATGATTTGAAAATCACTTGAAAAAATATTTCTTGTAATAAAAAATAATTAAGATGCAATTTCTTTCCAAATCCTCATATTGCTTCCAAAGTAATGAAAAACTAGACTATCAAACATTTAGAAATAATGGTACACAGTAGACTATGTGGTATTGATTAAATTGATATATACCAAACTATTAAACATCTTATAAGTGTCAATACTAGGATTGATAATATAACCCACACAGACATGCTCTCTCCTCTCATATTATTAAACATTTTGGCAATGATGATCAAAGAAGTACAAATAACTATACAATTAACAAATTGTTCATGTGATAATAAAGCAGTGTCATATTTATAAAAATTCTCAACTTGTTTTATAAAGTCACTAAAGCAAATATTCTTACATCAACAAGAATTATCTAGCTAAAGGTGATAAACAAGAGACTTCTCCAAGTTAATCTTCCTCTTCAAATGACTCACATCCTACTTTACTTTTATTAACATGTTTTATTAAGTCTCTACCAATATCCAGTAAACAAATTTACATATTTTCTTATCAAGTGAGTGGTAATGTAATCATTAACTCCTGTGCTCCTTCCACTTTCATAGTCATGTTCTCTAAACTAGGAGTTCATGTGGGTCTAAATTTAAGAAGTGTAGCAGAAATGTGATGGAAAGACTAATACTTGCATAATATACTCACAGACCTAAATGAAAAGCAATGCTTCTATAAAACTACTTGACCTTAATTACTTTTGTTTTTTTGAGATGTAAGGAACTGAGTAAACAAATAAATGTTTGAACTTCTAAATCAAGAAATATCCAGTCAAAACAGGATTGAATTTGTCAGGCTTAATACAAGATCATAATTTTACATCTAGAAAATATCAGGTAGAAAACAAAAGGAAATCTTAGTTTACCAGACACTGGAATAAATTAAATACTGAAAGTTTAGCATAGAACAATTGAAATGGACTCTCATCAATTCCAAGGGAGTACCAAGAGAACAGTTTTATTTGCATAATATTAGAAATGGAAATGCATCTGGGGGCATTGAATCAATTGCTTTGAATAAAAGGAAAGCATACTCCTTTAAGGTCACTGCCTAGGATTTAAAAGATTCCTTGTGATACCAGTAGAGTGTTCTCAGAAGCACAAAATGACTACCTTCCACTGGGGGCTACATTTTTCCCTTAATGTAGATTTATTTATTAAAATGATACTTTAGTTTCTATTAATAATTCAAAGCCATGCTAAAAACAGTCATTTTACCTAATTTCCTTTGATAAGATTATCAGATAACAGTAAACTAGGCTTATTATTATAATGAATTTCCAGTTTATTATAGATTAATCAATATATTGGAGATATACAAAGTTCTAGACCAGATAAATAATTGAACGAATGTAACAAGCAAATACAAACAAGAGCAACACAAACATAAATGGGATATGTTTATTGTAGGAAAATAAAAAAATTAGAACAGTATGAGACATTTCATTCATGCACATACACAATATCTGAAAATTAGTTTGATGTTTGTGACTGCTAAACGCAGATGATGCAAGTGATGGATGAAATCAAGTTTCGGTAGAAAGGCTTAAAAGATGGAGATAAAAAAAAGACAGGCAATTATAATTTTTAAATGAATATGTAAACATACGACAGATATGTTGGCCAGTCATTAGGGTAGCTTGAAGACTGAACTTATGAAAGCATTTCTCAGAAAATGAGACTTCAATGGACTTTAAATAGTAGACTTTTAAGGATCATGTTTAAGGAATTCCCAATAAGAAGCTCAGCAAAAGCAAAATAATAAATGAAAAAAAAATGTTATGGTTAAACCTTTCTCTATCAGGTTCAAAATTTCTTGGAGAGGTTTATGTAAAAGTCAATAAAAATCTTGAGTTTTAGAAAGGACTATGTTCCTAGACCTGTGTTGGCAGTGGTGTAATTATAACCAGGAGAATATCAGGTTTCTCTTGGAAAACAGAAAATTGCAATTTAGACAAATGCAATTGATTGCAATGATGATGACCTGGGAAGACAAACTAAATTTCACCTTAGTATTATGGAATAATGTAGGTGGCAAAGTAAAGTAATTCTCTATTATAAACATACTGAAATATAGTTGACACTATATAAATATGTTCATATACATTTAGCATACAATTAAAAACTCTATTAACTTTTATTATATTCATTTATTTATTACTTTACCAGACCCCAGGGTCACAAACGCAGGTGTGTAGGCTTTACATGGCTTGCACCTTAGCCACTTTAGCCACCTTAGCCACCCTAGCTACTTGAGTCATGGAGGTACAGCATACCTATTTATTTGAAGTTATGAATCTATAGCTGTGACCTAAGTATAGTACACACATACATTACTATATTATACAATGCAATGTGTATAACAAAATGCATTCCCATAAAAATTATGTAATTCATAGCTTCAATAGTAATCCGAAGTAGATTTTGCTGAACTATTTCACTTAAACAATTAAACAATTTTTCTCTGATGTCAAATTTCACATATAAAAAGTAAGACATAAAAACATAAAACACGAAGATTGGGCTCATTTGAGTGCATGTTTATAATTCTATTGTCTTTCACATTCTTCTATTTTAATTTAAAACATTTTTATTTTTCATTATTTTGTCTTATTAAAGGAACATTACATAGATATGAAGTGTAAATAATTGCAAATTGACATTTTTATATACATATAAAGCTTATCATCATAGTGAAATTTATCCTTCACCATATAATTAACACCTTAATTCTCATTTAAAGATTTCTCCTGCTATCTCAAAGTAGAGAATACCTAAAATGTTGTGAAATTCAAAATGTCATGAAGTTAAGCAGCAATTGCCATTAATTCATATGGAAATATTTTGGAGTGTCACCAGACCTGAAAGATACACACAAAGTAAAAGCAGTAACAATATGACAAATACAGAACCTGATGAAGTAAATATAATGTATGAGACGTGTAGCTTTACTTACCATTATCAGGAAGACAGTGAGCGTACTGGAAGATTGAGAGGTGGTGATGACATTTGTTAGACCAAATATTCCGAGATTGGGGTGATGAGAGGTACAAGAGACCGGCATGTAGAAGAAAAGCGTCATCTATTAACATACCAATGTCCTCTAAATCCATCAGAGTAGGCACGTCACTAACATCTAAACTGACTTCCATGTCTATTAGTCTCCATGTTGAAGGCCGAGTTCCTCCTCAGTTGATACAAAAGGCTTAACAAACACAATATAAGTCTCATATATTTTTATGTCATGTAATTATTTGTAAGCACTCAGAGGAGTTTGCAAATAGGTCCTAAACTTGCATAATATTTCAAAATTAAAATCACACATTTCTTCAATCATTACAGAACTGTCAGTTAAGAAAAATCTCAAGTTCAATTACTAAATGATTGTGCTTTAGAGTCATTAGATGTCACCTTTGATTTTTATTTGTATCCTTTCGATCTGCAATTGCATCAGCTCTGTATTGAAACGTCCTTACTAAAATTTCTCCAAGATATCATCTTTAGCAGCATACACTTAATGTTGAGATGCTGAGAGGAGTTATGAAAAGGAGTTTGGCAGCTCCTCTCTTGCTTATCTGGTGCATGCTGCCTGTATGACAATTGTTGCAAAACACACACCGAATTCTATTATCACTTTTCACGTTTTTCATGAAAGCAAATGACTTCTTAGAATTCCTTTCCATTAGCAGGTAGAGGGTCTAATTTAGTTATTTCCTAAAAGCTAAGTGGAATAACATGAACCTTGAAAAGTGAGGGATAATTTTTCAAAGTATTTTAAATTTCAATTGATTTTCAAGTTCATATGTGGATTTATTTCAGTAATAATCATTTTGCACAATCATACTTCTTTTAGTTCAAAAATAAAGTGCAATTTCAAGAAGCACTAGCTTATTATAGAATTCAATCACAATATTGTAGTATATATTCACGGAACAATGTAGAAAAAGCAATTTTATCTTCTATATCTGCATCAATTAAAAAGTTTTGTTGATTATGGGGAGAATTACAGTGGGGGTGGTAAATATTAGACTACAAGGAGAAGAAAGTTTGCCTTGTAATGGTTTACAAAGAGCATTTTAGATACCATTTCTTCCATTGTAACTTTCTATTGCTTTCTGTGTGAAGTAGGACCATCAATCAATGTTAGCAGGTTATGCTGTATATTTCTCCCTGTCCTTTTATATTTATAATTGTATGAAAGATAAATCACCTGCCCTCATGAAATTTATAAATTGATAATGTTGTGTTGTTTCAAAAGGTTAACATAATTGTGTTAGTTAAATATATATTTAGAAAATTTTAAGTTCAGAAGTGGGGCCGTATATTAAGGAATAAATGTCAAGGAATGTAAATGCGCACACACACACACACACACACACACACGGACACAGGCACATAAGCACACACAATCATTTATAGCTCACATAAATATCCAATTGATTAGTTAATTCTTACTCTTTACTAAATAAATTCGGTATAGCTGGAAAACATATCAAAAAGATTCAAATTTGGAAGCCTTGTTAGATGCTTGAGAATTTAGAGTTTCTATACAATATAATGTTGTAATTATCTCTTCTTCATGGTCTCTACAACTTTGTCTACCACAATAGCAACATATACAAGAAATAACTTAGTGGAAAAATGCTTTTTTAAAATATATCTGTCATGGCTAAAATAACACTGAAGAGTATCCATATCAGATATAGACTTCAACAGGTGCACCAGTTTTTCCTGGGGAGGAGAGAAAAACTGGGAATTCAATTATTTTTTGCATAAATAAAAGCAAAATTTGGAGAGATGTATATGAATTAACATTTTTTAATGCAGGCTTTTCTTAAAGGAAAGAAAAAAATTTAAAAAGTCTATAAATGAGGCTGTCCATGTGATAGAGAAGTGCTAGTAACAAGATAAAGAGAAAAGCTTACCAAATAAACAGTCCTATTCTATCACCTCAACATCAAGTATAAAATACAGAGCCTGAAATAATTTCATTCCATTATGTAAATCTTTTCATCATGTACTCAAGTGCAAATATTGAACTGCAGAAAGAAGTCTACTTCAGGTACTTCAGGATCACTTGTTATTTCAATATAGAATTCTCCCACCTGCTTTAATGAGGATTTTAATTGACATACATTTAAACTTGAAGCCATTTCCTTTAATAGTAAAGTAGATATTTTATTTTGTATTTCAATGGTTGTATGATATATTTCATGTGAAATATCTGCTGTGTAACATGAGGCCACAAATGTGCTATATAATGCTTATGTATTTTGTTCTGACAACACTTTTAGATCATAAATATGATTTTCTTGACACTAAGAAGTACCTGTGTGTGCTTTTCATCTAGAAGAGTCAATCTTCAAAATGGTGAAATTTGTTCAAATATGAAAATACAACAACGTAAATTTCTTCCTCTTCTTTAGATATCAAGATTAATAACAGATTTAACTATAATTGCCTTTCATAAAATATTTTTGTCTCTTTTATGTTCTGTGTTTACAAATTGGGGGAGAAGACACACCGGTTTGTTATATTTTTAAAATGTATAATCGCAGGATTTGTTCTATTTAAAACATTTAAATTGCGTATTAGCAAGTTTCATTTCTTGATAAAATGCTATTATCTTTTAAAATTAATATTTATTCATCATTCTTATAACCCGAAAACTTAACTGTTTTACATGTAAAATTAATGTATATAAATCATCATTCTCTATATTTTCTATTATCCCAAATCTGTATACATAAATATGATTTGACAGAAGTGAAAAAGATACAAATATAGTTTACTACTTGACTGATAATCATTAGAATCATGCATCAAGCTAAGTAGGGCTTATTCTAGAAAAACAATCTCTAAGCTGATTCATTCCTTCTTTCTCTCTCTCTGTCTCTTTCTATATCTCAAATCTCATTCATGAGTAGCTAGTGAGTGAAAATATCATGACTACATCTGATAAAGTAAGAGACAAGAAATTTTTGAATGGTGTCTTGCTATATTCAAGAAGAATGGTACACAATCAATTTGAATCTGTCCTTTTGTTAATAGATCAGTTTAAAAAGGACCTACCATCTTCACTTTTTCACAAGTCATACATCTTGGGCGTTAAACCAGAACCTCTATTCATCTCTCATCTCAAGTTTTGGACCACCCCTTTCTTTCCGTTGAGTTAACTCTATGTTTCCAAGTCTTAACTTCTCTTTGAAACAAAGATTCTATCCACTCTGACCTAGATTATCTTTTTTCCAGGCAACTGTATTTGCCTTTTTCTTCTTTATCCATGAAAATAAGATGGGGATTTTTATGCATAATCACAATTTAAAAGTGATATAAACATAAAAATCAGTTATCAGAAGACAAAGATGAAAAATGGTACATAAGAGAATAGATAAAATAGAACTCTGTAGTTTAAAATACAGTTGATTAAAAACTATTAAAGTGCTATATGAAAACATTCTTACAATAGAAATGCACAATTTATCTACAATTTACAATCATTCACTTTTGATACCACATTATAAATTATACACATGTAGAGATTATTTTTAAACACTTTGAATTACTACAAAAAGATGATCACAGCTCTTATTTTATCTGTGACAATATGGCATTAATATATTTCATAAAATCACTACCTATCATAGCTAACCTTTATGAAGATCACTGTTGTAAGGGAATAGTGAAATGAGAATATTTCACAATTGCTTCCACATCAATTCAACATCATTCATGTAGAAGTCTTTTTCAAGAAGCAGATAGATATTCAATAATAAGGAAGATGCAACCCCTATCCTAAAGAATATACGGTCTAGTTCTGGAGAGTGAAATATAAACAATTACCTGTAACAAAAGACTGTGTGAATGTGCAAGGGAGGGAACAATTAAGTTGATGAAAACAAAGGAATAGTTATGAAAGTGACACTAGTTGAGTGTGGATTAGCATTTCAGCAAAAAAAAATTCCAAAATTATAGAATTTTATGTAAAACCATATGAATGGCTTTGTGCAATAGATTGCAGGAGGCAAATGGTCTGGTGAAAATGGACTGCAACATATATGACATTCAAGTTGACTTGAGTCTGTATCAGGAAAGACCTTACATCAGACAAAGCAGTGTATACCATTTACTGAGATCAGGCATGAGGAGGGCTTTATACAGATGCATTTTCAATTAATTTTGTTTTGTTTCACGTTTTCAAAGAGAAAATAATTCAAAAAAGAAAATTTGCCTAAAGGTAGTTTTGCCATTTAAAATACAAAAGCTGAATTGAACCTCATATCAAGCAAGTAAAAACTGCATTCTTACATCCTTAATTTGTTAGTATCATTAAGAAAATATTGTTTCTCATCCTTAAACTTAATACAAAGGCTATATTTTTTCATAAAACAACATTTTTCTTCTTAAAATTAATAAATTTATAAATATGAAGATGTCTATAAATATTTTAAGCAATTTCCATGTGTACCCAGGAAATTAAGATATCTCTTTATAAATAACTTATTCCAATTCCATGCCAAGATGATGAATATATAGCATTTTGATAGTACATATTGCATATGTTATACACATATATTTTCCTTATGTCATCATAATATAAATATTGTTCCACAACTTGACATTCATTTTTACTTAGCAGTGATATTCCATTACTTACTTTTGTGATAGTATGAAACATGTCAAACCTAGTATTTATCCTTTCATACTATTCTTCACACTCATAATAATATTTAATGAGATAACACAATTTTTATGTATGTTTATACTTATCCACTTTTACATACACATGTAATTGAACATACTGTCGACGAGGTACACCTGTGAAGATCACCAAACATTTGGAGTGTAAAATACATTTCTCCTGCTTCTTCTGGCTTCTTCTCAGGCTGCCAAAGTAACAAAATTAACATCAGACAGATTCGTAGGAGAAAAAAAAAATGAATTATATACATAATGGGACTCTACATAGACATGTGGTCTCCAAGGATAGTAATTTGAAACCAAATAAGTATGGGGGATTTCAAAGAGAGTAAAGGGATCTCACATTTATGAGAAGGTGATTTACAGGACAAAGAGCAGATGTTCTGTAATTAGAGTTTTGCCCTGCCACATAGTTAGGTTTTTCAGAGAGATTTTTTTCTAGGTTCTTACACCTTAATTTTTGCTTTGACCTCTAAATTTCATTCTTCTACATAAGAGAGTAGTGAAAGTTTATCATGGGTTTTGGTGACTTGATTGATCTCCACTCAAAATAATCCACATGCTAAAAAGGCGTGTCTGGGAAAAATCTGTTCTGAACATCTTGAGGCGGTCTATTCTTATTACTTTGTTTTTGATGGTTTGAGATTGTCCATATTGTGTTGGTGGAATATTATTTTTCACTTATGATAAAGACTTCAGTATTTTCCTCTCCCACGGAATCCGAAGATTTATATGTTACACCAATTTGTGAAAATTTTCAAACGTCATTTATTTGAATACTACATTTTCTTCATTCTTTCTAATTAGTCCTTCTGTAATTTTTATCACAAGCATGTTGAAACTTCCTCTCTCAAAACACACTTAAACTGATTTCGTCTTTTATACATTGAATCTGATTTATAGTTTACTAATTTATATTTTATTTTATTGTTATCTGATGTTCAACCATCTATCAAAATGTTTCATTTTAATGATTATCTTAGGTGAGTGTGTATACAATTACCTTAGGAAATTACTGACAAAGCTTTGTAAATATAAAGATACTCATATCCTAAAACCAATTCCAAAAAATGTTGATAAAACACCTCACAACAGTATTTTTATAATAGTAAATATAAAAAGATAGAAATTAGTTTGTCTACTCATAAACATTACAAACAAAAAATAAAAGTGAAAAATACTAAATATATTTATTTCTCATAAGTATAAAGATCAGATAGCATTAATGAAAGTATTTAGGGATAAATTGTAATGTAGCAAAATTATTCCATGTGCAAGAAATTTATTTATATAAATTTTATAATAGTGGCTAATTTCTAGAAGGAAATAAATAAAAAAAAAATCTTGTGGAGGGGCATTTAGAGAATTCAAGGTTACTGGTAATACTCTGCTTTTTACTCTGAGCAAGAGTACAAGAAATTTCCTTGCATCATTAGTTCTCAGTAGTTACTGATCTGAACATATGAATTGTGTGTATATACATATATGAAAAAATGTGTATATATGTTTATATTTTTTAGGTGAAAGAAGCACAAGGATGGTAAAACATGTAAATTTATCTCTGGAGGTTTATGCCATTGGAATTATTAAATATTATATGGAACTATATGTTGGCTATATGCTCAGCACATATTGAAATAAGGAGCTGATGTTTTACAGACGTTGCTTCATGGCCTTCTCTTCAATTTTACTGTCATTTCCTAACACTTCAACTTTAATTGACTACTGTCTCTTATTAGTTCAGGAAATGAAAAAAAGTCCAAGTATATTAAATCAATATACTTAATTTAACGATCAATTTAAAATCACTGTTTTGACCTTACAATGGTTGTCAATAGTTCTTTGGAGCTAGACTCATTCCTTGATGAGATTTTTATTTCAAAACAGCTCTATAACTTACTACTTAAAAAAAAAACACTGAACAAATAAGATTATTTAAGAGGAAACAAACTCTGAGAGGAAACAACATATTACAATGCCAAGTAAACCATTTTATAAAACCACTTGTTGATTGTCTATCTGAAAAACTGCCTTTATGTTACTGATGAATTAACCTATCTGTGAAGCTTTCTATGCAGGAGCAGATAAATTGACATAGGCAAGTGAGACTAAGACACAACTGCTGAAAATATATACAAATAAATTAATGAAGCTATTTGTTTGCTTCAGGAACTTATAGGAGTTTGACTTTCATGGACAGAAAGAACTCTTGTACTTTTTATATGTATTAAGTTATTTTTAGACTTTTAAATAAAATGCATGCTATTAATTTACACCTTTTTCTCTTATTTTCACTTGGAATAGGAAAATTCTATTTTATATATCTTTGTAAAAGAATTGCTTTTTAAAAGACCTTAAGGAATAATACAGAGAACACTTTTTTTCTTTTGTGATTTCCCAGTAATGAAGAGAAAATAGTTTCAAAATATATATTCCTGTTAAGAGAATTAAAAATTGCATACATGTCTTTGAATTATTAATTCATTAGTGTTTATCTCTGCTCAGCCCAGTGCAGTGTAATATATTGTATGTTATCACCATTAAAAAACACCAGAGTTTGAAGCAATTACAGGAACCCTAAAACTACACAATCTTCTGATGATAAATAGCCAAATACAAACATATCAGTGACCAATAGGTCTATGAAATGTTTCAGTGTGCTTCTCAATAAAATAAGGATTGTCAGAACTGATAAGATCAAAATTCTTCATGAAAGCATGGATTTGAGTTATTTAGTTTATCTGTGAAAGCACAGGTTTGAGATATTTAGATTAGTGTTCAATTTCAGAAAGTTGTTACGTATTGATATTTTTAGTTATAAAGGAGATATTAAAATGTAAACATGAGAAAAGAGACATAATGTTAATAGTAGTATAAATGTATCTTAAATTAAAACTAAGACATGTTTCTAATAACAATGCACTAAGATTTGAGTGTTAACTGATCTGTTTATTCCTTTAATCTGAATAAATGTATTATTGACTAACTAAAGTTACTTAGGTTGAAAGTTAAGAGCATTCAGTATCAATGCCTTAGTTTCATTGGAGAAGTGATTAAACAATAAGAGGAAGTTTTATATATAAATATATATTCACTCATATGTGTGTGTATTCTAGGCATATATATAATGCAATACCTTAGCAATTGCATTTTAAAAACACGAAAAGTAATCTCAGCAAGACAAAAGTCCTGAAAGTTAAAATAAAAAAGTAGTTAGTTGATATAGATGTGAAAAGTGGGAGTACTTGGAAGTTTGCTGAGTAGTTATCAGACAGAGTAGTTAACTGATCAAATAAAGACATTCACCTTCTAGAAATGATGAATCTGAGCTGTTTTAAACAAAACAGCTTGAACTTGTTTTAAACTGCAATCATTCTTAGTAAACATGAACCTTTCATTTTACAGCAGCAAACTGAACCATTGACAATTGTCTTTAGAAACAAAGAGAAGATACAGTGAAGTTTCCAGTCAGTATCTCTGTGACAGCAGGAACTTGTTACTTCCTTAAGTTACTGATAGTTTGCACATATTTTGAAAGGGAAAACACAGAAATATTTGTTATTTACACACTAGCTTATGAAATTCTCATTTTCAAATACCTTTTAAATTTTAATTTAGATAATTTTATTAAAGTTGATGTCACCACAAAAAAATTTGCAAAGGCTTAAATTATTTTTCCAGTTTTATATATTTTATAATAGAAGGATAACTGAAAATCTCCATAGGTATCTTTTTCCAGCTCTGTTTAATTGAGGAAATGAAATACTATTTGTTTATGCATCACTGGTTTCAGCTATATGCAGTCTAACATTATTAAATGATAAGATTTCTGACTATAAAATTATGTTTAAAAGATCCAAATTGTCCTACTCTAGAAGACAATCTTACTGTGATTGGAAGCTGCTACTCAATTCTCATTTTTACCCATTTCATTTCTCTCTGAGCCATTTCCCCTTTAACACCTGCCTTACCAAGCTCCTACATTTAGAACCTTTCTTACTGGTATGGTTAGTATGAAAAAAATCCTCTAGTTTTGCAAATTTAACTCCTAGATAAAATTTTAATCCCTTTAAAAATATCTACCATCTGAATTTCTCATCATCTCAAGACTTCACACAGTTTTTTCTAAATGGTTCACTCAAAGACATGTTAAGGGTTTGGCAAGCAGAAGATGTAAAATCCATTCATTATCCAAAGTAATCTTCTATGACAGAATATGAGATTGATAACTTCCAACTTGGTGAGAAGTTTTACACGAAGTTGGAGGAAATCCCTATCATTAAATTAAACAAAATCCCACTATGGATTTCTCATTTAAGAAAGCCTCTGGGTCAGGTTGGAATCAGGTAAGTTATATTCTATTTCAAACCAGAGAAGACATTGATGTTTTACTATTCTTTGTTACATCACCACAAAAAATACGACATCTTTGTGTCCACTCATCTGTCTATCTGTGGGCACTTACTTTTTAATGCTTGGCTATCGTAAAAATGTTGCTGTGGACCTGGGGGTGCATTTATTTCTGCAAATTAGGATTTTTGTGTTTTAAGGGTAAATACTCAACATAGGAATAACAGGATCATACAGATTTTCCATTCTCAATTTTTTGAGGACTCTCCATAATGCTTTCCAAAATGGTTGCACCATTTTTTAATGCCACCAACAGTGTATAAGTTGCCTTTTTGCTATATCCTCTCCAGAACTTGTTGTTTCCATTCTCTTGAATAATAATCTTTTATATGGATATCAGGTATTATTATTGTTTTGATGATATAGTAACTGAAACAATCCAAAAAAAAAGGATGATTCTGGAATACAATTTTATAATTCACTTCAGAAAATACTTTAAAAAGTGGACAATTTAGACTTCATGGTATGATATACAGCCACCTTAAATAAATATCTATTATTTCTATGTGATTTTCTCTAGGTATAGCTAATAGACCACTTTGATGTAATAAAATAAATTGGATGCCACAGGATCCGCCCATGAGAAATTGTACACCCATGCTTAAAGGAAGAAGTCTCCCAGAAGGGAGAAAACTTAGACAGCTATTTACCAGCACCACCTTGTGAGTAGAGGCAGAACTACAGTCTAATTGCTGATTGTGGACCAATGACAAGATGATTGTTACCATTCAGAATTTTGATGCTTGGGGAAGGCTCCGTATCCAAACTCCAACCCCATAGCCTCTCAGGCCCCAATACACACCCAAGACTTCAAAAATCCAATCAGTCACGATGTCATAAAACTCAAGAGTTCCCAGTGTTCAAACCAAGTTCCAAGCTTATTCAGTATAAGTTGCTACCCAAACCACAAGGTCATCACTGCAGGAAAATCTAACCATAGAAACATAGCAGAATGCCCAATAGAGAGAAAACATGAAGAATTATGCATGAAATGATAGATCCAAATCAAACCCCAGTGACTAAAACTTGCATATACAAAATACCTGAGGATGAATTTAGGGTAAGAGTAATTAACATACTCATGGGAATACAGATAACAATAAAGGAAGTAAAAGAGAACATGAAAAAAATAAACAGAAGCAATTAAGCAAGATATCATAGAAGTAAAGAATAAAATAGCTGAACTAGAGAGCTCAACAGGTGAACCCAAGAACAGAATGTATGGAACCTCTGATAGAGTCAATGAGCTAGAAGAAAGGCAGAGGAATACACTACAGAAAACGATCAAAGACAAAAAAGAATGAAAAGAAATGAAGACAGCATTTAAGGCCTAGGGTATATCATTACATGGAACAAAATTTTCAGCATAGGAGTCCCAGAAGAAGAAGAGAGAGAAAGGTGGGCAGAACTGAATTTGAAGAAATAGTAGCTGATAATTTCTTTAACCTGAGGAAGGAGAATGACATCAGACAGAAGAAGCTCAAAGAGTTCCAAACAAAAGAAGCCTGCACAAATCTATACCAGACACACTGTTAACAAAATGCCAAATTTTAAGATAAAGAATCTTAAAATAATATAAAGAAAAACAAGTCACAGATGAGGAGTCCCCATAAGATTGTCAGAAGGCTTCTCAATTGAAACTCTACAGATCAGAGGAAATGGCATGATATATTCAGAGTGTTGAAAGAAAAGGATTTTCAACCTATGGTATTATACCATGTGATATTATCATATAGAAATGATATCATTTTATCATATAGGAATGATAAAAGGCATTTCAGACAGGCAAAATTAAAGAAATGTATCACTACAAAATAAGCTCTACAGAAAATACTCAAGGAAACTCTATAAAGTAAAAAAAAAAAACAAACTGAAAATCAGTTAAGACAGCAAAATATAAGAAGTGCAAGGAGTAGAAGAGAATAAAAATGTAAATTTTAGAATGAGTGCAAGACTAGTTTTCAAATAAAATTAGAAAATAAACATAGATTCATAATGATAACCTCAGGATAACATGAAAACACATCTTCAAGAACAAAGTAAAAAAGAAGCAAAAAGGGAAACCAATAAAAACATAATTATCAGACTCATCTAAGAGGAAAAAAAAGTAGAAAGAGAAGAGCAAAGGCAGTCTATAACAACACCTAGAATGCAATTGCAAAATGGCAATAAACAGTCACAAATCAATAATAGAACTCACAGATCAAATGACACAAAGTAGTTGAATGAATTAAAAAGAATGACCTAACCTTCTGCTATGTTCAGAAATTCACCTTTCTAAAGTAAACATAGGCTCAAAGTCAATGCTTGGAAGACATTCCTCCAGTCAAATGAAATCAAAGAAAAGCAGGAGCAGCCTTAATTGTATCATAAAACATGAGATTTCCAACTAAAAAAGATAATAAAAAACAGAGAGACATTATATGATGATTAAAAGGTCAATTCAGTAAGAAATCATAATGCTTTTGAACATATACATAACCATATGAAGGAGTGGTCTTTGGGGACCAAACTGCAGTTTCAAGGAAAGAAAAAAGAAACAATTGGGACTACAGCAAACTAAAAACCTTCTTTATAGCAAAAGAAAACATCACCAAAGTAAAAAGACAGCCTATTAAGTGGGAGAATATACTTGCATTCCATATTTCTGTCAAGGGTTTAATATCTAAAATATACAGGAACTCATTAAACTTATTAAGGAAAAAACAGTCAATCCAATGAAAAAATGAGAATGAGATTTGAAGAGTTATTTTTCAAAAAAAGACATGCAGATTGCTAACAAGCACTTGAAAAGATAATCCTACTCACTATCAGGGAAATGCAAATTAAAGCAATAATGAGATATCACCTCATAAAAGTGATCCCATTTACACTGTTGGTGGTAGTGTAAATTGTTGCAACACCTATGGCACCAGTTCGGAGATTTCTCAAAATGTTGAATATGGAAATCCCATATGAGGCCACTATCCCACTTCGGGGTATCTACCCAAAATACACAAAAACAGTAATTCTCAGAGAAGATGTAATATATACACAGTGTAATATTACACAGCTCTTAGAGAGGAAATTCTGCCATTTGAATCAACATGAACAGAATTAGAGGGGATTATGCCAAGTGAAATAAATCAAAAGAAGAAAGTTATCAGATGATCTCACTCATAGGTAGAATGTGAATAGATAAAACAAAGGAACTAACAGATCAAAACCAATCCTTGGACGCTTGCTATAGAGAACTGTGGTTAGTAATAGTGATTGGGATGAGAGACATTGGGGTGGGACAAATGATGGTGGAGCCCACTAGGAAATGGTGAAGAACACTTGGTGATTTGGTGAAGAGCAGGGTGTTTTGACATAATTGAGGAATGGCAGAGCTGCACATATAGGGAAACTAAACATATGAGGACTATTTTTTCAATCTTGTAAATAAGTTTACTATAATAAAATATTTAAAAGTTTAAAAAGCAGATTAAACACTTGGAAAAATTAAAAAATGGTTGCCATACTATAATAAATTCAACTATATAGAAGGACCCTATACTAAATTTAAAAGTGACTATTTTTTTGACAAATTTATTCCTGAATATAAATATGAGAATGTTCTGTTGGAATTATACAAGGGGGAAAGTGAGATTTTATATACATTTGAGGTGAAATTTATATACTTAAATGTACTATTTCCAAAATTATTCCATTTGCTAATACCATGAGACCTAAACTTCATTTGGTCTTGATAGTCAAATTGACATTTTCAGAAATGACAGAGTAAGCACCTCCCCAAATCTCCTCCACCAAAACAATGCCAATACTGACAAAATGGTTAAAATCAATTTTTTAAGATGCTGAATATAAAACAAAAGCTTATCATATCCAATAGCATTTATATAATCAACAAAAATCACTGAATAAACAATTATGTTGCATTTACAATTGACCTATTTTAATCCCCTTTGCCCAGCTGCATGCATCCCTTAAACCCAATTCGTAAACAGTCACTGCAGTGATCAAAGTGGGGTTTGAGAGGGTTCAAGCCTCATTCTCAAAGAAGTGTCATTATTTGACCTGTGTGTCACTTGCCTGGAGAATCCCATTTTTAAGGCTTATCTGTATTCAATCTCACAACTCACTCAGTGCAAACAATCATTTTCCTTGGGGCATTTGTCAGTAACAATCAAAGACAATATTTCTTTTGGTAGCTGCTGAGGTAGTCAGTCAAACTGTGGCAAAAATAAACTAATCGAAAAAACTTAAAAGTAAAAGCTGAGGAATGAAATGCCTATAAGGGATTTTCAAAGCCTATTTCTGTGAATTTAGAATGTGATACACATGTATGAGGTAGAGTGAAAATAGCTAAGGATTTACTCAACAAAAATGGCTAAACCTGGGTAAAAACAGAATATTGAACTTGGCTGGGTGTCAAAATCATGTCTAAACGTGCACATGGAGATAGTTGGCAAAAGCTAAAACTAAAATATATTGGACTCATGCATTTAAGGAAATGTCTGGCCATCCATTAACTGACAACTAAGATAACCAGTTAAATACTTTGGTAGAATTACTTGACAGCACATACAAATTAAATCACACCTATAACAATGAGTTAAAAACAACAAAACTTAAGGATAGGAAAAAATCTGTTTTTCAGAGTTGCTGCATTGTATTATATAAAGTGCTGTCTTCAAAAAGTATTATGAGAAATGAAATGAAGCTAAAAAATATGACTCATTAAAAAAAAGGTAAACAATAGAAAAGACCCCTAAGGAAGCTCAGTTATTGATCTTATTAGGCAAAATATGCACATCAGCAATATTAAATATTTTTGAAGAAATAAACTATTAAAAAAACTAAAAGAAATAAAATAATTTATCAACAAAGAAGGAATACTGATTAAAAAATAGAACATCAAAGACAAAGAGAGACTTTTAAAAGCAGCAAGAAACAATTAATGTTTATAAGCAATCCTCGGTAAGTTTAACATCTGATTTCTGAGTCACTACTGAATCTAAAAGAAAATGAAACAATATATTCAAAAGCTGAAAAGAAAAAACTGTTTATCAACAATTCTATATTCAGAAAAAAAACTATCCTTCAGAACGAAGTTGTTTCCTAAACTAAAAGAATGTGTAGCCTGTCCTAAGAAATTCAAAAGAAGTTCCTCAAACAGACATGAAAGGTCACTGGAAAGTAAATCAAATCCATGTGAAGACATAGAGAGCACTAGCAAAATTTTCTTTGCAAAGAAAGGAGAATATAAATATATTTAGTCAATAAATTTTAAATAATCTAAAAAAATGTAAAAAGCTAATTGTAACTGTTTATTGGAATACATTATATAATCATGTAATTTGCATGACATTAACACACAAAGGAAAGAGAGCATAAGTTATGCGGTAGCATTTTTTTTATTCTAGTGGAATTCAATTGCAATTAATACAATTAAGTTATAATAAATAATGATGTTAGCTATAATCCCCATAGAAAACATTTTTAAAAACTTTAAAATATGACTTTAAAAGGTTAAAATGCATTAAAATAGAGCACAGAAAATTTAAAGCCAAAGAAGAAAATAATGAAGATGCAAAATAACAAAAATACATGACATATAGAAAAAAATATATAAAATATTCAGATGTAATTTTCATAGTATCACCAGTTACATTGTTGGTAAATTAGTTAAACATACCAACAAAAATAGAATACCAACAGAATAGAATAGGATAAAAATATGATTCAATATATAGTTACAAGACAATTTAGAATGAGATGAAAATAGGTAGTAAGCATAAAAACAAAGCAAAACCTGAAAGAGTTGAAGGAGCAAAACACAAGTCTTCAATAGTAATTGGAGACAGTAATATGCCATTTCTATACAAAATATTATCAAAGAAATAAAAGGCAAAAAACATTGCAAGCAAAACAGGCTTAAAAGACATTTAAATAATATTCCAGTCTGAAACAATGCACAATCTTCTCAAGAACAATTGGAAAATTAGAATAGATCACAAATTAGTCCATAAAATAAATGCCGGTAAGTCAAAAATAACTGAAATTATTCCAAATATGCTCTCTAGCCATTATGGAATAAAATTAGAATCCATAACATAACTGAAACTAAGAAAAAAAGGTTTATAGAGAGAGAAATTAAACAACACTGCCAATAATAACAAATGTGTTAAAGAAGAAAATACAAAGGAAATTAGAATATGCTTCATGATGGATAAAAATGCAATATATCAAAAGTTATAGAATGCAATTAAAATGTTTGGAGGGAAGTCTGCCTTTAAGTAACTGCATTTTATAAAGAATAAAGTTCCCAAGTTGATAGCAAAACCTACCATATTAAATACCTAGAAGAAAAATTAAGCCAAAATCAAGCAGAAGAATGAAAACAATGAAGGTTAGAGCACATATGCAAATGAGAGAAAAAAACAGAAAGACTATTGGAAAAAATAAATAAAATCACAATTTGATTATTTGATAAAATATTTAGTTGAAAATCATTCTTCCGAAGATGAATAGCTAAATTCTTCCTGTCTCTTCCTGTCTACCTACTCCCCTTCATTCCTGCCTGCACCTTTTCTTTAAGATAATATCATAAGGTTTTGTTTTTGTTCTGTTTTTAAGGAATCAATAGGTTGGCCTCAAAATTCCTATGAAAATGCAAGCAATAAAAATAAATAAAAACAAAGATATATGACTCATATTTTCCAATTTTAAGGACTAGAGGGAAGTTACAGTAACTAAGATAAGTGTGCTAGTAGAATAAGAAAAGACAGAACTCAGTGAAAATGAATAGAGAGCCCAGAACAAACTCATTTTTATGTCTATTGATTTTGGTAGAATGAATAGTCTTTTCAGCAAATGGTCCTGGGATAACTGGACACTCATATGGAAAAGAATAAAGTTGGACTTTTATATGATAGTATATACAAAAATTAGATTAAATTTCTAAAGGTAAGAACTCAAACTATAAAACTTTTAAAACTTGCATAATTCTTCATGGTCTTGAGTTAAGTCATGGTTTTCAGTTAGGTAATGATTTCTTACTAAATATATTGTCAATGATACACTTTTTCCCTTGAATTCATTTTCCAATGTGAAAAAGAAATGCAGACCAGTGTCAAATAGTGGAGATGAATAGTTTCTAAAAATATATTAGTAAAGGAATATGTTTCCATAACTTACTTTGGTATGATTATTTAAATAGTCTTCACTCACTGTTTGCATATGTGTATCTGTATACGACCCCCAAAAGAGCTATAATTACTCTGTGGTCTATTTTTGCATGACTTGTTTAATAATTTTTGGTAGAAACACTGCTTTGAATAAAATATTTTAATGATACGTATATTTTAAATAGTAATTTAATTTATACTTTTGGAAAAAAATTTGAACCTTGCTAATATGAAAAAAGAAGAAATATTTTACTTTTCCAATATTTAGTAAGACTTGAAAAAATAATATACATTTGAGATATATACGTTTCTGCATAAAGGTGATTTAAATTTACTTGATTTACAAAAATATATGAAACTAGAAGCCATGATTTCAACAGAAAAGGTGACTAAGTAAAATACAAAGTGTAGATTCTTCTGGAAAATAATGGGTGCATTTAAAATGGCTTTTTAAAGATATTTGTCCTAATTTCCTATAAGCATAACAACAAAAGTATTCTAGTTTTTTCATCTCTTAACAGCCACAAAAATCTAGACACCTACTATTTCTTGAAATATAAATAGCATCTCACCTCCAAGGTAACATTTCACTATTCATGGTTCAGAGATGATACACATTAGCCCAATTTTGGTCAATTAGAATCTCTGGGTTTGAGACACTGAAGTGTGTTCATTTAACAGTTCTTTATTCCATCCCACTATTCTTTTTTTTTTTTCATTTTATTGTAGTAATTCCACACATTAGCATAGTTCCTTATGTGTAGATTCTCCATCTCCCAGACATGTTTCAACACACCAAGCCCTCTACCAAATCACCAAATGTTCTTCCCCATTGTCTAGTGACCATCCCACTAATCTTGTGTGAAAGTGTGAGGGAAAGGGAAGAGGACCAGTTTTAATTAATTTGGTTTAAATAGTAAACAGTTCTTTTATCTCCCTTTATTCTAAATGCTATCATTATTATTATCATATGATTACTACCTGATTATAAACTAGGAAACAGAGATTCAAAGAACTTAAGTTCATGTAATTTATAAAATGATATGTAATAAAATACTACAGAAATTATTTTCTCCTTGTTCTATACTTAGAAAAGGTTTTAGAGTGCAGGCATCTCAATGAATGAGCAGATTAGACTTATCCCATCGATTGTATTCTCACATTCCTAAAAAAGGTTTGTAATCTACACATGCCCTTTTTATAAATAAATTAAATTTTTATAAATATTTGAAACATGGTAATGTACAGTTTGTTCATGTTGCTATAAAATCAGTTGTGAATATAATTTCTTAGAAAATTAAGAAACATAAAACCATAAATTTAACTTTAATGTTTGAATAAAAAATTAAATGCACTCAAAAATAGTATTCCCTTCAAGGTATCTAAAAAGTAAATTGCAGAATGAATAAAAATATCTACCTAGATGTCAAAAGCAACATTAAGTTACTTAGTGACATATGCATATCACTTAGATTTATTAACATCAATAATTCTTTGATAAGAGGAACTAGAAAAAATAGCTTAAACATTCTATGAGATTGTGTTTCCGACTCTCACTGAAGCATATCCCTGCGTATTAGATACATTTTATTAAGAACATATTAGTGGGAAAGACAATGTTTAGCCATCTAAAAATGAATTTTGGAAATACGTTGTAACTTCTCTATAGAATTTGCAAAAAATACAGATAAATAGCTATAGAAATTGAATTACATATTGTAAAATAACAATACAGCTTTCAAATTTTTCTCTTAGTAAAAGTAACTAGTCATATCATAGCCAACTTCACTACCTTAGATTTATTAGTAAGAAACTCTTATACCAAATGTATACCAAATGTAATTGAAAACCTTGTTTCCCAGAAATTCCTATATTTGCAAGAAAGTGATAAGTTCTTATTTTTTTTATCTTTTAATTAGTTCAGCTCTTATTTTAACTCTATCAACAATTAAACACCTGTACTTCATAATTTTGCTCTGGTCCATTATGAAAATTTCCAGATTAACCACACAATTACCATTAAATTAATGAGAATACATGCTAATTGTTCATGTAGCAGAATGAAAATTGTCCCAGGGTGCTCAATAACCCTTAAAAATCCCCACTTCTTACCTTTGTTATCAAGAGCTAGTAATTAGGTATGCCCCCTGCTATCAGTCCATACTTGAAAGAGGGTAGAAAGAAAAAGAAAATATAGTAGGAAGTCTTAAATCATATAGGGATTGGAACCACATGAATTGTTTGAATATATAGATAGCAATTATAAAGTTCTTTGCTTATGTCAAATTAATGCATTGAAATGAATATTCATATAAGATCATTCTTAAATGTTTCTAAGAAACATGCAGTTCATTTTAATTAAACTTTTATGCCAATTATCTATAACAACATGAGAAGTACAAATCAAAGCCAAAATAAATTAACAGTCAAAATTGACCCTGTGGCATATCAAAATTTGTTTCTTCTTGTTTTCAAGAATTAACTGATTCTTACATGTGTGTGATTTTATGATAAAAAATTCTTGAAAATTTGAGAACAAGAAAGGTAAGTTACTTTTTTATTATCTTAATTATAAAACATGCATTTAATTTTGCTGTAATGCTTAAAGAAGAAAAGTTTTGAAGCAATGGGACTATTTTATAGTAAGTTAAAAGGTTGCTATTCTCAGACACAACTACTATTTTTTTTTTCCTTTCTCTGCCTTATTATGGTGTATTTGTATTAAGACGATCACTCTAGAGACATTCCCTCCTGTGTCCATTATCAGAATGGGTCTCTGCCTTACAAGAATGTTGGAACAGATGTGCCCTCTGACTCTATCTTCAGCAATGTTTTTAAGCTCTCATTCCTCTGCTGAATAAAAACCCCAAGATGTGAATATGATAGCCTTTATTTATGCTACGAATCAATCTAGAAAAATCCTATAAGTAAGTATCTGTTGATGTACAATGTTTGCAAAATCTGGAGACATTTGGGGATGTCATAACTAAAGGGGTGTCATGATGGACAGGTAGAAGCCAGGATGCTACGGAATATTTGCAATTCATAGGACAGTTCTCCAATAATCATCCTACAAAAAAATGTCATTAGTATTGAGACTGAGAAGTCTTGTTTTAGGTATTAAAACAATTATTTGTAAAATTATCCAAAAGAAAAAAGTACAGAAAATGTGTATAGCAATTAGGTTAGTTTAGGCTAACAATCCTAACTACTATAGGGCAGACTTTTAGGTCAGACTCTTCTATTTTTTAAAAGACATTTATTTTTAAACTCTATAATATTTGTGTATTGCTAAGTTGACTAATCTTTGTGAGGATATGAACAAGGTAGAGATAGACTCTGCTTTGAAAAGGGTCATACCTCATTCCCCAGCACGGGGTATACTACAGACCTACCAGCTTTAACTAACTCACAACATTGCTATGAAAACTTTATCCTACCCCAACCCCCAATCTCTCAAGATGGGTTTTACTAAATGTTGTCTTTATTATATCTCTATTTGCCATTCCATTCTGAGAAAACAGAATTTGGAAAAAATGACCACTTCTACAAGATTCCTTTCAGGACAAAATTAATGTATGAGTCACCTATATATAAATAGGCAGAGGGGACTACAGGAATAATTGCTTTTATTCTAATCAATAGTTCTAAAGTAATATAATAACTTTCATTAGCCAAAATTTTTGCTTACACATTTATTGTTACCATTATATGAAACAGATTATTGTATTACCAGTATCTTCATTTATATTCAGATACATTTCAGTCTTTTTTTAAATGAGAGATCTAACAATAATAACAAACATAGCAAATAAGAGCATAGAGAAGTTTCAATATACAGAACACTTGACTAAAATGTTAATTTGATTAAAATTTTATGTTCTTCTAAGACATATTAGTGCAAATTAATTACATAATTTATATATATTGTACAGCAAATTATATGTTAGCCTGTATAATCCTATACACTATGTATTATGTACATATCCATTAATATTTTTTCCATATAGAAAATGGAAAATATAAAAATGTGACATTATAAAATATAAGAATTACTAAGAATCCATATAACCACTTTTTAAATAATATAAAACTATTGAATGACATTTATAAAGACAAATGAAGAGAGATATATTGTTCATGAATTAGAAGACTTTATATAACAAAAGTATTATATTCTCCCCAAGTGGCTTATGAATTCAATGAAGTTGAAATATGTATACTATTGGGGTTTTCTTGGTTTTTCTTGCTTGTTATTTGAAACCTATCTAATTCCATATGTACATCAGAGAAGTATTAAGCAAAATGAGGAGAGATGAGGAAAATACGTTTTAAGAAAAACTGGCAAGGGGAATCACCCCACAGATTACTACAAATTTCAGAGAGCAATGTCTTAGAAAGTTGTTAGCAACATTAACAAAAACTACAAAATCTTAAGAATACAAGATGAACATAATGCCTTTAGGAGTAACAATATGAATACAGAAATTTCACCAGACAAAATACAAGCAGAAGATGACACATGGTACTTTTAAAATGTTGAAGCAGAATAACCAAATTAGAATTTTATAACCAGGGAAGATATTCTTAAAGACCAGAAATGAAACAAAGATATTAAGAAAAAAATATATAATTTGCCACTAGAAAAATTTACACAAAGGAGTATTAACGTGTATGCTTTTAGTAGAAAAAAAAGTAAATACAAATGAAAATTCTTGGTTGCAGAAAATAAACAGAGGAAAGTCTTAATATATAGGTAATTAGTTATATAGTAAAACAATAATCTCTCATGACACAAATGCACATCTCCAGCCATCCATCTATCCATCCATTTATCTATTTATCTGTTTCTCTCTATCTAAATCAACACCATTTACCTCTATCATTGATTTATTGTCTGTCTATATCTATAATCATCCATTCATCCATCCAAAATCCCTCCCTTTTTTCTCTATTCCCTTCCACACACCCACGCATCCATCCATCAACCCACCTATCCATCCATTTACCCATCTATCTAAAATATGTGCTAACTGTAGAACACAAGTCAAGAAAGCATTAAAGTAAAGCACTTCAGATGAATGTCTGTGAAATAAGTTATAGGTTATAAATTAGTTACTTTATATAAGATTAACAGATCAAGAATACAGGTTGCAATTTCTAGGATAACAATAAAACAATAAGGACAGCATGTATAATAAACACAATAAACAAAGGCTCCAAGGCAGAGATGCAAAGAAAGAGATGAAAATAAACAATGAAGTGGTAAAAAAGTAGAAATTAAATGCAAT
Organism: Solenodon paradoxus; assembly: GCA_004363575.1. NCBI lineage: Eukaryota > Metazoa > Chordata > Mammalia > Eulipotyphla > Solenodontidae > Solenodon > Solenodon paradoxus. The sequence goes on along the minus strand of RJWH01000371.1, from coordinate 116,851 downwards.
GCAATATATCTAATCTCATATTAGTAATTGCATTAAAAGTAAGCAGATTAGTGGAACTACTATAATGAGAAATTCAGCAAATTCTCACTTTCAAAACAATAATAAAACTAAGAAAAATTGCAAAAATCATAATTTAGGACTCTAGAGAGTTTATTTTTAATAAACTGCAATTAAGTCAAAGAAATTAGACAAAACTAGTATGGATATTCAATGTTTAATTTAAGGTAGGTGTAAAACATTCTGTTGTGTTGATTTGTTCAACACACTGAATAGAATCTTCTGGATCTGTGTTTAAAGGATAGGGCATTACTTAAGTCACTTATTAAAATTGATTATTTTTAGCGCAAATGAAGAAATTTAAACCCAACCTGTAGTATCACATTGGTAATTCCAGGGTTCACTTCCTTCTTGCATTGAGCTGAGTTCTCAAGTAACCCAATGATTCCTCCTACTGGTTAAAAGCCAAATAGATAACTGAATGTTGAGCAAATTGCTTCTAAAATGCTGATTGAATAAAATTAACATTTTTGAGAGTTAGTATTGCAATGGAGGCTTTTTTTAACAGAAATATTTCACACAAATGCACGAGTTCTTGAAGAAAATAGTAGGTTAGACATGTCAGAATCCTAATATTAAAAGAGAATATCAAGAATAGTAGGAAGATGTTAACTTGGTAAGAAGGAGGGAAGCTCCCTCCACAAAAAGCAATAAGAAACTCACTATTTTTGAGAGACAAACACAAAAGAACAATTGGCAATGCAGCTCTAGAAACAGAGTGGCCATCCTGACAACAAATGATGGATGAGGGTATCGGGTACAGCATGCAGCTAAGTCATAGATGTGGGACTTGGCATAAGAGCTGCTGTGGTAGGGTGGAACCAAGGGACGATGGAAGACCTGAGGACCTGTTGCTGAGTCAGCAAGGGGCAAAACTACAGAGGCCAGGATGCAGAGATGGGAAAGAACAACTTGGCATGATGTAGAAGGAGAGCCAGCACCCAGGGTACTGCACTGGAATTCACACACATGATGAAATTGCACTGGGCATGGTCATTACTGGAAGGCAGCAAAGGAAATTCCACCCCCTCCAAAACCTCCCACCATCATTTCATGCCAGATACTCAGGGTCCTGCCCACCAGATATTCTGCCCACTGGATAGCTCACCCACAGGATTAAAGGAAAAAAGTAGTCTCTGTCACCAGACTAAACTTCAGTGCTACCCACTATCTCCAACCACTGGCTAGAGGAGGAACATTTAGCCTGATTGCCAATTCTGGCTAGGAGCAAGATGATCACCCTTCACACCATCACTGCAGGGAAACTGAACCCTCAGAAATACAAAGAGAATATCAAACAGAGCAAAGGCACAGAGAAATATGCACAAAATTATGGATCCAATAAAAAACCTAGGAAAATCCAAATACAGCAGATGTACACAAATTACCTGAAGATGAATTTAGGGTAAGAGTAATTAACATTCTCTGGGAATCCAGATAACAATAAAGGAAGTAAAAGAGAACATGAAAAAAAGTAAAGAGAAGGGATGAAACAAGATATCAAAGAAGCAAAGAACAAAATAACTGAACTAAAGAATTCAATAGAGGGGCATAATAATAGGATAGATGAAGCTTCCAAAAAAATCAACCATGTGGAAGATAAGGCAGAGGAACTCAACCAAGCAAACGAGCAAAAAGTTTTTTAAAAAATGCAAAGATATAAAGACAATATTCAAGAACTTTGAGATATCATCAGAATGAACAATAGGTTCATCATAGGGGTCCCAGACAGAGAGGAGAGAAAAAAAGGGGCAGAAATTATATTTGAGGAAATACTAGATGAGAACTTCCTCAATCTGGAGAACGAAGCAGGTCTCCAGATCTAAGTAGCTCAAAGATTCCTAATAAAAATAACCCAAACAGAAATACACCCAAACACATCATCATCAAAATGTCAAAAACATAAGACAAGATATAGGAAGAATCTTAAAAGCAGTCAGAGAAAAGGTGTCACATAAAGAAGCCCCCATAAGATTGTCAGCAGATTGTTCAACTGAAACTCTACAGGCCAGAGGGAATACCATGATATATTCTAAACACTGAAAGAAAAGGATTTTCAACGTAAGATACTATAGCCAGTGAGATTATCATCCAGAATTGAAGGAACAATAAAAAGATTTTTTGATAAGTAAAAGTTAAATGAATTCATCTCCACGAAACAAGCTTTGCAAAAAATATTAAAGAATGTTTTATAAAGTACAAAAGAAACCACATTAAAAACAGTAATACAGCTAATAAAAAAGTGGGGAGGATAAAAAGAGAACAAAAATATGGATAAAAAAGAGTAGAAAACTAATATGCTATCAAATAAAGATAGGAAGTAAGTACATCCACAGGAAAAAGATGAAGAAGAAAACAAAAGAGGAAATCAATCAAAACATAATCACACCCATTCAATCTAAGAAGAGAAGAGAGGAACAAAGGCATTGTCTGGAGCAAGATACAGAAAACAAATTACAAAATATCACTAAGTGGCTATATGTCAATAATCACCCTGAAGATTAATAGACTGAACTCACCAGTTAAATAACGCAAAGTGGCTGAATGAATTAAAAAGCATAATCCAACCTTCTGCTGCATTCAGAAAGCCCACCTCATTTCAAAAGAAAAACAAAATCTCAAAGTCAATGACTGGAAAACAATCCTAGAGTTGAACAGCAACCACAAAAGAACAGGAACAGTTATATTCATATTGGATAAAACAGACTTCATCTAAAAAGCATAACAAAAAACAGAGATAACATTATATAATTATTAAAGAATAATCCAGCAAGAAGATATAACACTCATTAACATATATACACCAAATGAAGGATCATCAAAATATATTAAGCAAGTATTATAAGATCTGATGAAACATTGATAACAACACAATAATTGTGGGAGACTTAACACCCCACTAACAACAATGGACAGATCAACCAGGCAGAAAATTAACAGGGAAACGGCTGCTTTAAATTACCATCTGGAAAAGATAGGTTTGATAGGCACATACTGAACACCTCACCCAATAACTATAGATTTCACTTCCTTCTCAAGCACACATGGAACATTCTCAAGGATCGATCATAAGCTGGCACACAAAGTATGTCTCAATAAATTTACAAAGATTTAAATCATAACAATGATTTTCTCTGATCACAATGGCTTAAAACTAAAAATCAACCACAAAAAGAACATTGGATGACTGAACAATATGCTCCTGAGTGACTCTTCGGTAAAAGAGAAAATCAAAGAGGAACTTAAAAAATTACTTAGAGAATGAAGACATGAGCTACCAGAATCTATGGGTTGCCACAAAAGCAGTAGGAAGAGAAAAGTTCATAACAAGAATTTATCTCAAGAAAAAAGAAAATCACAAACAACCTAAATAAATTTAAAACAACTAGAAAACGAAGAACATGTAAGCTAAAATCAGCAGAAGAAAGGAAATTGTCAAAATTTGAGCAGAAATAAATAAAATAGAAAATACAAAGACAATCCAGAAGATCAATGAAATCAAAAGTTGATTCTTTAAAAAATAAAGTTGGAAAACCATTGGTTAGACTCACAGATTAAAAAAAAAGAGAAAAAACTCATAACCAGAATTAGAAATGAAAGTGGGGAAGTTGATACCACAGAAATTCACAGCATCTTAAGGGACTACTGTGAACAGTTCTATGTGAAAAAAATGGGCAAACTAGAAGACATGGACATATTTTTACAAGAATATATCATACCAAGACTGAACCAGGAATACCTGGAAAAACTAAACAGAACAATCACAGGAAAAGTAATTGAAGAAGTAATCAAAAGTCTCCCTAAAAATAAAAGCCCAGGGCCATACAGCTTCTCTAATAAGGTCTACCAAACTTTCAGAGAATTAACACGCATTCTTCTTAAGCTCTTCCAAAATATTAAATAACAGGTTAGTCTGCCAATTACATTTTATGCAGCTAATTTTAAACTGATAACAAAAGACGATACCAATGTCTCCAAGAAAGAAAATTATAGACTAATAGCGCTAATAAAATAGATGCAAAAAACCTCAATAAAATATTAGCAAAGTGAATCCAACAATGTATTTAAAGATCATCTACCATGACCTAGTAGGATTTATCCCAGGGATGCAAGGATGATTCAATATACATAAATCTATTAATGTTACATATCATATCAAAAGAGCAAAGAGAAAAACCACATGATCATACCAATAGATGCAGAGAAAGCTTTCAAAGCGATTCAACACCCTTTTATGATTGAAAAAAAAAAAACCCTCAGTAAAATGGGAATAGAAGTTACATACCTCAGTATAATAAAGGCCATATAAAATAAATCCACAGTCAATGACAGAGCCAAGGGCAAAAATTTGAAAGCATTTCCTCTAAGGTCAGGCACAAGGCAAGGCTGTCCACTCTCACCATTGCTATTTAACATTATACCAGAGGCCATAAACAGAGCAATTAGGCAAGAAAAATAAATAAAATGAATCCAAATTGAAAAAAGAGGAAGCAAAATCATCATTATTTGCAGATATTATCATATGTATAAACCCCTAAAAACTCTGTCAAAAAATTTCTAGAATGCATCAATAGACACAGTAAAGTAGCAGACTACAAATCAATGCACAAGAATCCATTGCATTTTCTTATGCAAACTATACTCTGAAAGAAAATGAAATCATGAATATCATACCATCTAAAACATAAGTTAAAAGAATAAAATACCTGGGCATATACCTAACAAAGAAGTAAAGGACCTATACAGTAAAAATTAAAATTCCTTCTTAAAAGAAATTGAGAGGACACAGAGTAATTAACAAGACTTCCCTGTTCATAACTAGGAAGAATCAGCATCACTAAAATTATCATCTCACTCAAACCAATATACAGATTTAATTCAATCCCACCAAATTCCCATGGACTTAAGTCCAGCAAACAGAACAAAATATCGTAAAATGTGTATGGAACAACAAAAGACCCCAAATAGCCAAAGCAATTCTTTAAAAAAAGAGCAAATCTGGAGGGATTGCACTCCTAGACGCTGAACTATAATACAAAGCAATAGTGATCTAAATGGTATTGTACTGGAATAACTGACGTACAGATCAGTGCAGTAGTACTCAATCACCAGAAACTGACCCACTCACATTCAGTTAGTTAATCTTTTACAAATCAGCCAAAAGCATACAACAGAGAAGGAAAGTCTTTTCAATAAATGGTGTTTGGAAAACTGCATAGTTTTCCCATCAGAAGAATGAAGCTAGATCACTTTCTGACACCATTCACAAAAATTAACTCAAAGTGGAATACAGACTTTGACAAAGGACAAGAAAACCTAAAATTCTTAGATGACAACATAAGAAAGAATGACTTCAGACATAGAAAGAGAGGCCTTTGTGGACTCAACTCCAGCATCAAGAGAAATGTAAACAAAAATAAACAACGGGGACTACATCTAAGGAGCTTCTTCATAGTGAAAGAAAACATCACCAAAACTAAATGGAAACTTACTGTGTGAAGATATTTGCATTTCATATTTCCAACAAGGGCTTATTATCTAAAATATACAAAGAACTCATAACACTCAATTACAGAAAACAGGCAATCCAATCAAAACATGGGAAGAGATATTGGAAGAACACTCTTCTGAAGAGGATATACAAATGGCCTACAGGCCCATGAAAAAATGTGCTTGTTGGCTATTAGAGAAATGTAAATGAAAACAGCTATGAGATATCACCTCATACCTGATAGATTGACTATTATCCAAAAGTCTGGAAACAGATTTTGTTGTGGATATGAATAAAAGGGAACACTTGTGCACTGTTAATGGGAAAAGAGTTTGGGGATTCCTCAAAAAGCTGAAGATGAATATCCCATATGATTCCATCATTGCATTTCTGGGGTTCTACCCAAAAGATACAGAAACACTCATTCATAGAGATTTATGTACCGCCATGTTTTTGCGGCCCTATTCATAATAGCTAAGAACTGGAAATCACCTAAATTCCCAACCTCAGATGATTAGATAAAGAAGATGTGGTACACATATGCAATGAAATACTTCACAGTCCTTAGAAGAGACGAAATTCTGTCATTTCAATCAACATGCATGGATATAGAGGGGATAATGCTAAGTGAAATAAGTCAAAAGCAGAAAGATACCAGATGACCTCACGCATAGGTGGAACCTGAAAAAACAAAACAAAAGGACAGATAAAACCAAACAACCCTTGGCCACTGACAACAGAACTGAGGTTACCAACAGAGAATGGGAGCAGTGGGGGTGCAAAAGGTGGAGGAGACCTCTGGACAATGGGGAAGAACACGTGGTGTTTTGGTGGAGGGCATGTTGTGTTGACATATATCTAAGGAGTGGGGAGCCCATACAAAGGAAGATATTTTAATGTGTAGAATAATTACTACAATAAAAAATTATAAAAAAAAGAAAATGTCTAAAATGCTGGAGTGTTTATAGATTTTTGACTTACATGTTTCTCCCAATTTTCTCATCTATTTGCATTTTTAAAATAAAAGATAACCTAAAGAATGCACTTTGCTTCATTAAAAATATTAAAACCTGGAAAAACAAGGCAAATGATGTTAATACTTAGAAGCTAAGCATTTTAATTCAGACCTAAGAGTACTTAGAATAAAATATTTTTGGATCGTTGGTTGTGAATTTATTTTATTATATACAGATATTGACTTATAATGATACACATCCTAAAGCTATATAAATCATGATACAATATTCCTGCAATAAATTTTTTTAAATATTTATTTTACTTTACTAACAGGAAATATATTTTAAAAAAGTAGTTCTGTATGCTTTTTTGCATAAAATTTTGCTCTCACTGTTATTAGTTATTAGATGAGGCAAGTGATGTGGTAAATTGAGATCTTGTAGAAATTACTTGTGCTGAGCTGATGGAGAAAAATATAACTATTAAGAAAAAAATGCTCTAAGGCCACATCACAACTATCATGAATATTGATGAGTGGAAGATAAGAATCCTGCTAATAGAAGAAGTAATAGGACTGACTGTCATGGTACACACGCTGTTCGGTGGAAATTAAAGCTAGACTTATTCTTTATAGAATCTGAATTCTCTATCTAGGAAATAAGTAAAAATAATACTCCTTATTAGTTCATTCCTTCATTCATAAAATTTTTCATTTTAAAAATATTCTGGATATTCAGAAAACAAATATTTTTTAAAATTATATTTGGCACATATTATTTACTAAATAAATATAATTAACTTTTCAAGGAACTTATATTTCTTCCTTATCCATAGCAACAGAATAAAGTAGCTATAGGCTTTATTCCTCTTGTAGATATGAGGAAACTGAGCCAAAAGAAGATATGTGGCTGTCTCTTGTTCTACACTGGCAAATTGGCAGAACTGGAATTTCACAATAAGATCTGAATTCTGCATAATATGCTAAAAATGAAGAACTGTTTTAACAATCTTACTTTAACCTTTCCTTTCATCATTCAGCATATAACTATTAAGGCACAATCCCAATTGTGTTGAAAAATCAATGAACAAAATTATCATATTTCTGCTGCCATGAAAAGTTTTCTCACAAAGTAAATTAAATTTATAGATGAAGATTTGTGTATTACAGTAAACATACAAGAAACAGAAAAGTGAAAAGACAATCTATCAGTGGGAGAAAATATTTACAAACACGTGTTGAGGTTAATATCCAATATATGTGTGGAACTTCTACAACTCAATAGTAGTAGAACAAATAACTCAAATAAAAAAATGAGGAGAGGATTTGAATAGACTTCTTTCCAAAGACATACTAATGGACAACAGCTATATGAAAATTATGTTCAGCATCATCAATTTATCAGGAAAAAGCAAATCAAAGTTACAATGAGATAACCACCTCATCCTTAATTAGCATGACTATTGAAAAAATAAATAATGACAAGTTTTGGCAAGATAATGGAGAAATTAATACCCTTTTACCCAGACAGTAAGAATATAAAATGTTGTTGCAACTATGGGAAAAAAGAAACAACCAAGATGAAGGGCTAAATAAAATAAATAAATGTTTAAAAACAAAAAATAATTACCATATGACACACAAATAAATCCATAAAAAATAAATGAATCCATAAAAAAGTTACCACGACACAGAAATTATACTATAATAAATTATAGTATATATATATATATATATATACGCACACAAAATAATACAGATAACTATCTCTGATATATTTGCACTCGATCATTGCACCATTAACAACAACCAAGATATGGAAAAAAAACTCAAGTAACTGGTAGATGAATAGACAAAGAATGGTATGTACATACAATGGAATATTATTCAACTCCGAAGGAAAAGAAAATCTTTCTGTTTACAACATGATGGATGAATCTATAGCACATTATGGCAAATTAAATTGTAGGGTAGCATGAGAACATGACCCATTGCCAAACTTGAAATTGAGATTGGAGACAGGTCAGTGCTAAGCAGAGATTTGAATGTAACAGATGGACTTTCTGAGATAACTGCTTCAGCCTGAGATGTCTTGCCCTGGAATTTTGCCTACTTGACTGTTTGTTCTTGCCCACTCACTTGTTCCTGTCTGCTCACTACCCTCTCTCTACTGCTACCCCTTATTAAAAAAGCCCCTCTCCCAGCTGGTGGCTCAATAGCTTTCTGGAAGCATGTTTGACTCACCACCATTGGAAACCCCCAGTTTTGAGTACAATAAAGGTTATGGCCTTGCTGCCTGTGCCTTGTTGTGATTTCCTCAGACTCTGATAGGCAGGATGTTACTCTGCCAGAACGTGAATACCTGAATAACAGAAGAAAACCAGTCACAAAAAGAAAAATATTGCATGATTCCACATATATGAGGTATTCGAAATAAAATATAGAACCAGAGTATATAATAGTGATTGCCAAAAATGGAGACATAGAGAGTTGTTCATAGGTGTTAGATTTCATTTATGCTAGATGAGTAAGTTCTAGAGATCTGCGATGCAACATAGATCCTGTAGCTAGCAATACAGAATTGGCCATTACAAAATTGTTAAGAGTGTAGCTCTCTCTCACCATTAAGTGTTCTTACCACACACGCACAGAAAGTGTTACTGAACTCAATGGGCCTATTTCTTCGGTGAACATCAGTCAAAAAACACAGACCAAGTTTCCTTAAACAAGGAAAGGTTATTTTTGTAGTCAGTATGGAGATAGGGGTATTGTTATCATAGCACTTTTCAAAACTGATAGGGCTCAAGGTGACGGGTGGGTTGTGAGGAAATAAGTGGTTGTTAGTCTCAGGACTGTAGGATAGGTCTGAGAGAGTAGTGAGGGGGAGGTATTGAATATATCTGTTATTTTTATTGTAGCAATTGTATCATCCATGTTTTTTGTCTTAAACTCATTGAATTGTACATATTGAATAATGGGTTTATTCTTTTCTTATTGCGAAGAGAAGTATGAATTTCAAGACTATTGGCATGTTGGAAAGAATTAATAGACACAACCTTAAATAATTTCATTTCTTAATAAATGCTTTTGCAGTCACACTATGGTTGTTTCCCTGAGACTGCTAATCAGACAATGGCACGGTTTTGATATTAACAATCTCCTTACTTCGAAGGTGTTCTCTTAAGAAATAATCAGTTGGGGAATAATTTTGAGTAACTCCTGGTTTCTTATATTCCTCTAATTTCTGATTGAAAACTAATCCTTTGTTCTTTAGTTAATCTCTTTTCTTCACAGTTTTGTTTGCTTCCATAATTTTCAATACTATGTAAGTTTCAAGAGAAAATTCATACCTCAATATGTCGATCATACCGTGCCTACCACCAGAGTTTAGTGCCCTTCACCACTATCAATTGGATTGCTTCACATCTTACAAATATAGACAACTAGGAGTCAAGTGGCATTTGACCACTCTGTCTAAAAATTTGCCCAGATCAGGGTATCCATTAGGTACAATTTCTATTTTCCATGTTACCATAAGGGAATAGTGTTGCCAGACTTAACCACCACTGTATTATAAGGATTCCATTTCCTCCAATTTCCAATAACATTTTTTGAAATTTCTTTTTACCTTCACTAACAACCTCGTCACAGTCTTAAGACTTCTGCTAACAAACTTCCCAAATTTCCCAGCTCCTGTTTATTATCTAATCTCAGATCCAATGCCATACATTTTAGAATTTTTGTTTTATTTTTGGACGGAAACATTTCTATTTAATGAATTTTGTTCTATTGTTATATCATACATTACCCTTAAATGAGCATATTTAAACAACTGTTTCATTTTGCATACAATTTTGTGAATCAGAAATTTGAAAAAGAGCTGAGAAATTCTTGTTTGGGCTCTGTCATGTGGTTGTGGCCATGTGTTGGCCAAGACTACTATCAACTGACAGCTCAATGGTCTTGACATGCATGATGATAACTATCTCTCCACTGGTTGGAAGCTGATACTAGCTGTCTGACGACAGTTCATTTGTGTGATCAATGAGATCACCTACTCTGAGCTCTTTAACATAACTATTTAAGGAAGTTCAGGTTTCTTCAGAGATAAAAACCCTAAAGAACTCTATGAAAGCTGCATAATCTTTTCCAGCTTATCCTCTGGAGTCACCAAAATGACTTCCTTGTGTTCATTAATTAGAATTTCAGATTAAAAGAGAAAAGCTTAGATAATATATTTCAATGGAAACAGTCTCAATTTTCAGTCATGTTTTAAAACCCGTATAATAAGACATGCCGATATAGAAACAAATAAATTCTCTATGTAAATATATACATTCTCTAAATATGTGCTCTATTCTAATCTTATTCCTGATGTTTCTGAAATATTTTTAATATTTTCCTGAGTTTTCTCCTTTTTTCATAGTTTAACAATGATTTTATTTATTCTGTAGGATTTCATAGATTTATAAATTTGTATTTATTAAGTGGTAATTTGATTGATTATCATTTGGGTTTATTTACAAAAGTTACTCTTCATTGACTGGAACTGTGATTCCTTGAACTCAGTTATATGTGAGTGAAAACAGGTGCAGAATTGGGAACACTAGATAGGTCATGGCTAGGAGTGGCTGCTTAGAGCATCTTTTCTAATATTTATTATTTTCTATTCTTTTGGTTAGTGTATGTAGTTAATATTTCTATTTAATATGAGTTTGTAATGAGTAAGCTTTAATCTTGTTGCTGTTTCCTTGAAATTATATTAAATTGTTCTATTATATTTTAGGTAAGCTACAAATCAATCTCCTTCCTCTTAAAATTCTGCTGTTAAATGTGGATTTGAATATTTCTTTCAACTAGCTCTGGTATCAGAATTTAACTGTCCTGGGATAAATTGTCAGAATAGGGAGAGCTAATCCTTAAGGTGATCTTTTTAAAAATACATCCAAACATTCTAATCTGTTATTAATTCTTTCTCTTAAATCTCTCAGTGAATTTTTCTTCCTTATGTTACTACTGTCATCTGATGAAATTTAGGTAATTATCAGGCCAATATTCCTGTGACCATTCAGGGAGAAAATAAGCAAATTTTTAAATGTCATTAATTTTAATGAGTCGCTGGGGTCAAAGTTAGAAAATTGCTCACTTAGATTGGACTGATCTCAAATAGTTAATGTAATTTTCTTACTTAAAATTTAATTAACACTGGGGTTTAGCACACTTGAAAATCTTTGTGGCAAATTTCCAGTTGGCAATAAACACGCTTAGTCTCTCTTCTACTTAAGAAAATTATACATGAATGATATATCTAGATGCTGAATGGCCATTTCCCTTTTTCTAACTAGTTTTTACCCTGAGTAGCTAGTGTCAGAGTGCACATAGAAACAAAAATTGGCTGAGGGACACAGTAACAACACAGACAAATTCCAAATTTAAAATAGGCCAAGGGCAATTTCCTTTTCTATTTATATAGCACTATAATTCTCCTGTAGCACATCCTCATAAATGGTTAGCCGTCAACAAATATTTATAATCAATGTATAATATGTGAATGACAAATTAATTGTTGAAATTAATGTTCCTCTCTTCTGCTACTCATAACACTTTAGCTCTACCTCTGACAACTGATCACTTTATATCATGTATTTCATCTTCTGTGTCATTGTGCAGGCTTTAAAAAACAATAAAAAAGACTTTGTCTCTCTCTTTCTCTCTCTCTCTCTCTCTCTCTCTCTCTCTCTCTCTCTCTTTCTCTCTCTCTCAAATATGAATACATAGGAAAAGACAGAAAGATATCCAGTTAATTTTGTAAAGCCATAGTTGACTGTTCAATATTGACAAATGGGCTACAGAGAAAGGAGAATTAAGAACTTTATAATTAGTGCAGACACAAAAATTGTGAATGAAATATTAATTACTAAAAAATTAAGAGGACATCTAAGTAATGTATGACCAAATTCAGTTTATTTCAGTGATGCAAAACTAAGAAAATTAATTAATGCAAATATTACATCAAAATAACAGAATGCAAGGTATTATTATAATAATAGATATTGTAATATTAATGAGAACTTTTAGTTAACACTGGTAAAATTCCAAGTGAAGTACAAATAGACACAATTTCACACATCAAAATTTTAACAAAAATTGAAAACATTAAAATAGATGTTGGCATTTTAAAACAACTTCAATTAAAATTAAGGATTACATGGGATGCTGAAGTTTTGATTTATTGACTCAAAGATTATACCAAAAACATCCAAGGAACTCAAGAGGACTCATATCATCTTTCAATATGTCAAGATATTGAAAATTTTTATTACGTTATAATCTTTTCTATGTCAATAGAGTTTGACAGTTTTATAGTCAAAATTCTTAAGTTTTATTCATACCTAACATTTTCCCTCTTACTAGACCTCTGCTCAAGGAATTTGGGGATAAAAAGTATATATTGACTAGATGTAATAACATCTCTGTCATGATGTGATAGGATTGCAAAAATATTGAAGATTCAAGAAGAATTCAAAATATTGATTTTTAAAGTTCAAAATATACACATGTTGATTTCAGTGATGCACCTCTTAAAACTAGTAATGTTATGATAGAATGCTCCGTCAATAAAATTAATTTAAAAAAAAGTATCTATCAAACAGCCTCAAAATATAAAAGTACTAAAAATATTTTTCTTTTATATTTTATAGTTTTTTTAAATCTTGAGAGCAAAGAAATACCATAGTCATTCTTTAGACGTATTGTCACCATAATTTTAAATAAACCACTAGAGTAAACATTGTTTTAAATATGGGTTTATTACAGATATGCTTGGACAGGTTGCTTTACTTCCCAACAGAAACTATAAATATGGTTAGAATGAGGAAAGAAGTTATATTTTTTGAGAACTTAAGAATACATGGAAAAATCTCTGTTTATTCACAGAAAATTCATGGAAGCTTTCACATAGAAAATTAAGTGCTTCTTGTATACTATAAGTTTAGAAAATAACTTTTTCTGTGATAATGAAATAAATTAATTTCATAGTTCTTGTAGAGAATATGATAAATGCCAAAATTTATAACAAAAGTTTACATAGTTTAAAATTAGTGATGAATATTAATGATAGTTTGCATTTTCAATCTCTTTCTATGAATTATCTAAGTGAAATGTATTCTTTATTATTAAACATATACATATAATTATATGGCTATATATAAATTATTGAAAATTTAGAACTTTTGATCATTTCTCTTCAAAATTACGATTGAATGTATATATTCTTACATGATGATATGTGCCTTAATATATTTACATTTTTCACTTTATATTTTACTTTGTTAATTTTATATCTATTTCTATTACAATAAGTATTCTATTACAAATTGTGGTTTTATGCACAAAATTATTCAAGTCTTTTAATGGCTACAATAAAACAACATTTTAATTGATTCATCTTTTCTGAAAATTACTATTTTTCTTTGTAAGACACTCTATGAAACTAATCAAATGAATAAAACAAAACAAAATAAACTCTTAAACGACAGTCCAAATTATTGGTTACCAGAGGGAAAGGAAAATGGGGCAGATAAATTAGGAAATTTTATGGAGAAGGAAAAAGGATCAATTTTATGAAGGATAAAATTAGACATTTACTTCATTTATAATGAAGTATATGCCGATGTTGATTTAAAAAGATGCACACATGAAATTTATATTATGTATAATACAATGTTACTTCAGTAACCATAAAATAAAATTAAAATTTTAATCAGTTTTTTTTTCCTCGTTGTAATGATTAAAAACTTTGAAATCATCATTATGTGATAAAGATTAAAATATAGCATCTTTTTTATATTCCTAATCATGATGGTGTGGGCTCTTATGCTTTACTAGGAAATTGTAGTGAAATGAAAATTTCAATATAATAAGGAAATATCTTATTATTGTCAGTGAGATTTTAGCAGTAACCGTGATAGTTTCTATTATATGTCTATTGTATTATTTATCACCGCACTTTAAACTTACGTTCTACTACATATTATATTTTGCAAATGACCACCTGAATCAATTATTGGTTTTCAATAGAGGGACAATGCTGTTCAGTTATAATGGAATACTATTTTAATCTATTTTGGATTAAATTCTATAAAATTCATAAAACATTTTCACTTCATATTTACAAGTACGATTGGTTTAATTTAGCATTTGTCAAAATGAACTTATAGCAACAAATCTATGAAATACTACATTTAAAATGTGTTTGCTTATGTAACAACTTTGGAATAATCTACAAAAATTTCACAATCTACATCAACATATTTATGGTTCAATAAATTCATGAAAGAAATTTATTCAATTATTCAGAGCATCCCAAATATATTTTAAAAGGACATTGTTTTATGAACAACTATTTGTCCTATTCAGAATAAATTTTGGATAATACTGGCATAAAGAAATCATTGGTATTTGTTTGTATTGTCCTAATTTTTAATAAATAATTGGTTATCTATCTTGAAATTTGACGTATTTTATTATGGTGCTACTTCCTGTTTTTTTCTTATGTTGATTTATTTCATGGTTTTAGCTTATAAACTGCTTTTTCAAAGAAATATCACAGTTAGAAAATGAATTTTTGTTGTTTTAAACCTGGCCCCAAGATCTGAACCAGAAACGTTTTTCTTTACATAGTTTACATCTTAGATGACAAAGCTGTCTGAGTCAAAAGAGTGTGCCAAGAATGAATCTTTATGAATACAAATAGAATCTAACAAAATATCACAAAAAGGACAAAATTAACAACAATAAAAAAACACATAGCTTACACAAAATAACTAAGTACATGAAGTAATCATACATTTAGTACAACGGCAATCATATCACTACTATTACAGATATATAAGCATCATTAAGCTTTAATTTGCAATTTACCTTCCTATACATTAAAATATTGAGTTACCTCTTTAAGTATATAAGATAGTGACCATTAAGCCTAATTTAAAGAAAAGAAATTGATGTCCACAGAGGGGACCTGACGTTTCAAAATGAAAACTTAGATCCAAAAAGACTGAAGCTTAATCACCTGTCAATCTGGCTCTCAGTTCATCACTTTTTAAATCTGGGATGTTATTCATTATCTTATACTGAGAAGAAAATATGGCAGGGAACATAAGCATCATGTTTTCTACAAATTGCTTCTTCTTATTGGTCACAAAAATTACTATTTTCCCTGCCCCACAATCCCCAGTGACATTGGAGATAAAATGACTCCTAGACAGTGGGACCTGTTAGAAACTAGTGCAAAACTCAAAAGGAATCTTTTTGTACATTTCTTCAACTTCTATTTCTTTTTCTGACTTACAACAGAGGCCCTAGTTAAAATAATCAGAACATGTCAATAGCTGGAAGGGGCCTGAATCCTTCAGTTACTGCTAGAAAATCCAAAGAAAATTGTCCAATAGTCATGTGATGGTAGTTTTAATGGAAAATAAACTGTCATTATTCTAAATCACTAAAATCTGAGAGTTTATCATTGCAACCAGTGTTAAACTTCTTGAAAAATACTAGGACCTATTTGTTCTATATGATGTTGATCCTACTTTGGCTTTGGCATTCCCTATAATCAATGCATTTTATGATATTAAGTTTAAATATCTACTTTTAAACTGTCTACAGAGAAACAGGAAGGACTAATTTGGAAATACAAAATTTCTAGTTAAAAAACTGATTAATTTGAAGTGTTGATTGTTTTAATAATTATATATTATACAAAGGTAATAGATACAATTAAATGCAGTGTTTTGACATTTTTTAATTGAATTGATGAAAATAAAGACAGTGATTTGAACTTGGATATTTTAAGCAGAAAATGTCTTCAATTTCTATATTTTAAGGTTGAGTCTTAAAACCTTCAACGTTTAAAATTAAGTAGGGACAAATGAACACCAAAAAAGTAAATCCACTTATCATATTATCTACTATCCACATATCATACTACTACCTAGAACTCAAAGTGCTTTTTACACATGCTCTTAAACTTTGTTATTTTTATTATACTAATCACTATGATTATAAATTATCTTCATGATTAGAAGTTGAATTAATAAAATAATACATGGGCTCATATATTATAGATCCCTGTGTGTACACAGTTTGTCTTTTTCTTGCTAAAATAATGATAAGCAAATTACAATATATATAAATATATACCATAATTGTGAAAAGTGATATATAAATTTAAATCTTATTTAAACATAGATTCTAAAGACTTCTGGTTGTACTAAATAATAGAAAACATATGTCTATACAGTATAATGTATTAAAGTTTAGGTAAAACATATAATTCTCTCATTTGTAAGACTACTTGACATATTTGTTTCCCTAATTAGTCTAAAAAGAGTTATTGCTTCCTGATTTAAATTCTATACTATGAATTGAAATCATCACTTTTGGAAAAAATGAATTTGCTTATAAATCTGTCATTTTCTCTTGCCACTTCTCATTATCCATTTTCCAACCTATCATGTGGTTTAATAACTTCCACAAAACCCTAAGCTAAGATTATATATAAAGGTCAAAGACTATTTTACCCTTAATATTAAGGAAAAAAGGTAAGGATATATCCTCTCATCACTAATTTCAAGATTATGTAGTGCAGTATTCAATACTATGAAATCGACAAAGGAATAAACAGGTAGATTAATGAAGCAAAAAGGAGAACTCAAAATAGAACCATTAAAGTCTGTTTAAGTGAATTTTGACAGAGGCACAAAAGCAATTCAGTGAAGAAAAGGTAGACTTTCCAACATACCATGCTTGAGAATTTTCCTTCCTCAAGCAAAAAACAAATAAAATAAAATAAACTCATGCAATCTCATACATTTTACAAAAGTATATTCAAAATGAACCCAGGACTTAAAGGTGAACTATTCAATTATAAAACATTTAACAAAAGACATAAAGTCTTGAGGATCAAGGACTTGGAAAAGGACTCCTAGATGCAATATCAAAATACAAAATATAAAGAAAAATTTTGAAACATTTAACTTCATCAAAATAAAATAAAAAATTTCTCTGTAAAAGACCCTGTTAATAAAGTGAAAAGATAAGCCACAAAGTGGAGGAAATGTTTGCAAAATACAAAGGACTAATTCTATAAAATCAAAGACATCTTGAAACATCTTGTAAAAAAGCAAAAAGTCCAATTTGAAAGCTCCAAAAGGCAGGCCCTGGTGGAATAGGAGTGGGGCATCCTCCACATACATCCAAAGATCCCAGGTTCATGTCCTGGACATGGAGGGAACAACCAGATAAACAACTAGATAAAATAAACAAAGTGCTCTTCCTACTCTTCCTGCCTGCCTGCCCCTGCTTGCCTTCATTCCTTCCTGCACAATTCCTTAAAAAAAACTAATAAATTGAAAAAAGAAAAAGAAAACTGGCAAAATACATGGAAGTATATTTCACTAAGGAATATATACAAATAACAGATAATTCCATGAAAAGATTTCAACCTCAATAGACAAGAAGGAAATGCAAAATAAATGCACAAATGTGACATTACTATTTACTATTCACTCAATACTGGTTAAAATAATAAAAAATGATCCTCATAACCCCCAAAAGATATTAATTAATTAAACAATTAAATAAATAATAATGCTATCATTAAAATACTGACAAGGGTTCAGAGAAATAATTTCACTCACAAGTTGCAGATGGGAATATAAAATGGTACAACCATTCTGGAAAAGCACATGTGACAGATTAAATAATCGAAACTACAATTACTGTAAAATCTAGCAATGGCATCCCTGACCATTTATTGCAGAGAAATTGAGACATCTTCACACAAACTCTATACTCACAGTTATCAAAAATTAGATATAATCTAGCTGATGTTCAAAAGCTGAATAAACAAGATAGAATATATCCAATACTATGTAATACTATTTGTCAATATAAAGGGATAAACTATTGTTATACATACATGTCTTGGCAAATGCAAAAAAATTATTCAGAGTGAAAAACAATCTGCACAAGTTAAGTAGTATGTGATTTCAATGATATATCATACTTGAAATGACAGAATTCTAGAAGTGGAGACAACATTAATAATTACAGGTTTTAAGAAAAGTGTAGATGGGAAGGAAATGAGTATGCTGAATAAAGGGCAATATGATGGACAGAAATGTAGTGATGAAAACCTTCTTTATATTGAATATGTTAATGTCAATATTCTGCTGTGATATTTAGTGAACTAATCTGCAAGATGCTATCGTTGAAGGAAACATAATAAAGTATACACAGGTTCTCTTTGCATTATTTCTTACAACTGTATGTGACTCTACAATTATTTTAAAATAAAATGCTTAGTTAAAAAAAGAAGACACTACTTTGAAACTACATGCCTTGGTCAATTAACATAAAATTATAGAGGTAAAATTTAGCAAACTTTGGGATAACATATGACACCTTGACATTTTATTTGATAAAGAAGTTATTTTGATAAAAGACTACATTAGTTTGCTAGGGCTGCCATAATAAAATATCATAGACTATATAACTTAAAAAACAGAAATTTTTTTGCTCACAGATATGTAGTAAATGTCCAATATCAAAGTGTGAACTGATTTGGTTTCTTCAAAGTACTCTCTCTTTTTCTTGCAGATGAATCAGGCACACTCATATATCCTTATTTTGCCTTAAACACCACTTAAAAGACCTATTCAACAAACAGCCACATTCTGAATTATTGGGGGTTAAAACTTCAACATGTAAGTTGAGTTCAGGGGAAAAGACAAAATTCAGTCTATTACAATGATCAACATTTAGAAATTGAGGCAGTCCAAATAGACATTCAGACTTCAATTTTTTTCTGCAATTTGCTATGACAATTACATGTATCTGAGGAATAAATTCTTCAAAAACACAGGCTCAAATGACTCAATCATCTGTCATGCTCATACATCTGACACAGACACACAGACTGTACACACACACACAATCCTAGACTGTCATTTTCTCTCCTTTATTAAGTAAGTTTTCTCTACTGCCATTAAGGTGTGAGTATAGAATATGGCTTTTGATAGAGCAGGGATATAAGATAAAAGGAAACAACTCTGAAAGGAGAAACATGAGAACTTTACAAACAAGCAACCTTCTTAACAATTTTGTAGTCATTACGTAAGAAGCAGCAACTAGGTGGTTTGACATTTGCAGAGAACAGATGTCTCTCTCAAAAGGGCTTAAAAACATTCTGTCAGCAATGATTTAGTCTATTATTTTAATCTTTATTCTTCTTTGTTTGATCAGTAATTGACATTTATTCCAAGCTCTGCCCTTTCAATTTATCAAGTATACTGGTGGCATAAGGTATAATGTTCCGGTTTATGGAGAGCATTTCTATGAACATAAAGAATGATAAATCTTAATGCAAGCCATTAAACTAGGTTGGCAACCATGTCACTGCAATTTGTACATAATCCTATTTCACTAGACAAGGAAAACCCATCCTGCATTAACACAAAAACAGCAAAAGAATGTTATCAAAATTAAATAAATTCAATTAAGATAAAAATGTGACGTTTATAAATACATATATTAAGGATATCTATTACACATATGTCTGTATGTTTTGGAACATATCAGGTTAAATCTATGTAACAAGTTTTACTTTTAACAAGATACCTTAGAATCTCTAAAACAGAAAAACGTAAGAATTAAAAGCATAAATCTTGGAACATTTAGTTAGGAGAAAAAATAACATGCAATTGTAGGACAGTAATCAATATTATAGATATAATAGGTATGACTGCATTGTTAAGTAAAAGTCGAAACTTATCCAAAATACTTTGTAAGGAGAATACGTGGATGAGCATTGACTTTGCATTCAAAACTGGATTCAAACCTGGCCTTAAATTCTTCTTCAATACAACTTCTGTTCAACTGATGACCTGCTAAAGCACAAATCTTTTTAAAAGATGTACAGACAACGTCACCATTATCAAGTTCCTGAGAAGACAAATGACTTCTTGGTTAGTAGTTTGTAATAATAGAATCCCATTGCTACTATTATTTCTATCATAAGAATGTACGTGGAACTTCTATTGAACAGATTTATAGCTAATAATGTTGATGAAAACAAAATTGTAAAACTTCTATGAAACCAATCCATCCTATTTTTGATGTACCTACTTTTTGGTAGTAGTGATAGTTACAGTTTTCACTCACAAAATATTTACACATATTAAAGCAAGCTTTTAAGCTTCCTCAAAATCAATCTGAAAGTAAAAGATTAGAACATCACATTTTTTTTGTTTACTATTATTTTCAAAAATAAATTTGTATCAATGATAACTTCGGTTTATAATATTATGTTTTAGATGTGTAGCAATATGATTGCCATTTGTATATACTACACCATAGTTATCACCAAAAGTCTTAATCTACCACCATGCAATTGACCGCTTTATCCATTTCAGCAGCCCCTTTCACCTCCTAACCACCAATCATTTAAGTTGAATGTTCTCACAATTTTTTTCTCAATGAAAGCCAGCCTGGCCATCTGTTTAACAAGGAGAACAGAATGAGACTGCTGGTGGTGTGGATGTGTCATTCAAGAATTTTTGTAATTGACTCTTCTTTTCATGTCAAGATGAAAGTTAAACCTATTCTACCATAATTTACGGGAACTTCTGAAGAGTCAATCATTATTGCTGCTAACTTTTCATGAATTGGGATAAAGACATCCTTCCAAATACTACTTTTCTGAGGGTGTTTTATCTATCTTTAACTTTGTGTAACACTTTTAAAATTGATAATTATAGGATACAACAAATTGCTTCAGAAATCTTATATACATATAAAATTTTTATTTTCAATTTGATAATCATATTAACAAAATAAAAATGTGTGTATTTAGGATCAAGATGATAATCTTCACTTTTTCAAAATGTTAAAATGGGATATCAGTGAATGGTTTGAAATAAAGTGATTCCTTAAAGAGATAACACTTAGTGATGTTAAATATCAGCATGTCTGGTGCCTTTAATTGGCATGCTATAATGTAAAAACTACAGTTGTCATACATGATACAATGTCAAAATTGCAATCATGTTATATTTTCATGACTAAATCGAACCTTTTTAAACAAATTTAAAGGTAATATTTTAACCATACAGTGACAATTCCTGAATGCCACTTTTGTAGGTATTGGTTCTTTTGATTTTAAATACTGTGAGACATTGATTTGATAAAATGTAAACAATATACCCTGGCAGAGTATGTTGACTGAAATCAGTCACCACTCTGGGACATGACAGGAAAGTTAGTAAAAGTCTTATAACTAAACTAGACATTAACATATTAAATGATCTGCTTTTTATGAAAAAAAATAAAGATAATCTGGTGTGTTTGAGAAACAACCAAAACATCAAAACATTTCCTTTGAGATACATAATGTGTAGAGACTTTAGCAATTTATATGGGCATGCTTATTTTCAGTAAATATTTGTAACCATGCTTTTTTCTCATGATAGCATTGTGACTCTTTATAAAAACATAAAAACTTAATTATTAGAAAATTAGAAGTGTTATTCTAAAAGATAGATAAAAGATGGTGGTATGAACACTCTATATTTTCTACTAATTAATTGTCCTTTAAATTACAATGAATGCTAAATATCGCAAGAGTATGAAAGTTCAGTTCACTCTTATGTGGACCCTCTGTAGGACCTTATTTAGCTTCATATCACCCAGTGGAGTTGGTTGAGGCATGCGTGGAAATTGCAGTCAAATCTTCCGGCTCCAATCTTGCTTACATCCTGTCTTCATAGGTATAAATCCTGAGAGTAATTTCTAATACATTTATAGTAAGAAAATTTCCATTTGAGTTTATTTCCCGGTAAGCTAACCTCTGTGAGTTTATTCATGTAGTCAATGAGAACATAAACTAGGATGGGATTCGTATTGAGCTGGATCCCTGCTGACTGACAGAAAAGAGCACTCTATAGCAGTAGTAGAACATAGATAATCTCTGGCACAGCTAACAGCATAATTATTAAAATTTCATCTGGTGGTGAGTTCAGTGACATATAAGCAGAAATAAAATGCAACTAGTGGTAAAAGTTACGAGACTTTTAAGACACAGGAGAGAAAATAGAAATCATAATGACAAATTGATCGCTGTAACAGCAATTGATGTTTCAGTTATGTTAATTAGAACTTTGGTTAGGAAAGAATGGGGTATTTGCCTATGAGATAGATTTGATGAAACTGAGAAACTTACATTCACAGATTTCCTTGAAAACAACAAGCTCCTAAAAGGGTCAATATTTCCCTGTTAAGGACTGATGCTCCTCCCTTGCTTGAATATGGTCAAACACTTATTCTCTGTCTCACAATAGGAACTTCCAAATAATTTCCCCCTTACTTTGACTACCAGTGACCAAACTGATAATAGAAAATTAAACTTGAAGGAGCTGTAGAAACTAATAAACATATTGATGGGATTTGATCTTGAACATATTGCATCAGGGAGGATGGCACATAACACTATTTAAGGAAGAGCACTCTCATACAAAGGTAAAATATTTTGGCAAAGACACCAGATGATTCCAAAATGCTGCAAAGATGATAATAGAACCTGGTCACTGCAAATGAGGCAGAAATGCAATACCTACTCTGGCAGCTTGTGGGAGAATTGAGTAATAGAAAACATTAAGATAGTCTGCAAGAATCCACAGGCATATTCCCAAAGCATAAGAAATGCAGTCAAGACGAACGCTAGCATCATGAAAAACTTGGTGATGTCTCTTTACTTATGGCTAGGGCTAATAGCAGCATATACTATCACATAAAATTTCTCATTAGAGAGTTTCGCAAAGTGTTTTTTTGCATTTATTGAAATGATTAAGATATTTATTCTACATTTTAATATGGTGTATAATATATTGATTTGCAAAGGTTGAACCATCTTTGAATCCCAAGAATAAATACCAGTTGATTATGGTATATAGTTGCTTTTTTTAAATTTCAGATTTATTGAGGTAGAATTGCCATATAAAATTGTAAGATACTGAAAGTGTACATAATGTTTATGTGATACGCATATACATTGCAAAAGATTTTCCTGCTTATAGAGTTGTGGAATTATAAAAGGAGAAATGTACTTCAGAGACCAAATAGGAACAAATGCATTTCTGAGACACAGACCATAAATTTTACCATTGAATAAATATATTATTTAGACCTCTTCTTGCTATTCTTTCTTGGGCTTTATACTTTTATACAATTTTATACTATAAGTTAATAATTCTCAGTAGTCATGTACTTTTCTTTAAATAAGATTATAAGGTGGTTGAGCATGGATTCCAAGGCCAGAGAAGCCATTCTTACCCCATCAATTATTAGGTGTGTGTAACTTTGAAAAAGTTACCAAAGCATTTTTTGTTAATTTTTTTATTTGAAAAATTAGAAAATTTCCATAGCTTTGTAAAACATATGAATTATAGCAAGAAAGCACTTGAATAATTAATATATATTGTTATGCTTAATATAAACTTAAAAAGTAGTCTAGCATAAAACGTAAACTTCATAAATATTGGGAAATTAATTAAATTAACAATACAGACATTCACTGACAAGCATCTATATAAAAGTACGAGTACTATAGCCTATGGGAGATACATATATAAAAGGATCCAGCAGCTGTCCCTAATAAATGAGAGGTGAAAGAAATGTATGTTCTGTTGTACTTGTGCTACCATGAAGTAGTGGCTCAAACAAATTACGATATAGATTTATCTATGTTGTTGCCATGTTTTGGCCACCACAATCAATTTACAACTTACTTTTTCTTAAATAAGTTTTGCTTTTATGATTGCATTTCCAGAGGTTTGCTTAGCAACAAATTTTTTATTTTTAAAAGCCTGGAAGTTATCTACTCCTCTTCTATTACAATCTTTTGGAATAAATGTCCCTTCTCTTTATAATTATCCATGAGAAATGGCTTGTAAAATACAGCATCTTTCATCTTTTTAATTATATTATCATTTATTTTTTAGAAGAGGAAAGGATAGAGAGCAGGAAGAAAAATATTTTAATGAAGGATAGAGAAAGCACTTTTTATTATTAATTTGTTTATTTACTTTCAGTTGTTCTCCCTAGCCCTGAATCACTAACCGGGGTCCCTGGGCTTTACATGGCCCACATCCCAGCCACCAGCACCATTAAATGGCTGCTGAAGCCATTTAGCCAAATTGATGTGAATTATTCTTGCCCTCACATTATCGCTATGAAAATAATGTGATATTCTTCAATGTGGATTAATTCTCAAATCATCATTTTCTAGAACAGCAGGTTTCCTGGTATGTTAATGTGATAATGTTAACCTGGATGCATGCTAAAAACAATGGGTAATAATGCAAAAAAGAAAGAGTATGAATTGTTTACTCTTCTCATTTTCAATCTCATATACATTCTCCATTAGCAAAAAAATGGGATGACATTATTATAAATTGTATCATTGCTAAAAGTGATAGCGCATGATCATTTAAAAATTATGGCAAAATGCAGTGCCTATAGAGGTACTTGGTCAAGAGACTGTTGCTCATAATAAATGTGACAGTAGATGTAAGGACTAAATACAGCTTTTCTAAACTCCCCTCACACCTGCAATTACAAAATTCAATTTTTTATTAATTTCCAAAGTTAATGTCTCTTAAGACTGCACCTTACTAATTGTTTCTGGGTGGAAATTTTTAGAAACATTTTATTTATAAAAATATTTTTTGAATTCTTCAGATTCTAATTGCTCCATTTACAAACTGATGATTGAGAAAAATCTTTTCTCAAAACTGAAAGTGAGAGTAAATCTAGCACATTCTGACAGGACTATAGGAAGCTGTGGTTTGCATTCTCCTTTGTTATTTGGACAGTTTGATGCTAGAAATTGGGAGCCAAACATCTAGAAATTAAATTAACAAAAGCAAAATGAATCACGTATTTATCATGTAATCATTTTAGGTTTCGTTCCTCTCACTATCTATGGCCTATCTACCGTCATCAGATTGTATTCCTGATCATCCTACCTGACTCTGTCATTGTGTAACTCAGTTTGCTGTTTTCACTCAGTTCATTCACGCATTTATGAATCAAAGTGTTTGTATTTTCAGGGTACTTTGATTTGTGATCGCTTGATGTATACAGACTTAACTTTTATTTGTAGGAAGTACTAGGAATACATTTGTTTCTTCCTTATTTGATTTACATATAACTTTCATGTACAAATTGTTGCTTCAGCATAATAAAAAGTGAATGCTTAGATTTGATTCACTGTGTCTCTACTAACACACTGAGTTGTGAGTTTTAAATCAATTAACATCAGTGGAATACTCTCCTTCCTACTACAGACAGTGTAAAATAGAGATTTCCTCTCTGCTTATTTTTCAATAGTAATTGATGCTTTGCTTAGCACAGTATTCAAGGTCCATTCACAGAGTAGTATGCATCATAATTTTTTCCTTTAATGCTGAATAATATTATTGTGTATAACATTATGTTGATTCATTCATCTGTCAGTAAACATTTGTGTTGTTTCTACCTTTTATTGTAAATACTTCTCTGAATATTGATATTTTAATATCTGTGTTCCTGCTTGCAATTCTTTTAGGTATATGTGTAAAAGTAGCATTACTAGATTTTCTGGCACCTGTACATTTAACTGCTTGATGAGTCACCATACTGTTGAGTTAGAATTCATTAAATATTCTGGATATTAATTCCTTATCACACTTTTTATTTGAATATATTTCTCCCACACTATTGGTTGTCTTTTCACGCTACTGATCATCTTTGATGTGCACAAATTTTAATTTTGATGAGGTCTAATTTATCTATTTTTTTCTTTTGTTATCTGTGGTTTTGGTGTCACATCCTGTCATACATTTTGATGTCTAGGTGTGCTCTGTTTAACAAACCCTTCTCTTTTATTGCCTGGTTTGAAGCAATTAAGCTTATAAATATAAAAGAGGCACTTGACCTAATCTACCTTAAACTCACTGGTTTCTTCAAAAAGTCATTTTCCCTAAACTCAGACCCTTAAATGTAAATTTCAAAGAGCTTTTAGACAGTAGGCAAGAGGTTCAGCCTTTTCAAGAAGACATATAATTTCATTTAAGACTTATATAAAGGCATAATTATAAGAGAGCATTTGTACACCTGCACAACTCATATTAAATTAAATATCTGTATTATATAGTTATGTTGGATTCTCTAGGTGGAGACAGATAAATAACAAATGAATCACATATAAAGTGACCATTTCCACCTAACGTCACCACCATAAAATGATGTATTAAGGCTTGCTAATTAGTGGCTAATTTGTACACAATTGTAATTTTTTTGCCTTGGTCTTGTTATTTAGGAACCAAGAAAGTTTCACATTAGTCAAAGTTTATCAGAAAAAAAATGTGTTCACTAATTAAAGGAAATAACCTATAATATTTATTGATTTAATTTAATTTTGTTTTTGTAAATGCGTTAATTTCTAGATTTAAAAACTGACAGAAGGGAATATGGACAAACCACACAAATGCACATACCCACCCAAATGTCAGTATATCAGTGTAGAATGGAAAATGTGAATTTGGTTATCATCATTCTCTGTAGTAGTTGAATGGGAAGTCAAATTATAATCAGACCAAGGTTTAGTAAACCTGAAAGACATGTTGATTACTTGGAATTAATGGCTCAGTCAGCAAATCAGAGTAGTCTTTTTGTCCTTACTCTGTGGATGCACTTGCAAAACTTAGAAGATACTCAGGTGTAAAGGGCTGTAGAACATTTTAAAGAGAGCATTACCTATGGTGGGAAGGAGGATAAAATATTCTGTTCTGCTTTTAGATTTTTCATTAAAGAGTTTTATCATTAATCCTTTGACTTCTTTTACATGTATATATAAAGATTCCCACACATCTGAAACTGATGTGAGAGATTTATTCAGTTTCTCTCTTGTTTTTATCAAAACCATCAACCTCAGATTACATGAGAATTTAGAAAGGCTTTCTAAGAACTGAAAAAGAGTGACGAAGATACCACCTCTGCAGAGGTACAGAGCATGACAATTAGTTTGATAGGCATGATTCTTAAAAAATCTATGCTCTAGAGAAATCTTATCATATACTTGAAATTAAAAGAAATCTTAAAAATTCCAAGACACCAAATTTAATTTTCCGTTTTCCATTTCTTAAAGATTATTTCTATATGTTGACTAAGAAATTATAGTGTAAATCCCTACTGTAGTATATATTTTGACTTAAGAGGTCATATAAATTATATTTTGAGATATATTTTCAATTACAAAAAATGGAAAGAACCATTTTTCTTAAGAAAAGTGTATATCTGAACCGTTGTGATTGTCACAAAAACTAACCATAGATATTAAATATGTAAATAGACACATCTGTATTTTACAAAGTGAACTTGTATATGCTTCAAGACACATTATGAATATTTTATAGTTAAAAGTAGAGTAAGAAGAGATAGTGCATTAATCAAGAACATTTTTTAAATGCCTTGGGATAGACTACATAACATTGTAAGTACATATTACATGCTCCAAACTATTTCAACAGTAATAGAATACTTCTACCACTGAACTCTTCAGTGCATAATAAATCTTATCAACATTACTGAATATCAAAATTATCTGTAGGATTTCTACACTTGTATATGGAATATTTTACTTACTTTTAATGTTTTGTGAGCAGAGGATTCTGCAAGCAAAGTGAATTAATATCCATCCATATCCCGCATAATCTTAATATCAAAGTAATAAATGTAGGTAGTGTGAATGATATTTTGCAATAAGGAAATTAGTTCTCACCATTGTATTGACAGATCCTTTTGTTTCCATTATGCCCACATTCTCATTAAAAAAAATCTTTAGGTTTTAAGTTGGCCCTTAGCTTTTCTAAAGAAATAAAATAACATTACAAAAGCTCTTTGAAAATACCTAGACAACAATAGGCAATACTATTGCTATAATGAGGACTTGAAAGGCAACCTTTGGTAATAAAAATTAAATTTTTCTTCAAATTATAATTTCACACATTATGTTTTTTAAGTTAACAGCATTTATATAAAATTAATCATTGGTCTCAGATGAGACATTCAAGTACAATCTCTCAGTCCATTTTTTCATATTACAAGAGATGCAGAAAAGAAAATCTCCATTGGAATTTAGATATGAAGAGAGAGAAAAAAATCAATTTTCTCACAATTGTGTAATTCCTTAGCTTTCTCTCTTAAGGTTACTCTGGTACTTAAATAGAAACATAGGCAGACACTTATTCTGTTAACAGTAGTATGACATGATAAAAAGTGTTTCACTTTATTTGGCTTGACACCTATGTTTATAAGACAAAAACACACCAGGAACCTGAGATGGCAAATAAAAACTTCTTATACAAAATAACTCTGCAATCTAGCTGTTATTTGTATTCCTGTTGGCTGCTATAGTATAAAGATTCAACTAGAGGACGAAAGGTAAAAGAAGACTACAGAGTGAGCCTGAGAAAGGAGACTAGGCTGGTGTTCCAGGTGAAAATATTACCTTCTTCTTATCTTCTGTTCCTTTCAGAGAATTTCAGGTTCAGTAAGCCAGCATGAACTGTGTTCTCTCAAGATAACCCAGTATTTTTTCCTACTAGTGTCCTTCAGATAATCAAAAAGAGAAAAATGTTTCTGATACAATTATTTTACAAACACAAACATGCAACAAACATTTAGAAATTTAGAGACAGGAAAAGTGGTTTAAGATTGGAGTTTAAACTAAAATCATTGTTCACACCTCCTGATGTCATTAGTGTTCAGATGTCAGTATCATTTGACCTTGTGAGGATCAATATCTAAATTACTGGCTCCTGAGGCAAATTAAAAGATTTCCAGCACCTATACACCATTCCATTACACATTTAGTTTTTAATGAATGCTATAATTTACACATTTTATCTATTATATTCATTTTATATTTTTCAAAGACTAGTATTTAAATAATTCAAACATACAGAGAAGATAGAGAGCATTATCATTGGTTGGTTATCTTAATCTCTTTAGTCTGTAAAGCACTACAAAAATATTATGAATCTCTTTTTTTTGCATGTCCACTTCCTTTGCCATCAGAGTTTTATTAATGAGTGATTATGAAAGCTTCTAAAAATACAGTTCATTTACTAATCTTCCTTAAAATCAATCCAATATCTCCACAGAAATCATAATGAGCTGTGAAATATGCAACTCAAATAATTACATGTACTTGTATAAATCATGTCAGTAACTTCCAACTACAATTTAAATAGTATCTTTCTCTGATGACCCCATGTAAATTTGCATTCTCCTTACTAAGATCCAAGATAAACTCTACTTATTTATAACACTTACCTTAATTTATATTTATATGTACAATCATATGCACATATGAATATAAACATTATTTATAGGCGTTACATAAATGTTCATGTTTCTTTAAATGCTTATTTTCTTCTTCCACCTCCACACACAAAAAGAGAGAGTATTCTTGAAGGTCAAACCTCTATTTCATTTGCCAGTACTTTGTATATATATACATACATGTTTATTTATACATATATAACATATATGTGTTTATATATGTATATATACAAAAGGCACAGGGTACTCATTAATAAGAATAAGTGCAGTGGAAACTATTTCTTTATGAAATTAACTTTGTGCCAAAAGAAACTAAATAAAAAACTAGGAAATTTCAATTTTCACTGTATATTTCATTCCCTATCTACAAGATTAACAAAAATGACAAACACAGTATTTAAAAAATTAATTGTTGATTTCTCTCTTTGTAGATTTGATCTTCAAGAATGAAAAATACAGTTTTCTTTTTAAATAGTTAGCTTTTCATGTAACAAACAATGAAATGTGTTAAATGAGTGAATATGTTTCATGCTAAGACTTTACTAAGAACTAGGAAGAATGCAAATACAGCTTATAACCATTTTCTTCACCATTTTCTTCATGGAGATTATAGCCGAGTTAGGAAGACCAATTATAACATTTTTGAGATTTTTCAATTAACAATAGAAATGTTCTCACAAGACTGTATAAGAGAGAAATATTTCTTGTAAGAGAGAAGATAAGAATTTAAATTAAAACAATACCAAATATGTGAGCAAGTTGCAAAGATATGCTTCAGGGAAATATTTTTTGCACTATGTTAGAATATGTGAGATAATATTTTAAATGAGATATTTCCCTCACTTAATTAAAAATATCTGTTTAAATCACACATTCAACTAAAAATGAAAGGAGATGGCTAATGACATTTCCCTAAACTATGGACACATTTTCATGTCAAATATATTCTCTCAGGTTATAAAAGCTCTTAATTAGGTAGAAGCAAATTAAATTTTAAAAAGTCCAGGAAATTTTAATTGCTTATATTACTAGCATGTTAGTGGCTGTTGTAGGATCAGAGATTTAGATACAGAGAAATGCTTTTCCTCATGTATTACAATTATCTTCATTTTTAGCCACATTTTATTCCATAATCTCTACATCTCTCATGACTCATCTTCACTGTTCTGAGCTTATTCATTGAATTAAAAAGTGAAAACAAACAAATTATTTTAGGGTTAGATGATTACTTTACCTGTTATTTCTGCTTTGAGGAATAGAAAACAAAAATATCTTAGATGGCTTATTTAATTTTCCAGTTTTATTCTGAGGGAAAAAAAGAACAATCTTGAGAAGATTTTTTTTTAAAAAGCACCAAAAAAAATTAATATTTTCTTGTCAATTCTTTATGTTCTCTCTTATAAGAGTTATATGTTTTTCTCTCAGGATTTTCATTATTTTCAAGGCTTCCATCAAAGCAGATGTAATTCACCTGAGTAACATTTATTAGATAATTATTAGAAAATAATTATTAGAATCATTGTCCTCCCAGAGGAATCCTCAGAGTTCAGTAGGAACAGCCTATGATTGAAAGAAAGACTTGAATCTTGCTTTGACTAGATAACATCACTACAGGCAAATTATTAATCTTTCTGTATCTTTATTCATTTAATCTCATAGGAAGATGGTATCTTTCTTTTAGGAACAAAATAGCAAAGTGCACTGAAAAGCAAATTCAATGAAAACTGCATGATTGTTATTTTTGCTATCATCTTTATCATGTCTTCTTAAGACTTCAATAGAACAAGAAAATGAGGTTCAAAAGAAGAAACTGAGCAATCTTCATATCCATATTTGTAAGGCTGAAGTCAAAAGTCAAAACTATTGGATAGAAATTAAGAAACCTATATGAAAAATTGCTGGAAACTTTAATAGTGATGTTTCTGTTTGTGTCAATGAAAAATCTTAATGACTACATGCATGTCAGTTTAGAGTGAAATAATTCAAATGCTTGTTTATCTGACTTAATGTAGACTATATTATTTTTATATTTTCCAGGTAGACAGCTCACAATATCCGAAGATACAACTTTTTTAATTTCCCATTTTTGTTGTTTACTAACTAGTTCTTTCCTATAAATAATAAGATGACTGTTATATTCATAATAATATACATAGTAGGAATAAACAAATTCCTTTTAACTCTAACTCTGTGAGATTATATTGCTACTAACAACTGATATGTGATTATCAATATATTGAAATATCGAGCAAATGAAGGACAAAACATAATTCATCTCAGTCAAGAAAAAATGGGTAGGGGAATGTTGAAGGACATAGAAAATGTTCATTCAGGTGGTATAAAAATGCAAACACCTAAAATAAAAAAAAAATATTAGTATCGTAAGCTTTTCTTTATCTTCCTCTGAATTAGCATTGAAAGAAAAAATGAGAACGAAGGGAAATGTTAAGGAATATATAGATAATATTGAAAATAAAATTAGAAATCAGATTCATAAAAGAATAAAGCAAATTTCAGGAAAATAAGAAATAGTTGAAAACAGGAATTCAGGAAAAGTACTTTCTTGATGTTCAAAAATAAGATTTTGATCTAAATAAAAGTACAAATTTGTGTTTGTATAAAGTTTTGCAGCTCCCACCAACATCCTGGTTCATAAAATATTTAGTCATATGAGAATATGTAAAATGTCATGGATTTATTTAGAAACAGCTCTAGAAGTAGGCATCTCTATTTTACCTCAAGAAATTATTTGAAGAAACCCAAAATCTTCCATATCAACTAAGAGGAAGGCGATAGGAGATAATTATAAATTACTACCATATCTTTCTCAAATCACTGTTTTAGTCTCCTACCTGATTTGTGCCACACTTTCCTAAAACAGAAATTAAAATGTATTAACCTCTTTGATCAGAAAGCATTTCTTAGTCTTCCTCAGTCCTTAGGGGTGAAAATCAACTTTTTTTCATGAACTACAAGAACTCGCATAATAGGACTCCTGTTTCTTCTAATCATGTTCTTCTCTTTATTCAGTATATTTTATTCACATGATCATACCTTGAACTCATAGAATGCACCAACCTAATGTAGTCAGAAGGCTTTATCACATGCAGCTTTTTTCTGATAGAATTTACTTTCTCATTCTCTAGATCTGAGCTTACATCTCACCTTCTAAGGTCTTCCTTTTTTCTTTTTCTTTCCAATTTTATCATCATTATTTTATTCATAACAATGGATTCTTGCAAGTGTGTTTGTTTATTTAGCATAATTATTTCATAATTCATCTGTATTGTAGCAGTTACCAGTACTTCATTCTTTCAATGTCAACAATATTGTAAGTCCTTTCTTAAAGCACGCTTTATTTAACAGCATCAATTCAATTTACTAAGTAATAGATTCTCTTAATTTACTTAATAAATAATAATGATATTTTAAAACAACTGTTTTGTAGTTCATGATTTGTTTAAAATAACAATTTTGACTGGTCTCAGCGAGGTATCTCTTCTGGTTTGGGTTGGATTATTCGTTCAGTCTTTCAAGTGCATGTTATTGTGTGCTTGGAAAACTGGCCTCTTCATTCATGTGGTTTCTCAGAATCTAGAAGTCTAGACCAACTTTTTCACATGGTGAAAGTCAGAGTATTATGTGCGTGTGTGCATGCCTGGAGTATGCTTTAGGAGTAGAGGGAAAAGAAAGAGAGGGAAAAAGAGAGAGAGAGAGAGAGAGAGAGAGAGAGAGAGAGAGAGAGAGAGAGAGAGAGAGAGAGAGAAAGAGATACAGAGTTTTTAGAACCATAGAAACATTCTAAACCTCTTAAAGTTTATGCTCTGAGTACATACACTGATGTTCACCAGGGTCTATTGGTCAAAACAAGTTAAAAATCAGCAAAAATCCAGAAGAAAGTAAATAGACGTCAGTACTCAATGAGAGAAGATACAGAGACATATCATAAAGGGTATGGAAACAGGGAGCTGGAGTGACCAAAAAATGTGACCTTTTTTTAGTTAACTTCACAGACTCTTATAAGTCACCCTATATTCCTTTAAAACCACATACCAAATGTTTCAGCAGTTTGATATTTGCTGGGTCATTATTTGCTACTCCTTCTATATAGTAAACTCAATGAGAGCAAAGACAGCTTCTGATTATTTTTATAACATAGTATTGACATGGGCTAGCATAATCTCTGGTATATAGTAGGAACTGTACGAATATTTTAAAATAGCATTAAAAAATAAGGAAACTGTATAGGGATGATTTCCCTTATAGTTTTACAAATATAAAAGTTCTTAAGACTTATATGTCTGTCATCTCTTCATAATCCCAGTAACTAGCAATAGCATTGAAATTTATAACAGCAATGGAAGAAAGTTTTTACAAAAAAATGGACAAGAACCTTGCATAACTAGAATTCACTGACCTATTAATAGAAGGGAGATAATTTACATTTACTCTGTGCATTCAATATGTCAGATGCTATGCTGATAAATTTGCTCACATACCATCACTTGTCTGCAAAGTTAGTAAGTGAAGAAGAAAGGTGACAAAAGAAATAGCATAAGGTCTATGATTGGAGAATTGGTACTTGAGTTATCTGGTAGAAATCTGGAGAAGACTGGCACATATAAGGTAGAAAGGAATTATATAGAGAATTCATGCTACTATATTAACTAAACCCCAATAAAATATAAGCTTGATATATATCCATCTTTCTCATAAGGAATTTCTCTCAGTATAATTCCAGAACTTTAGTCCTCTTCTCAAATACTGAATCTCAGACTACTTTCCTAGAACTCATTAATATTTAACAATGTTATGTAGTTGAGTTTCCATAAATTGCAATTTTAAGATGTCACAGCATCAGAAAATACTGAGAATTAAATGCTGTCTGTTTCTCAACAGTATTTATTTCTGAAATCGGACCAAAAAAATCTGACTTTTATATTGTTAATGCCCATATATAATGTGAATATGAAAAATTTGCTTTGTTTAGACAAGTGATAAGGAAGTGCAATCAGGCAAATGGAACATGTTCTCATAAAAAATGGAATAATCATTTTAATACTAATACTATATTTGTAAAGCACTATTTATCTTTTTTAAAGGAAAGGACAGGTAGGAACGAAGGTGAGCAGGCAAACAGGAAGAAATGAAGGAGAGAAGAGGTGGAAGAGCTTTATTTATTTTTTGATTTAGTTGTTCACATTTGTAGTTCATTCACCCCATCCCTGGGTCTTGACCCCTGGACCTTGGGATGCTTGTGGGACAGCTCCGAAGTGTAATAGACCACTAGGCCACCAGGGCGCACCCAAACGGTATGTATTTCTGAAACTCATTATGTAATTAAAATGTTTTGGTCAGTGAAATAAATTAATGAGATTAAATAATTTGCATAAGTCAGTCATAATTAGATACAAATAAATCTAAACTCCTAACCTATGGCCCAATGTCCTAGATGCTTTTTTTATCTGATTTATAAATGAATATGATCTATAGAATTGTAAGGATGCTTCTTGTATGAACCTTGAAAAAGTATTACGTATTCATTTAAACAGTCAATATTTATTAAAGAACATTCAAATTAAACTATAATTAGAAAGCTACAACTTAATTTAAGTTAACTTTCTATCTTATAATGATATATCTTCATGCTCAGGTTGTTTGTACAAGAAAAACCAAGTTTTCTAAAAACAAAATTAAAAACAATCTTTCAAAGAGAAATATAATAATCTTATTGTTACAGTTTTTGGGAGAAACCAAGCGAGCACTCTTTGGAAGTATTTTAGGCAGATTTATTACACACGTGGTCTTAGCTGGGATTTCTTCCCCAAAGAGCTAAGCCCAAAGTTCTGGTTAGAACGTGTTTGTATAGGCTTGAGCAAACACGGGAAGAGAGGGATGTAAATTAGGGGAAGGGGTTTCAAGCTTGGCAAGTTCTTTGCTGGCAAGCAAGCTTGGGTTACAGGAGGTGTCATGGCTTTTATTTATAGTTGCTGGAGGTGGTAGGCAGGCCCTTCCACATTATCACTCATGCTACCTATAATTCTATTTTCAAAATAAGCATATAACTTTTAATAATCCTAAAATATTTTATTAATCACAACAAATAACTTTCTAGATATTTGAGGTTTTGGGGTCTCAAACTTTTACCACCATTTATTTCAACGGCTGAAATTCAAGAAAGCTTTCCTTTGCTCTGTTGTGTTTTGTCTGATATGGACTAAATTGTATTCTCCTAAAATTTATGGTTGAAGTCATAATCCCCACTACCTCAGTGAACAGTCTTTGGAGAAAGGACCTTTAAAGGAGTAAATAAGATCAAATGACCTTATATGGAGAGGCCATAATCCACTATAACTAGTATTCTTATAAGAATAAATTGGCACATACAAGACAGACACTAGATATACACACAGGTCATATGAGAACATAGCAAAAATGTGACCATGTATAAACAAAGAGACCTTAGGGAAACCAAACCTGCCTTACAATTTTGCCTGAGGCTTTCAGCCTCCAGGAATGTGAGAAAGTAAATTTCTGTTGCAACTCAACCAGCCTGTGATATTTTGTGGGACTCCTAGGAAACAAACACATCTACCACAAACAAAAATATGTCGGTACTCAGGCAGAAGGCAACTGGCTTCCATTGCAACAACAGCAGTCATAATCTGAGAGAGCATCTTGGATCTAACAGAGTTTGTCAAGTTGCCATCTTCTTAGGAATCAACTCTTACTTCATCTTTCTTCTCTGAAATGGCTAATCTAAGGCTTATGCATATCCTTTTTGCTCAGAATCTCCCTTCTGACTGTTTCCTGACAGATGATCACAAAAGTTGATTGGATCTTAGCAGGTCCTCTATATCACACAACAGTATGTACCTCTTGCTGTTTTGACTGTTCCCTTACACATACCTGCCAGACTCATTGTACCAAACTGACTTCCCATTCATCGTTCTGTTTAGAGTGTATTGTTTGGAAATTATCCAAGACCGGTCACGCTCATTAGATTTGATCACCAGCATATGAAGGGGATCAGTACAGTGTAGGATTCTATGTAGTCATTATTATAGCCCCTCCATACTCAGTTGTTATATTGGACTGACAGATATCCAAGTAGAGATTGATTTTTGTTGTTGTCGTTAACAGATAATATACAGTGAAAGGCTCAAAGCTCACATCACTACAGCATATGCTCTTAAGAATTTCAGTGATAAATGAGATTGGTAAACCATTTACGCTGTTTTCATATCTACAAAATTCTAGGTCAAAGCCATGGAGAGGACAATGGACAATTTTTTTTCTTTTACTCTATGACACTTTCTTTTTACTAAAGGGTATAGAAAGATGATGATATTGAGATTTCTTTTTATTTATATCTTGAACAGCTCCATGGTATTTCAAGGGAAATGTGTATTTAATGTCATAAAGGCACTTACTTGGCCATTATATACTCCAGGAAAGAAAAAAGTGGGTACAACTGGCAATTTGAAAGACACATTTAGAGACTGTATCGCAAACACTGCAGGCACATTTGAGTTACTGATGTGCAGCCAATTTTTATAAAATGCTAACTTCGTGTGTAAAAGAACATTTTTTCTAAAACTGTACTAAGATTTATGCTCTGGATAGAAACTAAAGAATCATTAAAAGTGCTGGGGCTCCCCCTAATGATCATCAAATCAAAACAAGACCTTTTTTGACTTTCACACAATTTTTATCGTCATACCTTTGGGCAATTGATATTAAAGAGGCTAATCAACTTAGGTTTCTCCTTTACCCAAAATATTTAAGTTCCCTGGTGGGATGAGTTCTGCATGTTCCAAAAGGAGGTTAACTGCAATATATCTAAAACAGAACTCCTTATGTTGTTATCTCTTCACACTTGCTTCTCTTCCTACAACCTTCTGCTAGGGGCTTTTACTCAGTTACAGAAGCCAAAAGCTTAAAACTTTGCTCGTGATGTCCATATCCTCTTAAATGTGTGTTTTGTCCCCTCACCATAAATTTGAGTGTTTCTGTTCTAATTGAGAGTCATTGGCATAACTGATCTTAATAATCAGTCCTTATTTATACTTTTTTGCTTTGCTGTCATTTCTACTCCCATAGCCATCCTCTTCAGTGCTGTCTTATTTTGCTCATTTATCTTCTCTTCAGATCCCTTTACTTAAGTCCTCACTCAAATTTTTCATTCTCTCTCCTTTGCCTTAATGTGGCAAAGCATAATTTGATCTGTTTTCCCGATTATTACTGAAGAAAAATTACACTGTATCACCAATAACTACATGTGTCAGAATGATGAGAAATTATCTTCACTGGCTCTTAATTTTTTCAAAACTCCTCCCAAATTTTCTTGCAGTTGTGCAGGTGCTGTCATCATGAATTTCACAGACATTTGTCTAATAGTAGTGAATGAATGAATGAAACCTACTGGTTCTGAGGAAGATGACATTGTGCATCTTTTTTGGTCACAATGAGTAGAAATTTTCCATCTAATCAGTTTTTTTACATGGTCCTTACATTCCAAGGCAGGACATGAATTAAGCCCTTCCTCTTTCCCTCCTCTCTTTGTTAATTTTATACCTTGTAATATTCAGAAACAGTTAATCAATAGACTTCAATTTGACATGTAGAGAAATACACTTGTATCTAAAGATTAAAAGCCTCACAAACCATCTCACATTATCAATATTAAACAAAATTATAAAGAATTTTCAATCACTGAAAGCCATGGAAAGATTCCTGCAACACATGGAGATGGTTTTGAAATATCATGTACCATCAATCTCTAGGTGAGACAGTCAAAATCTCTTTGCATCTTTCTCACATGTTGAATCCTTTCATCTCATTAGATGAAATTATCATTCTAAGACCTTATTTAGCTATAACTACTAAACATGTCCTAATGTTAAACAATCTAAGCAAGGCATTTTTACCCAGAAGAGATATACTTAAACTGCATTATTTTGTCATTTTTATTTTAAAATAGGCAATCATATAATGAAAATATACCCCTTAAACACACTCTCAGAAAAATGTACATCATTAATGAATAATTCATGATTGTAATAGCATATTTTTTTTTCTTGAAATACGATGAGGGAAATGGTTTTGGGGAATAATGAACAGTCCTAAAAATAAAGCAAGTAATTAAAGAAGTAAAACCATTAAAAAAAAGTTTTCATAGAAGAATTGCTCAAGTTTGAAGAAGGAAAATATTTTAAAGGAAGAAGTATTAATATGTTAATAACCAGGAACATTATCTATCTCTTGAATTCTAAGAATAATCCAAGTTTTGGCTATAAATTTCCTCTGTTTGTACCAGTCATTGATGTTTCTTCAATTATGCTGTGCTTGTGATGGGAAAGTAAATGAGAAGAAATTCAGAGAATGATGATATCCAAAATATATAGTTGAGGCTGATTCAGAAGGGCTTTTAGGTAGTCTGAAAAATTAAGTATCTGGAATGCAGTGATGTATACATAACTGTATGCAACGATGTTTTAAAGAAATGAATGACTTAAGTCTATTTTATTTACATGCGTCATTTAAATGCACTGTGACCCTATTCATAACAAAAATAATATAATAGGAGAAATATATATATAACTCAAATATAAATGTGAAATCACTCTGAATTTTTTCATTAGGAGACATTCACATTGGTTTTGTCCCAGCTTCCTAAATAGGAAGAAAGAAATATTTTCATTAAAAACACTCTAATTTTCAAAAGAAATCAAAATTATTATGACATTACAGAGTCAGGTTGCCATTTCCCACATCTCTATTAACTAAGAAAATACTAAAACTGCCATTATGTCACCACATACATTATATATAAATAGATTGCACTACATAATACTATATATAAGATTTAATAGTCTTTTATGTTAAAATCCCTTATAAAATGAAATAGAACATGCCTTAACACAGTAAAAGTCATATATGACAAAAACATGGCCGACATCATACTCAAGAGTGAAAAATTTAAGCATTTTCCTTTCAGATCAGGAACAAGGCAAAGACATCCTCTCTTACCACTATAGTTCAAACAGTATTAAAAGTTCAGGGCATCACAATTAGATAATAAAATGATATTAAGCTATCTAAATTGGGAAAAAAAAGTAAAGCTATATTTACAGATGTCATTATAACATATAGAGAATTGCAAAATCACTAGTAAAAAGTAGTTAGAAATAATAAATGAATGCCTTAGCAAAGAAGTAGGCTCCAAATTAAAATTAAAAATGTTTTGTGTTTCTATACCCAAATAACAAACTTTTAGTGGTGAACTTATTTTGATATGTGTGTGTGTCATATATATATATGTATATATAAAGATGTTGATTTATGATGATGCATAGCTAAAGCGTATTTAATGTAATACAAGTCTTTCAAAATCCGCAGCTTATGATTTTGACTTTTTTTAAATCAAAACTTTCAATGTTTAATTGTGATTTCTGTTTTGAACGTCTAGCTTTGAAGGACTTGCTTCCAGACTATTCAACAAAGGTTGCGGGGGTGGCACTAGGCTACACTGAGGATCAAGGGATATCAGGCAACAAAGTGATCGTAGACAATAACTGGCATAAGACATTATCAAAGCTGAAGACACTTACTATGGATTAAGGGTGGTCTAACTACTTGTTTAAATAGTTGTCCACTAAGAAGGGGTATGCAATTATTTTCTCTTTTTCTCGAGCCTAAGTAAACAAATATTCATTAAATTAAATTGAAATATCATGATGCTTTCCATTCTAACTAAAAATATTTAAAATAATTATATATAAAATATTAGATTATATATTGATTAAATATCATTTAAAAATTTAACAATCTTGTTTTAATCCTATTGTACTTTTTCCAAAACTGAAAAAAATGACTTGACTTTGCTGTTCACTAGTAAAGGAGAACACGGGAGAAAGATGCTTTTTGTTCTAGCAATTATTCATGATTTTCAAACTTTTGGAAGCTCGTATTTACCTCTCATTCAAAGTTTAATTTAAAATAGTGTTAGAGCAATAAAAATATAAGTCAAAATAAAGCAAAATGGTGTTCTCTAAAGCACATAGAAGTATTACATGCAGACAACAATGGGGAGTAGTAGAAAATTTTGTTTTCTACCTTCTCTTCAGTGTATGTATACAAATCAATTTATTTGGGATTATTTTGGGCTCATTCAAATATGGCAAGCACTTTATTTTGTCCATATTGTATTCTCCGAATAGTAACCATTAAACTGTGCAAATCAGCAAATATAATTTTGTCTGAAACAATGGTAACATGGTGTTATTTTATAGCATTTAAAAGACTTTAGATGAAAGTTCATTACAAACATGTTCATGCATACTCATACATAGACACACAGACACACACATACACACACACACACACACACACACACACACACTTTCTGTTCCAAACTTGGATTGAATGTTTCAGAACAATGTGACAAAGAAACTATTAACTAAATAGTTACAACAGGTGATTATCCACTACTTGCTTAATGTTGATGGGTATTTGAAATTGTTTACAGTTTTGAACTGTTAGGATATTTCTAGAAAGATCTCTTGGTAATTATATGCACCTACATCTGAGAGGCACATATGGTAATAAAATTGCTGCATCATCAAGTAGGTGCATGTTTAATGTTATCAGTTATTGTTATATAATCTTCCAAAGAGTATTTTTCTAGTTGCATGTCTACCAGCAGTGTCTATTTACTTAAATCTTCACTGTCACTTGTTATCATACCTTTTCTTTATTAAAACTATTTCATCAATTGTGTAGTGATATTCTTAGTGCTTATAATTTAGATGCTGGTAATAACTAATGGAATCAAGCAACTTTTCAACAACTTAGTAGTCACTTGGGTGTCTCTTTGTACATGATTAAAATTCTTCCATATTTTTTCATTCTACTTGGTGCCCTGTATTTTTGTTAGTGATTTGTAGAAGTTCACTGTATACCTTGAGTAAGAGTTATTTGGCCATTATTTGTGCATCACATATCTTATGCAGCCACTAACTTGTTCTTTTTTAATCATCTCACATATAGTTTGATGAAGAGAAAACATTCTTAATTTTAATTTAATCCATGTACTTTATAATCATCTCTCTTCTTGTTTTTGTTTTATGTTTCAAGAAACTCTTCCCTATTGAAGAATTATAAAGATACCATTCTATGTTATCTTCTGGACTTTTTATTGTTATACCAGTTATATATTTTTTTATTTAAATTAATTTTCATGAAGGAACATTGCTATAGTATGAGATAGGTTCAAGGAGTGCATAACAATAAATCCTCTAATAAACCAAGCTCACCACCATCTCTGTTTTTCCTTCACTACACAATTGATCTTCCCATCCTAACTTGACTGCTCTCCTACCACTACTCTTCCTAAAACCATTGATTTGTTTTCATTTACCAAAAGCCTATTTTTGTTTTATTTAGTTCATGTTTGCTTGGTTTCTCTATATACCACATATGACTGCTACCCTAGAAAGCCTTTCTCCTGGTTTATCTCACTAAGCTTAAATCCCTATAGGTCCACCCATGTTGCTGCAAATGGAATGATTTTATCTTTATTGAGTGCATAGTAGTATCTATACATATTTATAGAATTATGTATCTCTACCAGACCTTCCTTATCCGCTCATCTAGTTGATACCGAGATTGTAGCTCAGTGTCAGTGGTCATGTCTCATGGTATTGGGAGAATGAACTCACAGACCAAAGAGGCAAATTAAAGTGGAAGAAAGTTTATTGGAGAAAGTACAGGTTCCCACACAGGGAGGTTTCCCAAGGAAGGGTTGCCACTTTGACTCAGGGTCTAGGGACTTTTATCTTTTTTACAGCTTTGTGTGGGCTTCCCAGATTGGTGCAATCCCAAACCTGGTATGTTAATGGAGCATTCAGCTGTCCCATTGGTTCCTTCTTATGATAAGATATTCTGGAATTAAATTTAGGATTGGCTGCTTTTACTTAAAGGGGCAATTACTCCCTTTGTCTTTGTCTCAGGGTGCTTATCTCTAGGGGGTGGGCCTACTTTTGTATCAGGTAGACCTCAGACTTTGTCACTACTTCCTTATTCTGTGTCCCCCTACTCTAACTACCTAAGGTCCATATTGATGGGCACTTAAGCTGTTCTCAGCTCTTGGCTATTATAAATAATGCTGAATGTCCAGCCCTGTCTTTTGTTACCTTCTTTAGTTGGAAGACTATTTTATCTGATAAAAGTGTGGTTTTATATGCTTTTCGTAAGCTACCATTTGATTGTAGATTATCTTCTGTCCACTGACTTTGAATTTATGCTTATTTTTCAAATGT
The DNA here is from genome assembly GCA_004363575.1 of Solenodon paradoxus. NCBI lineage: Eukaryota > Metazoa > Chordata > Mammalia > Eulipotyphla > Solenodontidae > Solenodon > Solenodon paradoxus. Next base: position 73,584 of record RJWH01000371.1, on the reverse strand, counting down.
AGATGAGTTTCTTACATGCAGCAGAAAGTTGGCTTATGTTTATAAATTCTTTCAGTCACTCCATACATTTTGATTGGTGAGTTCAATCATAAACTTTAAGGTGATTATTGATATGCAACCATTCACTGTCATTTTCTTTATTGTTTTCTGGGTGTTATTGAATATAATACCTTTGCTCTTCTATTTCTCTTCTTAAGTGCTTTGAAAGTATTTATGTTGTGTTTAAAATTCCTTTTAATTTGTTTGATCCATCATTTCTTCTATATCTCAGGTCTCTTTGATCTGTTTGACTTTCTGTGGCTATTTCTATGGGTTAGACTTCTCTAATTAAAGGACTTGGTTTAGAGTATCAAGTTGCACGGTATAGGTCTGGGTATTGGTCTGAATGCTGGACTTCCTTTAGTTGTGTCATCTCAACACTGGTCATATGGCTCTAGAGTCAGTCCTGCATTGAGGACTGAGAATTCAACCTACATGGTTGGAAATGGAGTAAGGAATGCAAAGTTTCCCCTGGAGTCACAGGCATGAATGACAAGGTATAAGGGGAGAGCACAAACAGTGGTTGGCCAGCTCCACAAGTAGGCTAAGAACCCAATGAACCCATAGAAGAGAGAAAGCTATGAACTGGTCTTAGTGGATCACACTCCCTTGTGAAATTCCCTTAGTCTTCCAGAGGAGTATCAGTAGGGGAAGTAAATATGACCTAGGGCCTGGGACTAGAATTTCAGAAAGTACAAACTGGTGAAGTTGTTTAGCTATAACTCCAGGCTGGCAGAAACTTTGTTTTAATGGAGTCTTAAATATTTTCCCCTTGAGAGAGGTCAAATGGAAAGTTCTTGCTGGGAAACTATCTGCTCAAGTGCTGCCAATTTAGCTGTCTCTCTGGCAGCCCAGGGAAAAGCAGTTGTAAGTGCAAACAGTTTCACACAAGTGTGCTAAAGTGGGGGTAAGGAATGTTCCCCCTAAGGCTTTTCTGCAGTAGATCATCTCTGTTCATAAGGAGGCTTTCCCTCTTTCTACCCACACTAAGATTTTTGGTTTCAGGTGTGCATCATTATAAATCAACATCTGTATACACTAAAATAAATTAATCGCTAAAAGTCTAATTCTATTCCCTTAACACATAGAAGGTATTGTATCACTAACAGGAATTCTATTCATCAGCAAGTTTGCATTACTAAGCAATAATACTGGTTTGACTCACTTTTTAAAGTATAGACATCAATTTGATAAAACAAAAAAGCCTAAATATAGAGTATTAAAAGTCCCTGAAAATTCTTTTGTCCAACACAACTGATTTCTAAACCAGAGTCTTATTTCCAAGTGGCTGGACTAAGTCTTACCATTTAAATAACATTATTTTTAAAACACAGTAGACTTTCTTACTGAGTGTAGACCATGTAAAACCCTAAGGACATAGGTTTGTAACTCAAGACCAGTGGGAATAAGTAAATACAGAAAAAAAGATAAATGAATAAAATAAAATAATTCAGATAAATAAAAATATTTTCTTCTTTATTTCCTTCATGATTCTTTTCCTCTCCCTTCCTTCTTCTTTTAAAAAAAATTATAAAGTACAGATCTTGGAGGCAGAATCTCAACCGCTATTTGCTATCTATGCTATCTTGAAATTTCCGAAATGTTGTATCTATAGCAAAGTTCCATCATTTTTAAGTAAGGATGATAATAAAAACCTATATTTTACATTAGTTTTGAGGATTAAATGAGTCAATATAGCCAAAGTATTTAAAATATTATCAGTTATTTGATAAATGATAGATGAAAGTTGACTGTCCTCATTAGATCAGTGGGTCAGGCAGTTCCGCATAATGTCATGCATCAATCAACTTGTCTACCCATTAACAATGGTTTGCAAGGTCTCCATTAGGTCATAACATACAGTGTGAATACTTTACTAGGTCTTATCTTTATGTGAAGTCCTCATTTGGAAAATAAAAAGGGGAGATACTATCCTCTACAACATGAACTTAAATGGAAATAATCTCCGTAATTAAAAAATAATATATATTGCATTTCAACACCAAATTTAATTGTTGAAATAAAGATGACAAGAGATACTTTTAAAATGTCTGGAGTACAATACTGGAAACTATAGTTTTCTAGATTCAAAATTAGTTCATAATTTCTGAAAATGTAAAGAAATAATATTAAGTGACCTGTGTCCTGAAAGCATAAGCACCATTTGTTTCTCTGATAGTTTTAAATTAGGCTCATGGACCCATAAATAATTTCTTTTTTGTGTGTGATCTAGATGCACTTAATTATTTTTTCCATATTAACTATGAGAAACCTTTCCCTCAGGAACAGATTATTTCATTGGAAAAATTAAGGGCAGCAACCTCAACTAGTCCAGTGGTAGGATCAGAGAACTCTGGGAGAAACTTCTTGAAGATAATAACATTTATAGACTATATGAAATTCCTAAAAATAATTAGAGGTCCATTATACAAGTGGGAAGCATTGAATTAGTGTTAGGCACAAAAAATAACTATATAGAAAAAGGTCATTATTAACACAAAGAAAATAAAATTCTGGGAGGAAAGATAAAGCAACCCTGGCATGCTGCATGCTGAGTCCTGAATGGTTTTATTTAGTCATAATATGATAAACATGAATATTCATTTAATCAAAATTATAACAAACTCAAGAGGATGGGAGCTCAAAAGTGTGCACGTGTATGATAGGGCCGGAAGATGAAAGAAAGATAAATTCTCCTCTTCTATAGTGGGAAACCAATAGATAAAAGCCTATTAATAAAAAATAAAGAAATAGCAACATAAGCATGTTATTTAGAGATATAGAGAGATCTTAAAAGATTCAGTTAATAAAGTTGAAAGTGGTTGCATCTGTGCAACAGGAAATGAAATGGGAAAAAAACATAGGAGCCATTTGACACTTTAAACGACATGCATATAGAAGTTTGATGAATATAAAAAGTAAATTGAAAAGTGCTGTACTATGCATACTAAATCTAAATCACATTCTAGTTGGAACACTTTAAGAATATAAAACTAAAAATATTTACTTTCCTACCAAAGGAAAAAACCTTTTAAAACTATAGAAACTGTAAAAAGTGAAATACTAAAGAAACTATAACCACTTTCAACTGCAGTAAATTTACCAAAAAAGAAGAAAATTTGACATAAGGAATTCAGAAATACATACATAATAAGCCATTTATGAAATATTGAAAATAATATGCTACACGGGAAAACGTCATGGTAAGTTTGTTACCATTTCACAGTTAGCAGGATTATGGATGACCCTGAGAGATGTCACACATCAAAGCAATGTTTCTTTCCAAACTTTAACATTCATAGCAAAACTAACACAAAGAACAGTCACATCAGTGACTTTAACAAATTTGTCAGTGATGATTTGAAAATTTTATTTGACTTCCTCATGGACAACTATTTTTGGTATTTAAAGTTTGTTTGTAAACATATTAATAATTTAAAATTCCAATATGTTCATTTTCAAATTAGCATATTATTATATAATTTTACATGTATTTAGTACTATATGATTTACTTGGTTATGGAACCGTAAATCTTGACTTAATTAAATACTTAACATTTATTAAGACATAGTTCTTGAACACCAGAGGCTTTAATCTGCCCAAGCTAGACATAGCCCTAAGATACAGAAACCAAAAAGAATGAATGGCACTTGTGATCATTTTTACCCAAACTTTTATTCAGCTTTCAAATGTCATCAATCATATGGACAGCAAGGCAGATAGAGAAAAATCCCGGTTTAAAACTTCAGGCAATAGAACAAGAACATGTATCCAAAGACCAAAATGGGTACTTTGTGCTATAGGTACTGGATCACCATGCAGAAAATATACCTAAGTAGAAACACAAAGTCAAAATATTTATTCAAAAATGATATTCATACATATGCAACTAATCAATGGTAAGTTCATGCTGTAGAAAAATTTTCAAATTATAGGGGAAAATAAGGAAAAATGAAATAAATACAGAAGACAAGTCTAGAAAGTCCCACAGGGGTCTAATATCCTTCCCTACAAAAATAACTGAAACAAGCAAGCAATAACAAAAACCCTAAACTATAAATAGAAAGTGAATAGAAAGAAGGAAAGTCACTGAAAACTTATTTTGTTCAAAATATATTATGCTAAAAAATAGAAAAAACACCAATAATAACAATGATGAGTTGATTAAAGTGGTTTTTGAGGAAGTCTCCTAAGACACAGAGCAGAAAGATCACCACATAGAAAATGAGCTAAACTTGACATTAGGACAGGCTTTTTAGGTGATTCTGCATTGTTAAATATTTCTGGTTCATAAGCATTAAATCTTGTAAAAAAGACACGTTCCAAAAGGAAAAATATAAATAGGCAGGCAGCACCTTCATCATCAGAAATAATGCATGTTACCAGTTTTAGAAACAAAACAAACAAAAAAAGAAAAAAATTTGGCCAAAGGTGGGAAACAAGATATGTACCAAAAGGGGAAGAAAAGACAAGGTGAGCAGGAGAAAATCCCCAAATAACTGTTCATCTTGTTACAGTTGGCATGTGACCTTACCAAAGTAAAACAAAGGGAATTAAAAAGTTCTTCAGGGTTATGTTTTCCTAATCATTTTATGCAAACCATTTCCGCTAAATATATTATTTACTTTCCTTTTGAGAGTTTTTGCATTAAATTAAGTATAAGTATGTACATCTATGACACATAAGAAAAAATTCACAGCAGAAATCAGTGGTAATGACTTAATTATTACAAACTATATCCTTTAAAAAATAGAAAACTGATAATTGATATTGATAAAATTAGCGTATTTGTCAATCTGATTTTAATATAGCAATAATGTTAACTTTTTAAGTTAATATGCTGTTTCTAATAACAATATCGTAATACTGCTGGATAACTAGAATACATTGTACCTTTTCCACCTATTTTCAGGGTTACCTATTCTCAATGAATTATTCTTGTTTTAGAAGAATATCTAGAATCCAGTTCATCTTTTCAATAAATTCATTGTGTAACTTAGGCAAATCACCCAAATTCTCAAATCATCATTTTCCAATCATTAAAACAAGGTGATTATAATATAGTCACATAATTCCATTTGGAGTGATTCCTGCAGATACTGTAATATAGCATATATAGACATATATATTATACATATATTCTTAATATTCTCAATATTGTAAGATAATCTTTCATTCCTTTTTTTCAGATTAAAAAATACCTTGAATTCAGGAGACATTAAGTAACCTGCATAAAGACATGCAAATATGAGTGGGTATTCATAGCCCAGTCTTTCTCTTCTACAATGTAGTACTGCATGTAGATGACTGTAACAAAATAACTAATATCTTATCAGGCATCAAAGAGCTAATAGCATGAGTAATTAGACATGTTAATTTTTCATGCTATTTAATTCGAGAAGCACTAGAAAGTCTCCTCCATTAAAAGCTATCTTCCATTTTTCATGTATTAACACTGGGGATGTATTTGTGATTCCAGACATCATTAAAATAGTAATTGAAATACAACAACATGGTACATATCATTAACTATCTAGTGGTTAACAAGGTGGTTCAAGGATAAGACACAGTATAATTTTCAGTAGAAAGTAGTAAGAATATGAGCAAAAGTTTAGAAAATTCCCCCAAACAAATGCCACCTACTTCAGACATTTTCAACACTTGGCCAAGAAGACAGGTATTCTTTTTCAGTATTTGGAAAAGCAAATCTGGAATGTTGGGGAGGGAGAAGACTAAGACCCTAAGTCCTTTAAGATCAAATATAAATGTTGAGAACTTCCAGTAGATAGAAGTATAGAAACCCATCTGATTTCTAAGAAGTTAGTAAGGAAACTAATTAGAAATTCAGGATTTAAAAAGCTAGTAGAGGTAGTCAGTTTTATTATAGGAAATTTTCTGAAAAGAACAGCAGTTACTCAGCTGTCAGAGATGTTTTCTCCTTTTCAAAGAGAGCATTCTGAAAGAAATGGACAGCAGCAAGAGGAAAACAGACATCTCCTACTGAACTCACCCTCCTTCATACTTCACCCACTAAGTCCCTCAAAATCAGTGCAAGTAAGTGTCCACAGATGAAAGACTTTTGTCATCTCAGATCAGAAAGCAAACTTGATTTCACTTTGAGACTGGCATGTATCAAAAGGTTATTAGCATTCTTGGCATTGAAGATCACTCATCCTATTCTCCTTGAGCATCTTCCTCAAAGGACCAAACTTAGCAAAGGTCTTACGGAGTTAGAAGCACTTCTTCCTGCCAAAATATTAATCAACAATAAAAATACTATGTAACAATAATAGGCAGCTTGGCCAGAGTTTTTCTGTTTCATGCACTGTACTACTTCCTTTACAAAATCTATTTTAATATTCTCAACCTTATAAGGTAACCACTGAATTTTACATTTGAAGAAATTCAAAATTAAAAAAAATGTATGTGGCATGACTAAAACAATGCAGATATTAAGCAACAGATAATGACTTGAAATTGATTCTGAATGCAAAGTTTTATTAGTCACTAAATAAGCAGACATTTGTTTTAAAGTGTTCTGATAAGGCTTTTTCGAACTGAACATGGTTTTTGGTAGTATATGGAGTAGACCTCTCTCTGTCTCTCTGTCTCTCTGTCTCTCTGTCTCTCTGTCTCTGTCTCTCTGTCTCTCTCTCTCTCTCTCTCTCTCTCTCTCTCTCTCTCTCTCTCTCTCTCTCTCTCTCTCTCTCTCTCTCTCTCTCTCTCTCTCTCTCTCTCTCTCTCTCTCTCTCCCCCTCCCTCTTTATCTCTCTGAATAGTTATAGATATACTGTGTAGAAATAAATATAACTATATAACATTGACAAAAAATAATATATATTTCTATAAATGAATAACATAACCCCATATTGCTTCATTTAAATAACACTAAATACTTCTGTATCTGTACTTTATCACGATGAAATGGGAGAGCGAAACACAGGTTAAAATCTTGAATAGCTAATTCCTAGTTTTAAAAATGTTATTTGTTGAATAAGATTGTGAACGCTGAAAATTCAACTTGTTACTAAAAACATTTATTAGGCCAAGGTGGTTGCTGACATGCTCATAAAATGTTTTCATAAAACACGCAGGAAAGAAAACAGCTAAATCAAATGGTTCATAAAAACTGTTTCCATAGTCTTATTCAGAAAATAACTTTGCTGTGCATATTATTATCTGAAAGTACAAGCTCAGAGCAGAGTCCTGGTGGAAAACGTTAATCCGTGTGATCAAGATTGTAATCCTTAGTTATCTAAGAGGAAAAACAAAAGGCCCAAACAGGTGAAGAGTGATGCAGACAGGGCAGCTCACTCTGACTAGAAGGTAACACTTAGGTGATGCAGAGCTCGACCTCAAGCAGGAAGAACAGACAGCTGCTGTGGTGCAATTGAGAGTGCTGGTCACCAGGGGCAAGTATCTGAACTATCTGGGGACTGCAGGGCTTTCATCTGCTCCGCAAAAGCGTCAGGACTCCTGATCCTTTGGGGGATATAGATCCTTCAGAGAATTCATTAGAAAACAGTGCACAACCCACATATATGTGATATTTTATATAAAATCTGGGGTGTCCTAAGTCTTTAGTGTTAGAGTGCTAACGATCCCTAAATTAAGTGATCATTACAGTCTTTCCCAGATTTTGTACCCTTTCCTCCCTTTAATTTTTTCTCTTTCTAACACAAAAGAAGATATTTTGCACAGAATAACTAAAATTTGACCTGCTCCTTGTAACTATTTCCAGAGTTTTGATATCATAAGAAAACAACTAAATAATAAAAATGATAGTTTTGCACTATAGATATGTTATGTGTATATATACATGTAACACATATGTAATATGTATGTGTGTATATATATTTGTGTGGTTATACATGTGAGGAAGCATAAATTTTCAACATCGTCATTCCAACTGAAGTCTGGGTTATCATTGTGAGTATTACTGTCCATACCTTTCTAACAACCCTAAAATTATCAGAGACTGTATTCTCTCTTTCAGGAAAGTCTGAGGCAGCTAAATCTTTGACAAAAGGGAGATGAAAGATAAACAGACATCAGAGAGACAAGATATTCTGTGCTTTAAAAAGCATCACTGTGGACTCTGACCTGATCATGTCCCTCCCACAGATAAAATGTTCTTGGGGTCAAACTAGATTTTGAACTAGCTACCTAGACAATTCTCTAGATGTGGTGCCCCTCAAATAACCTGCTTAACTAGCCCTAAGGCTGTCTCCAAGACTGCTGAGAGTCTTCCTAGGCCTAAAAATTGGCTGAGTTGACTATTTCCTAAGAGTGTGAATGGAGATGGAGCAGAGAGGCTAGGATATTCACTTGTATTTGATGAATGCCATGGGGTAGAAAACAAGCAGGACTCTCTGCAGACCTGCAGCTGAGGCTGAATCAACATTTTTATTTTGTAGAAAAAACAAACAAAAACCCTGTCTTGTCTGAGGTTTTTGGAAGCAGATTTATGAAGGTAGTTAGTTAGAATATACTTTTTAGTTAGTTTGTCTGCTTGTCCTATAATTTTTAAATATTTAGAATCATAGAACGTATACTTTCATTCATAATCTTGCTCAATGACTATAAGTGGGTCTATTCATTGCCCTCCTTCAAGATTATATCTTTACACTCAATTGAAAGACTAAATTGCCCTCATCAAGTTTCCTCAGGAGTGAGGTAGCCTATTTCTTCTTCTACTAATTTTCACATCTATTATATAGTATATATTCTATGCCACATGTTTTATCAACACAAACCTTGTTTGCAAATCAAGTTTATTTTTAAAAATTATTATTATGATGTAGGTTTTTAAGGTTTCACTTAGAAGACTAGCAATAATAAAGTCCAGAATGTTGTGAGTACCTCTGGAAGACTGAAAGTAAAGTCTATATACAAGGAGGTTTAGAAAATAAGCACAGAATTTTAATATTTCATTGTTATCTCACTATCACATCATTTTTCAATTTTGTCACATAATGAAAACATGCACAAAGTAATGTCATATAATCACTTAAGGCTAATAATAGATTGGGAGTTTAAAATTCGCAAGGTAGAAGAGGTAAATGTTCAAACTACAGCAAAAATATATACAACGTATAATGTATACAATGTATAATATGTGTATTATATATATAGTACTTAGACTTTTCTTGTATTCAAGGACCCAGGTTATTCTTTCTGTGACACCAATCTTCTTGAAAACACCTTAATACATACTCTTTTCAGATTAAAAACACATTTAAAACATTACACACGAAAAAAAAAGAGTATTGCAAAAACAACTCAGCTGTCATGTTTTACTCTCCCTCCTCCTTTCCACACCAAAAACATAAAAATTACACAGTGGAACACCAAAGAAATGGTTTAATATAGAACATCATTAGTATACAGTTGATATGAGAATACAATGTATGTTTTTCATTACATTGGAAAAATTTTGACCTACATTTTCAAAATAATGGCTCTAGGGTCTTAAAAAATTTAGAAAAATAATTTTCTAGACATGAAATTATGGTGGCATCAATGACAAAATGACCATGCCTGCATTTTTAGAAAGCAAATAACAAAGGAAGATAATGAATGTGCACTTGTGTAGCTCAGGAAGCTGAGGTTCAGATCATGTAAAGTCCAATAATCCATGTTTAAGACCCAGGCCTAGGCAGAAACACAAATAAACAAAGGAAGAGGATAAAAAGTTATCATATCCTAAAATTCAGAAAATTAATTTTGAAAAATAAATGCAAAATATGATAGCGTGATTTTCTCTCAGTGATGACAAACCTTCCCAATGAAGATAACCAATGGAAATAACTACAGATTTAAATTGGTTGTACTGAGAGTGTTAACTTGGCTTCTATATTAAATTGGCTTTTATACATCATTATTGGCATCGCATATCCTATGAAATTCTAAAATACAGTGAAAAAATGCATCTTCTTTGAATAGATCTGTTAGTTCCTTAGATTATACAGAACCTATAAACGTTAATTAATTTCATATTTTCTGCAAAAGATTTTTATTGACAATAACATCACTCACTTGTAATTTATAAGCTAACAATATTTATTTAGAAAAGAAATAATCTTAATCATAATCTTGTCATGATTGATATATTTCTTAATGACCTTAGTATTGCATCACTGATTTCACCCACTTACCTAAGCATTGCATTGGGCTTTATAAGTTTTTCTAATGGTTATTCACCTATATAGACTTTTGAACATAAATTGAAAGTTGAAACTTTCATGTATTCAATTACAGGTGTTATGATGCCAATTTTTATTTTTGTTATTTAAATCAACATGAGTCAGGCTGTATAATATTGGCTCTAAAAAGTGTTCAAATTCTCTCTGATCGGGAAAATTATTTATCAAAAATAAATTATTTTAAACACATAGCTATTAAACTTTAGATATGCAAGCGAGCTGCTCCATATTTGGTTCGGCTCACAGAGTGTAATGATAATTTGTTTATTTACACTGTCTGACAGGATTACTTCACAATGATACCTGGATAGTTTCATTGAAATCAAATCAAATCCTTGATCAACAGGTGGAATGTTATATTCAGATTCAAAAGCCCATACAGAGCTTCAATATTTAAATTTTATAGTCAAATAATGTGTTTGCACAATAAAAGGTGAATATTCACTAATAAAAATTATCTTAACAGCACAAAATAAGTTATTTGCTAGAAACTCATTTACATATGAATCAAAAAATAAAATATAATTATCATTAACCCGTTGAGTACAAAACCTTTCAAACTATAGAAAGACCTTAAGGTTTTATGTTTTCTATCTCTCTCTCTCTCTTCCTTTCAATGTCTCTCTTTTTTTCTTGCAATTAGATATACTAGATACATTATTTTTCAGATCTTGCTATAAAGTTCCCCTCTTAAGAAAAGGCTATAGACATAAAGCTCAAATAATGTACACAATAGCATTTTTTAAGTTTAGGTTAAAGTTTTAGGTTTACTAGTAAAACCTGAATTTATGATTATTTAGGAGCATCCTGAATGCCATCAAGTGACAAAGATCACAAAGACAGGACCTCTTAGAGAGTTTCAAAGCAAACTCTTTTATCTTTTCTGTTAATGGTTTTCACACCCCTCTCCTACTTCACTCCCTACCAACATGCATAAGCACTGCTGCTTAATGATTGGAATTATAACTAATGACTGAGGACTGTAGACGATATTGTAATTTATTTCTTTAAAAATTTAGTAAATCTTTTATAAGACAACTTGCCATTGTTTTAGATATTGTTTGACTCATAAAATAAAGGACAGAGTGAGGTCAGAGAAATCTTCAAAATTTTACTGTACAAGCATTCTCTGTCTAAACTATAGCATGACATATTTTTCTGATCCTCAGACCGGTTCTTACTGGAAAAGGATTAGTCTGATTCATGATAAAGCAAAAAAAAAATCACTGTAACTTAACAGGTCACAAGCGCTTTCCTAATTTTATCAAAATAAGAGCCTCCCTTGTGATATACAACTGAATGCCATCATGACTCTAAGTATGCAGGAAATTAATGAATAATGAACTAGTTGGACTTGAATGTTATCAGAGTCCCTGTCTATTCCAAAATGCATTATCCATCCATATAATGATGAATGTTTGCATCTAACTTGACATCTGCTACATCAAGGGCAAAGTGATTTTGAGGTCTATTATTCTACTTTCTATTTTGTCTCCCATTCCCACTCCACCTCTGTCAAATATCTGTCATCTAGTGCATTAGCTTATAATGCCATAGTAGCCAATGTTAACTAACATAATGGGTTCAGTCAGTACCAATTTAATTCTTATAATTCTGTAGTTGAGAAATCCAACACAGATCTCACTAGGCTAAAGCCAAGTTGTCATCAATCTAAATCAAGGTAACAATAGATTTTATTCCTTTATGAAGCTAACACGAAAATTTTGATTTTTTGTTTGTAAAGATTGTTGATAAAATTCAACTCTTCGTAGCTGTAGAGCCAAAGTCCCTGTTTTTTAGTTATAAACTGAGATCTATCCCCAGCTTCTAGAGCTAACCATATTCCTGGTTTAGCTGGTTCTTCCGTCTTCAAAGTAAACAACAGAGATATTGAGTCCTTTTCATGTCACATCTCTGACTAACATTTCTGCCAGCCTTTTCACTTTTTAGGACTCATGTGATTATGCTAGATAATCTTAGCTGGGTAATCCAACTGGATAATTTAAGGTAGCATCCCCATCTCAATATCCGTAGCTTTAATTCCATTTGTAATCTTAATTGTCTTTGTTATATAACTTAATATAGCCACAGGTTCCGGGAAGTAGAACAAGATGCCCTTTTTTGGGTTTTCTTGTTTTTGTTCTTTTCTATACTTCCCTGTTCCTAAATATCTCTTCCTAAAATTGGATAGTTTATTAAATCCAGGGTGAGATTCTACATATTTCCCCAAGTAAATATTTACTCATTGTTTTTCAAACAGAGCCCTTTCAATAAAAAAGCTTCAATTCTCAGTTATCGTTTTAAAGAATGTATATGTACACACCTTGTAAAACCACACAATCAACATTTCAAGAAGCAGAGTTCTTCATTAGCATTAACTAGTACAAAATATTTGGATTTCTACAAATATAGGACTAATCAAACTCCTTAATCTTCCTGGGTCTCAAATTCTTATAACAAGAATGATTCTCTCCACGTTGAGAATAAGAGTATATAATGGGTATGATTTTATTATCTTGTAGTAGAGACAAATTTTTGATCCTGATGAATGTTCGGTAATGTGTCTTCATCATATTATCTGCTTTTTCTTTTTTGTCTTCTTTTCCTTCTTTTATTTTTAGCTTACACTTGTATTACCTTTTTTGTTTTTGTTTTTCTCTTGAATTTACATACCAGTAATTTGGGGATGTAAAAATCAAATTATAAATAAACTTAAATATATTTGGAATACATGATAGAATATATTGTTCCTTAGTAAAAGAACAAAAGAAAATCTTTAGGAAAGCAACTTGATCTGATTTATTTTAAAGCATAGAGGCTTAAAAGCTGAATTTTATCCCACAGTTTATCTAAAATATCTATTAATATCTTCTATGCTTCAAAAATAAAATAAATGCTACTTTAAATTACTGTTTTCTACTTTCATTTACATTCTTTTTCCAATACCATTCCCCTGAAATAGGTTGATGTTTTGGAGATTTTCTATTTTCAAATAGTAATGTATTTTTTCAAAATAAAATAATAATAAAACCCCCACTAGCATTGCTAGTCAACCTGGGAACTCAAAATTAAATTACAGTCTTCTGCACATTCCCACTATAAAATTTACTACCCAAACTTTAAAAATGTGCTGATGATGCACAAAGGAAAATGAAATCCATTTTTTGGGGGGAAATAAATTAAATCTCTGCAATGGGCAGGCACAGTCCCTAAGCAATAGCCTTGAATCTATAAAGGACTGAATGCTTGAAACCAGGACGTGTATAAATTCAAGAGGAGAGGTCATATCCTCTTTATATATTTTTCTGGTTTGAATATAGTTCATACTCTTTTGCTAATATCCCATTCATCAATATATTACCAAATTTTATTAAAGATCAAATAAATAAAAATGCATACTATCAAGATTACTAATGGACCTACAACATAAGCATAAACATGCCATTTATAGGATTAGCTAATCATTAACATTTCAGTCCTCTAACTGATTTTTCATTTTGAGCAGGAATTCAATATGTTATACAACTAAATTCACTATTAATCACTGAAAATATTTTAAAACACACATGAAATGAAATCTAACTTTTCACAATTAAGAAAAAAGGAATATTTATGAAATTCAATTTTTCATACTACTTCCTAAGCAAAAATGTAAAGTGTAGTAACAATTGATGTAGAAGTGCACATAAGTGAAAAATAAAAATTTTCTAAAAGATAACTAAAATAAAATAAAAAGGAAAACTAAGAATAAGGAATCAAATCAAATCAGAATTTCCATGGGATATTCAAAAACTGAGATTAAAGGTCAATGATTATTTATTATTTGCATCCCAGGAAATATTATTTAAAATATTTTGTAAGGCACTTTGAATTGTTATACAGAGACTGAAGGGAGAAAAAAAATAAAACTTTCAGTTATTCATCCACCCACTTATGTGTTTGCCTGTCTACCTCAGAATATTTTCAGAGTGAAAAATAACTATATTTTTTAAGAGCTGTGTGCTCCTTTTAGTGTTGATCTGCTGTTGTTTATAAACTAGTTACTATATTAAAAGGTAGAACAAGATATGACAGTTCTTTAATTCCACGTTCATAAGCATTACACACAATTTATCCCTTTGAGAATAAAAGGTAAAATAGCTATTTTATTTCTCTGTTTCCATTTTCTGCAATGTAGAGTTTGCCATAATCTCTGTCTCATAAGGTTAGAGTGAGGATTAAATGGTACCACACATGTGACTTTCCTAGGACTGAGTTTAACATCTATCAAGAGCTCAATAATTGTTAGTCTTTATTTCTATTACCTTAATTTGTATTCATCGTTCAGTCAATCATGCTCACTCTTCATGACCTCATGGATTAGAGACTCATGTACTCTCATGTGCAAACTATTACCAAGACAACCTCTTGTTCAAAGAGGATCTGGCCAAACTTCATTGCATCCCTGAAGTTCACTGGAGAACAACCACTAGGGACACACTGAAAGCAAAGCAAGTTTTATTAGATTGTGTCAGCATTATAGAAAGCAGTCTGCCTGAACCATGAGCTTCTCTAAAGTGAAGAATTAAGAAAACAAACTTTGATAATTTTGAGGATCCAATAAGTCATTTGAAAGTTCTGTCAGTGTTTAGCCAGAATTTGTAAACGCAGCAATTTGTTTGAATAGTCAGAATTCTTACCTTTAGAACATAAAAACTGTAGTCAAATTAAGGTTAGATTGGTTTGGTTAAGGTCTTGTTATTAACATAGGAGAATTAAAAAAGAGTTTGTGTTTAACATGTCTTGCAGTCTTGGTTTGATACAGTTTATTTTATGACTCATAATAATATTTTACAAGTTGTGGTTTAGATTGAATTCTGAGTTTCTTCCTATCACAGCCCTCAGGGTCATTTTTCACATCATTAAAAATTAGCTTGCAGGCTTCCAGTAGTTCTGGTGAAAAAATAATAGTGTATTGTAGGTGAGTGTTATAATTGGAAATGAAAATAAATAGATAAACTTGAGGAATATTTATGAGACAGAACTATCAAGTTTTAGTGACTAATGAGATGCAGAAGGTAAAAGAAAAAGAAGTAACACAGATGCCTGCCAAATGTCTAAGTCTACAAAAAAACTGACAAATATACATCTACACAGAGTAAAAAGCAAAAAAAAACCAAACATATCAACATATCATAAGTATAATACTACCTAGTATTTAACTAAATTATTAATGTTAAACTGAATGGAAAATCAAGTGATCATATAAAATATGACATATTCCATAAAACAGCTTTCATGTTTTTAAGAATAAGGAATTTTAAGCATACAAATTAAGAAAAATGGCAATAACTTTTTTTAATCTATGTAGTTGAGAAATTGCATTTTACTAGATTTTCAGAGTAATATTTGTTATTATTCTTTCTATTTCTATCGAAGCAACTAATTTACAGTATTATATATTTCACATGTACAGCATTATATTTCAACATCTGGATATACTACATTATGATCATCATCTACAATACAATTTCCATCTACTACCATTCAGTTGATTCCCTTTATCATTCACCTCCCTCTTTTACTCCTCTGTTAACCACCATTTTTTCTCAAACATAAGTGGTATTTTGTTTTGTTTGTGTGTTTATTTTATTTCTTTATATTCCACATAAATAAACAAAGTTACATTGCATTGTCTTTCTCTGACTTATTTCAGCTAGTTTAACACCCTTCAGGCATGCCCATGTTCATGCATCTGTTTTTTATATATGAGTTCGAGTCCATTGTATATGTATTCCACATTTTCTTTATCCACTCATTCATCAGTGGACTCAATGTTTTACCCATACCTTGATTTTTGTAAATAGATATTGGAATGATATAGGAGTGCACATATTTTTCAATTAGTGTATTGGTATTCTTTGGTTAAATATTCAGAAGTGAAATAGCTGGATCACTTGGTACTTATTTCTATTCTTTTGGGTTTTTTTTGAGAAATCTCCACATTTTTGAGTTATTCATAGTAGCTGGAGCAGTTTACCTGCCCACCAACAGTGTACATTCTTTCTATATTTTCACCAATGCTTGCTGGTTCTTGTTTTTTGATAATACTCTTTCTTATAGTGGAAGGTGATACCTCAGTGTGGTTTAAATTTACAGTAGAGAAATGAAAATTAAAACCTCAATGAATACTTGATTTTGTCTTTGATGTTATAGTCTGATAAAAAATGCACATGTCCAATTTGTTTAATCATTTTGGTGGCAGAGATTTTAATAATTCTTTGATTTTTATCCATGTAAAAGTTGTTTCTCTTCACTGGATAGCATCTCCAGCACTCATTGCTAATATCTTTGCATTCGCACACAAGAGAACATTTAAATAATGCTCTGCATATGACCTATGTTTCCTAACATTCACGTATGTACAGACCAATAGTAAATCAGAAGTTCCTTGATGTAAGCATTAAGGAAAGCAGTCGAAGAGAATGAAATGAACCTTATAATTCAAGCCCTATTAAAAGGTCTAGCTTAAATCTAGAAAATTATTACACAGCAGAGTTGATTTACAAGCTTCTTGAAGAACTTTCTGATGTAGAACATGTGTAAAATCTACCTCCCCAGGGACAATTTTGATCGTATTGTGCTTTCCTTATATGTTCAACTAATTAAAAAAAAATTCTGTAGGAACTTAGAATTCAAGCTGAAAAAGAAAAACAAAGTCAGAGTCTTTCCTCAAATATGCTACAAAATCACCCAATATAGGCTGCTGATATTCCATTCCAGTGTATGCAGTTAGAATATTCATCTCTAGCTGAATTATTCATCCTTTGGCTTTACTGTCATTGTGAATAACCACCCTTATCTCTTTAAGATGTCACTTTCTCCCCTTCAATCTAAAATTAAAGACATTTCTAGATGTTCCCACACCACCATTTATAGGCACTCCTAAAGCACTTATCCCCATGAAGGATTTGTCATTCAGAATTAACCATTCATACCAAACCTGTGCACAATGCTTTTTTTAATAGTCAAACATTAGAAAAAACCCAAATGTCCTTCAACAAGTGAAGGGTTAAAAAAATTCCAGTGCATTCGTATCAGAGACAACTACTTAGCAACTAAAAGGAAAAAAACTGTTGATATACAAAACTACTTGGAATGATTTCCATCCAGGTATTTAAGGTAAGGAAAAAATTATCAAAGGTTTACATAATTATATTCATACAACCATCCTAAAGTGACACTATTTTTTGCAACTTCTTGTTAATCTATAATAATTTCTAAATATAAAAATTAATGAAAATCTGTATATATTATAATGCAGTTCAACTTGAAGGCAAGTTTTTTTTGGTGAGTGAAAGGCAATCAATATGGAACACTAAAAGAGTCCTTGTAAAGGACTATTTATACGTTTAAAAAAGAGTCAGGGAATACAGTATTTGTAAATAAACTACTTATTAGACTGACTAATATCCTACATTCTTCTTTTCCTGTCAGGGAAATCTCAGAAATTGGATTGATTTCAAATGATCACATTGATAGAATTAACATAAAATATAAATAATATAGGATGCTAGCAAGATTACGTGGTTTGTGAGGACTTACCTGCATATCCTCTTTGTGCTGTCATAAAGTCAATGAAGAGAAATTAAATTCTTTAAGAATTTAAACACAATGACACACTTATTAAAATGCAAATAAGTTGTATACTTGTCAAATAACTAACTGCCCGGTAGAAAAGTTTACTTCAACAAACTGGTGTTGCAAATGAAAATTTAAACATATAGGAGGGAATATAGGTATAGAAAGAGATGCTTCATAGACACTGGTATTTTACTTCCAGGTATGTACCAGAGTGTATACTTGAGAGGAAAGCTTTCTGCTCCAAAAATGAGGGATAAGAAAGGAAAAGTGAACATAATTGAACCAAAAATTCAATTAGTTTATGTTTCTCTGATTTTCCCTGTCCCAAAAGATGTTCAGAGACAAATGAGATTCATTGTTGTGTCCTGGAGCAGGTGAAAAGAATGAGCAATATTTCATGTCTTTACCTTTGGGCACAAAAAAATGTGAGAACATATTCTCCAACAGATTCAAATGCTAAGTATCATGAATGGGGAAATTATATTATTTCATATATTATTGCAATATTTCTAATTGAATTACATGATTTGGTTTTTAAATAATGTTAAGTAGGAAAAATGATCATAATAATTTGCAACAGGAATAGGTTGATTTGTTTCCTAAAATGCTTTTTAAATTTTGTTTTTAGGTATGTAATCAGTTTTTACTAATGCTAATATTTAGAAAAATCAATTTTTCATAAAGTTAGAAATATTTTATTAGATGTACTCAAATAACAGTCTACCAAAGTGTCCTAATATTTGTTTTTGCAAATGAAATTTTATTGTAACACAGCCAGTTTTCCTGTGGCCTTCCAGCAACCTTGGTATAGCTTGATCTTCAACCAGTTGTAGCAGAGACCTATGGTCTTAAAAGTCAAAAATAATTGCTATCCTGGCCATTTACTAAACCTGGTTTAAATAAAATCCCTTCTTTAAAAATTCACAAAGCATGTTTATCTTTTTTAAACAAAGTAATGTGAAACCTTAATATATAAACTTGACACCTGGTTGACATATGAGTGTGAAAATGGCATCCTATTTTGAAATATAAATTAAAAAATTAACCTGGGCCTGACTTTCGTCATACATCCCCATGAGGGAGCTACAAGTAGGGATCTACCTGGGAGAGTCCAGGCTGGTCTCCAGAGACAAGGGGTGAGGGAAAACAATCCCCGCAACTCAATCTTTAACCAAAAACAAACACAGCACAGGTTGAAAGTCTAAGGCTGTGGAAAAACATACAAGGCAACAGTGATGAAAGGAAAACAGTAACTGAAATACTAACTTTAGACAAGTTAAATTCCTACTGAAAAATATATCTCAGGTAAGTAAGGGCACAATGTTATGGCCACAAGCATAACTCACTAAGAAGATGTAACTATCATTATCATATGCACCAACAGCAGGACCATCTAACTATAAAAAACAAACACTGACAGAGGTTGACATTGATAGTGACCAATAATACTGCAGTACTTCAATACTCCATGAACAACAATAGATAGATCATCCAGACAGCAAATTAACAAAGAAATAAGGACTCTAGATGAAACAATAGAGCACATGAACCTAACAGACATATTCAGAGATTCTACCTCCTCCCCAAAAAAACTTCTACCCTTTGCCCAAAAAAAGAATATAAATTCTTCACAAGTGTACATGGAACATTCTCAAGGATAGACCACATCTTGGGACACAAAACATGTCTTGGGACACAAAGCATATTTATCAAATCAAAATTATAGAAAGCATCTTCTGTGATGATAAGGAGGTGAAACCAGAAATGAACCAGAAGAATAAAAACTGCAAGAATCACAAGATGTGGTTAAATGCATGTTTCTGAACAACCCATAGATCAATGAAATGAAGATTTATCCAGAAACAAATGAAAACGAAGAGATCAGCTATCTGTACATATGAGATGTGACAAAAGTTGTTCCAAGAGGAAAGTTTATAGCCATATAGGTGCACATCAAAAACCAGGAGAGAACCTAAATTAAATCTCTAACTTTACAGGAAGGTAGGAAGGTAGAAAGGAAGAACAATCAAAGCCAAAATTCAATGAAAGAAAGGAAATAATAATAAAATAGAGAAGAAATAAACAAAATGGAAAGTAAAAGAATCATCCAAAAGATCTATGAAACCAAGAGTTGGTTCTTCGAAAAAAATAAACAAAGTCCATAGGTCCCTAGCAGGTCTCACAGAAAAGAACAGAGAGATTACCCCATAGCAAGGATCAGACATGAAGGAGGTGAGATTACAACTGACAGCAGAAAAATACAAAGGATCATGAGAGACTATTACGAGTAATTATATACCAACAAATTCGTCAAACATGAAGAAATGGGCATATTCCTAGAAACCTATAACCTCTCAAAACTGAATCAGGAAGACATGGATATCTTGAACAGACCAGTTATGAGCACAGAAATTGAAGCAGTAATCAAAATTCTCCCAAAAAGCAAGAGCCAGCTCCAGATTGTTTCACCCATTAATTCTAACAAATGTTCAAAGATGACATAATCCCCATCCTCAAATTAGTCCACAAAATGAAAGAGAAAACTTTCAAATTTATGAAGTCAATATCACCCAGATCCCCAAAGCAGACAAAGATAGCACCAAGTAAGAAAACTACAGACCAATATCACTGATGAATATAGATGTAAAAATCCTCTCCAAAATCTTGGAAAACCAAATTCAATAGCACATCAAAAAATAATATTAATTAGGTTTCCTTCCAGAGATGCAAGGATGGTTCAACATACACAAATCAATTTGATACCACATCAGCAAAGAGAAAACAAAAAAATCAAAATCATATGATCATATAAAAAGATGTAGTAAAAGCACTTGACAAGATCCAACACCCATTCATACTTATAAACCCTCACCAGAATAGGAAAAAAAATGAAGCATAATAAAACATAATGAAAGCATAATACAAGAAACCCACAGTAACTACTCATTGGTGAAAAACTGAAAGCCTTTCCTCTAAGATCTGGAACTAGAAAAGACTTCCTTCTCTTACCACTGCTATTCAACATAGTCCTAGAAATCTTGGCCAGAGCACTAAGCCTTAAAAAGTAAATTAAAGGAATTAAAATTAGAAAAGGAGAAACAAAATTATCATTGTTTGCAGACGACATAATAACATAGCTGAAAAATTTGAAAGACTCCGCAAAAAACTGCTGGAAAACAATAAATGAGTATAACAAAGTTGATGAAAAAGAAATTAAGAAAGAAATCCCATTCTTAAAATCACCCAAAAAGATCAAATATCTTGGGAAAAAATCTAACAAAGGTGGCGAAAATCCTTAAAAATGAAAACAAAAATAAATAGAAGAAGACAAAAGGAGATGGAAGAATATTCCATGTTCATGGATTGGAAGAAATAACATTTAAAATGGCAATACTACCCAAAGCAATATACAGATTTAATACAATTCCCATCAAAATTCCAGAGATTTTTTTTTAAAGGAAATCAAGTAAATAATACTGAAGTTTATTTGGAATCAAAATAGATCTCAAATAGCCAAAGCTACTCTTGGAAAGAAAAAGAACAGCAGAAAAATCATACCTCCTATCTTCAAGCTCTACTACAAAGCATTCATCATTTAAAAGTATCATACTGTAACAAAAAGACACACATATAAGTGGAGATCCCAGAAATAAAACCAAAACCTTTGACAAAAGAGCTAACAGCAAGCAATGGAAGAAGGAAATGCTATTTAATAAATGGTGTTGGAAATTCTGGACAGACATCTGCAAAAATTAGCACTATTCACAAAAGTTAACTCAAAATGGATCAAAGACCTGGACGTAAGACCCAAAGTCACAAAATTCTTGGAAGAAAATGTGGAGCAAACACTCCAGAACTTCAACCCCAAAGACCTCATTGGTAAAAGAACAGTTACAGCAAAAGTAAGCAATGTAAGACTAAATAATTGGGATTACATCAAACTAAAAAACTCTTGCACAGTGAGAGAAACTGCCCTTAAAACAAAAAGACAACCCACTGAATTCAAGAAAATATTCACGCAACGTATATCAGAAAAAACTTAATCTCCAAAATATAAAGAGCCCACACATCTCAGCAACAAAACAGTAAACGATCCACTCAAAAACTGGACAGAAAAGCTGAACAGACACCAATCCAAATAAGACACAAAGATGGCTATAGACATATGAAAAAATATTCTATGTCACTAATCATCAGAGAAATACAAATAAAAACACAAATGAGATACCACTTCGCACCATCAAGAATGGCTGATATCCAAAATTTTAGAAATAATGAGTGTTGGGAGCAATGAGAGTCCAGAGAAAAAGCATCCTCCTTCACTGTTAGTGGAACTATAAATTAGTGCAACCACTCTTGAAACCAAGTACGGAGATTCCTCAAAAAAAAAAAAAAAAAGATAGAATTACCATTTGATCTAGCAATTCCAGTCCTATGCATATATAGAGAGAGTACAAAATCCCTAATTGAGAAAAATATCTGCACACCTTTGTTTATAAAAGCGCAGTACACAGTAATCAAGACTTAGAACCAAACTAAATGCCTGTTAACAGATGACTGAATAAAGGAGCTGTAGTGTATATACTCAACAGAATTCTATACAGCTACTAAAAAAAAATTGTGCCTTTTGCACAATCTGGATGGAACAATATGGATGTTAAACAAAATTAATTGGAAAGAAAATGAAATGTAGGATGGTTTCACTTATATATTGAATAAAATGAAATGAAACAAATAAATAGCTAAACCCCAGCAAAAGTCCATAAGATACACAAGATAATGTGTATTAAGGGGAGTATGAGGTGGGAGAGAAGGGGAGAGGGTAAACAATGGTGGTAAAGGACACTAAAACTCTGGTGGTGCGTGTAGTGCATATTATCAATAAACTGAGAAATGAGTTCAACATCTTAAAATGAGTATGGCTTTGTAAAAAAAAATAATAATAATAAAATTGCTATATTATTTTAAAGAAACTAACCTGAAAACCAAATTTTATCTTCTTAAGTACAGTTATAATATGAGCATTTACTTTTAAAAAATAAAAGTAAAGACTTGTATCAAGTGATTAATAAATGGTCTTAACAAATTTCACAAATATATTTAAAATGGTTATATATACTTCCTTTCAGGACACAGTGCTTACATATAACTAAAATATATTATACAGAGAGGTGACTATAATTAATTATAAACAAATATTGATACAAGTTATTGCTCTTGACTATAAGAGATTTAATAGAATCAGAGAATGTGACCAGGTAATGTTCTTTTCTCCCAAGAAAGTGGATATATGTCAATCAAAACAAGACAATAGGACATGTTTACATACAATCTGGAGTGACACCAATATTAAAAGTATCAGCTCCAATAACTACATATGCCACTTTAGGTGAAGGTAGTCCAATCTTGGTCTCTAGGAATTGAGCTCCAGTTAGAAGTAATAAAAAGTGGCAGATTCTACCCTGTTCTTTGTGATCCTGAAAGTTATAACTCAACCTCTTGCAGTGATTTATTTCATGCTCTGGAATATAGTCTTTCTTCATTGTTTAGAAGATTTAAAACCTAGGGTCAGCTCAACCAAATTCAGATAAATTTGGTATTCGGCCTTCAACTAAAGTCTTTATCAAGTTACATAAAGCATCCTTCCTTCCCCCTCTATTTGTGGAGGAAGAGCTTGGTAGGGTTAAAAATCACACTGCTGAATTTAGGAAACCAAGACTTAAATATGAACCTGGTCAGTACATGTCTGCCATTGACTTTCTGTATTTTTTGAAACTTTCTGAACTGTGATTCACTCCTAAGGAATCTAAAATGTATTTCACAAAACAATATCTGAGGATCATATAAGTAAAGTCCATGAACTTTCTTTGCTTTAACTGTAAGGTCCTGAATCTAAAATTGGTGATATTTTTCTACTATTTTTCATAAAACCATAGAGGTAGTAAAAATTTCCCCTAAACTTAAGTTTAAAAAAAATCTATTAACATACATGTTTAATTTCTATGGATCTTAATAATTATTTTTCTTTTATATTTAACTTTGTATTATTTATTTTTAATGTAGAAATGTATTCATCATTTCCTTTTTTTCAATGTTTGTATTTTGGAACAGGAGGAAGGGGTGACCTGGTGTGTGGCACAATAGAAATGGGTCCCACAAGGGAGTGTGTCTCCTCCACACCTATTGTTATGTCCACAGGTCTATTTTGGTTCCAACTTGTTGCCAAAATCACCTGAACTGCTTAGTGAAAGATACTTATAACTGATGAGTCTTTAATGATGGCATGACATTGAAGAATGACAGCATCTGAGTCAGGATTGCCACCCGTTTATGTATATCAAGTCAAGATGCTAAATTGAAACTGGGCTAAG
This sequence comes from Solenodon paradoxus, assembly GCA_004363575.1. Taxonomy (NCBI): domain Eukaryota; kingdom Metazoa; phylum Chordata; class Mammalia; order Eulipotyphla; family Solenodontidae; genus Solenodon; species Solenodon paradoxus. The sequence continues at coordinate 49,345 of RJWH01000371.1, read as the reverse complement.
AGAACGAATGCGGTTAAAGAGTACAGAGAACAGAAAATCCTCACAGAAGACTGGGGAAGATAATCAGCGAGACATGAAGCTTTTGTGCAAACAGTTTAGTCTACTGCATCTTCCCCACAATTATTCTTTTTTATAGAGACCACCTCCCTTGGCTCAGATGGAAGTGAACTCTTTAAAAGTGTTCAACAGGGCCAAAAAGGTGGTGCTTCCGAGACTCATGCAGGCAGGTCAAATGGACCTCGTAGGCCAAGTTGCACTCAAAGATTACTCATGGAGAAAGTTGCCTGCCTCACATATTAAAGTCCAGGCTTCTTGGCAGTCAGCAGACTTTCCAATTGAGCATACTTGCCTGCCTTAAGCACAATACATTTGGAAGAGCTCTGCTTCTGCACAAACTAAATTGTGTGAAGATATCTTAGTCATTAAAATTCAAAAAATAAAAGTGATGGCATTGGGAGAGAGTGAACTAAAATTTGTGAGTGATAAATAATGATAATTGCATATTTATAGCTCTGCTTGTATTTATTATCATTGCTTATATACATGCTTCTATGGCACAAAAAAAGTTGTCCTTGAAATTATATACTGCAAAGTAAAAACAAGTATGTGTATATGCACATATATGTAAAATAATGCTTGTTTTTACTCTGTAGTATATATAAATATATATACATGTATGTAATAGATACATATAATATATAATTCATATATTAATATATTACTAATGATGGATGCTTACTTTTATGTACTTTTACATACACTTGCTTTTACGTAGAGGCCAAGTTCTTTATAGAGCAGTACCTGATAAGTATACATACTGAAGTGATAATCATGGTATTTAGGACATCAACAGTCACTTCCATATTTTTCCCTGTGTGCCTGTCATGTTAAAAACATCATCTAAATTAATCCTTCCCAAAACCCTAAGAAGTATGTTGTAATATCTTTAGATAACAAAGAATATTAAGTTAAGCCTAGGTTTCCTACACAATCTTACATTTCATATGCCACTCACTGGCAACTATAAGTGCAACTAAAAATGGAACTAAACTAATCAAACTTAATGTTCATATAGCCATATTTACACAACCTAAAGGGAATCTAATGTAAAGACTGTCAAATAGCTACTAAGCAACACAGTGTCTTACCAGCCAAATCGTAAGTCAATCAGCTCTAACATTTTAAATTCAATGATCTTTCCTTGAAGCTCAACTATCAATAAGAGTCAATGGTCAGAAAAACAAACTACCTCCTTTCCAAAAGTAAAAGTAGCTTTTTTCATTACATAGTCATATAAAGAACATGGCTAATTTTTCTGTAGCTGTGAGGGATACAATTCATCCTCAAGTATTATTTGCTCAAATCTTGAGGTCACTCTCATATTTGACATTGCAAATAGCTTCGGTATTTCCAACATTTCATTTTCAGGGAAAACACATCTACATGTATTTACTAATATTGGGAAAGGATCAGAAGTTTCCACACATGAACCACACAGTTTTCAATTTTTGTCTTCTTAAAGCAATAAGTAGAAAAGCACCTTAGGTAACATAAAGGAAAATGTAATACTGTCTTAGCTTAGTAGAAGAAATCTGCATCATGTTACCAGTATGTGAAAATGGAAAGAAGGGAGAAAGACAGAATCAGAGGTTATATGATAATGAAATGCTAAGCAATTGATGATAGTATAAACGGCATAGTTAAAAAGATTAATTGAACTTTCTAATCACATACCTAATTGTGTCTGTGTAATGCAGCTGAAACGCTAACATGCACACAATTTCTCAAATTTCACATTTATATATTTATACCTATTAATCCATATGCTGAGTTGCTGGAACATGATCTTATTGCCATCTAAAAGAGATAATGAATTAATAGCTTAGTCTCCCCAAAGAGTGTTTGTTTGCAACATGAATATTTCATATTTGGGAAAGCTCTAAATTTGAATATAGATTGACTCATAATGTGTTCTTTGGCTTTACTTAGTAGTGCAAATTACACTGGATAATTCACAGAGCTTCTGAAGTGTCTACAAACCTAACCAGATTACAATATTAGATACTTTTACAAATTAACTATAAATGACAATCAGTTTTAGAAAATGAATCTCTGCAGGAAGCTATTTGAGTAATTAAATATTTTATTCTTTAAAAATCAATAGATGCTGGCAAGAATATGGAGCAACAGGAAATTTCTTTCATTGCTGGTTAAAATGCAAAATATGATAGCCACTTAGGAAGATAGTTTGGCAGTTTCTTACAAAATTGAATATATTCTTATGTAATCCAGTAATTGCACTCCTAGGTATTTAGCCAAAGAAGTTGAAAATTTACATCTATAGCAAAACTTGTACATGGAAGTTTATAGTATTTATTTTATAATTGTCAAAACTGGGACGCAAACAAAATGACCTTTGATATTTAAATGGGAAAATTGTGGAATATTCAGATAATGGAGTATTATTTAGTGTTAAAAGAAAAGAGATTTTAAGCCATAAAGCAAACTAAAAGAAATTTAAATGTATATTTCTAAGTAAGAGAAGTCCATCTGAAAAGGCTACATACTGTGTTTCTAACTATATTACATTCTACAAAAGGCAAATTATAAAGAAAAAGACGAGTAGTTACCAGGGGTTAATAAGGAAATAGGGATTAATAGGGAACATTGAAAATTTTAGAGCAGTAAAATTTCTCTGTATGACACTATAATTGTGGGCACATATAATTATACACTTGTCTAAATTCATAGAACATACCACACCAAGAATGAACCCTAATGTAAACTATGGACTTTGGATAATTACAGTGTGGTAATTGCACCTTCCATCACTCCTGTGACCAACCCAGTCTTTCTGGCCCAGAAGAATCTTGCACAGGTTGAAGTTAGAGCAAGATGGACTAATTCTGTGCAGAATGTACTGATTTGAATGAGCAGGCGCATCTCTCAGTGCATTTACCAGATAGAAACTACAACACAGAAGCTTTTCTGAGTACTCCTTAAGATTCTCAGGATATTTTCAGAGTTAGATAAATTTTAATCACCGTGTGCTTGTCTCTCTTGATCTCCAGATAATATTCAGAGTCACTGGGTTGGAGCAATCTATAGAGGTTTCAGTGTGTTATGTGACATAGATAGAAAAAAGACCACTCAGGATTACTCCAGGGGCTTTATTCAGATTGATTGTGATTGATTATCTCTTTGGAGAAATATGCATAAAAGTACCGCTCCTGATTTTCCCTTCCTTTTTTGTTTTTTTTTTAGGGAAAGCTGCTGGCAGGAATGAAGACGAGTGGAGTCAGGTAGGCAGGAAAAGAGGCAGAGAGGAGGAAAAAGCATTTTATTTATTTTATTTAGTCATTCATCTCAGTTGTCCCCTCTGATCCTAGGATGTGTACCAGGAACCTTGGGATATATGCAAACTGCACCCATCCCTGTTCTACCAGGGTGTATTTCTGCTTTTAACAGAATCTGTCAAACTGTTCTCCAGTTTTAATTCTCAAACATTAATTAATAAGTTCTTTGATAAATTCATAATTTCTGGAGCCTTAGTATTTCAGTTTTCACCATGTAGGTTCATTGATTAAAAAAACATGCCACTACAACAAAGTATGCTAATTATAGAGAGCTATTTATACATACATATATATAAATGTAAATGTATGGGAACAAGGGATCTGGGGGATATCTGGTACCCTCCTCTCATTTTTGCTATGAATCTAAAATTAATCTGAAAAATTAAATCTATTAATATTTTGATGGGCAAATAATCTGAAAATACATTTCTCTAAAAAATACATGCAAATGACAAACAAGAAAAGATAATTGGAGAAATGCAAATTATGAAGAGAAATTAGAAACTGTCAGCCTTGTTAGTGGGAATAAAAAATGGTATAGCCACTTTGGAAAACATTTTGTCACTTCCTCTAAGTATCAGTAATAGAATTACCATATGATCCAACAATTCCACCTCTAAAAGAAATGAAAATATACATCCATAAAAAGTGTTGCATATGAATGTTCATTACGCATAATAGCCAAAAGTAGAAACAGCCCAAGTATCTATCAACTTGTGAATAGATAAATTAAGTGTAGTATATCCATACAATTGAATATATTTGGCAATAAAAAAGACATATTGATACATGGCACAAGTTAGATAAAACTTAAAAACATTATGCTAAGCAGTAGAAATAGGTCACAAAAGATACATATTACTTGAAATATCTAGGGGAGGCAAATCCATAGAGACAAAGTATAATAGTAGTTGCTTAGGGTTGATGGGGTGGGAGATGGGATAATAGTGATAAATTGAGGATGACTGATAATGGGCAGAGTTTTTTTTTTTGGGGGGGAATGTGTTGAAAAAGCTGTTCTAAAATTGAGTACGGTGATGGTTACAGAACACTGTGAATATACTAAAAATACTAAATTTTATTTTATGGGTGATTTGTATAACATGATTTGTATTTCAATAAATTTATTAAAGTTTATATTAAAGAATTTATGATAGAAAAACAGGTCAAAAAGGTAAATAGGCAATTCACAAAAATATTTAATTATGACCCTTAAACACATAACAAGATGTTCAATCACACAACTAGAAAAATGCTAATTTTATTATGCAGATATCATTTTTCATCTTGAAGTCGGTTAAAGAATAAAATAGATTACAACTGTTATTGAGACTGAAGCAAAAAAGCATTCTCATATATTCCTAGCAGTGCTATAAATTAGAAAACTCATGAAAATGAGACAGTCAGGGTCCAGAAGTGGTGGATTCCCAAAACACTAATCTACAGAAATTACAAGTGCTTGGCAGATTTCTGATTCCAGTGGCTTATGAAGAATCTTTTCTACCCCTTCCACTGCTCCTTGCTCAAGTCTTTTCTACTCCTACACTACACAAGTTCAAATTGGCCTAGAACAACTTAGCCTTGAGTATTTCCTACTCAGAGCCCTATAAACCACTCAGCTCTGCATTCTTTCTTTCAAGATTTTCTAATATGCTGACCACCTATCTATGCAGAGGAGGGAAGAATATATGGAGTAATTTGCATTTTCAATGATTCTTGGAACATAAGAGGAAGGACATTTCCTGAGGATAACTAACAGATTCAACACCCATCAGGTCACTGAGACTCTTATTAGACCAGTGGGATCAAAGCCTCCAGACTCCTAGCACCCAGCATGACAGCCTAGAATCCTGTCCTCCAGGCAATCAACCTTATGCATTTTAAGTATAATCTTTATTAAACTTTGAACTTTTTCCAAGCAACAACCTGACCTCTGAATAATTCATATTACCCAGGATTCAAGAACCCACAGAGAGAATCTTTATAGATTTGTAACGAAAGGGCATTTTTATTATCTAATAAATATACATATGGGCTTAGCTTCTGGCCCTATTTAGAAATTTCTCATCATGTTTCATATGTCCATAAAAACATATCTGAACAAAGTTATTATTAGCAATAAAGTATATAACATATTGCAAAAAATTAAAATGCTCAAATGTAGAAGAATAGATGAAAAAGATTTGGAACATTTACATAATAAAGAACTATCCTGCTGTAAAATAAGGAAAAGTCCTTTCTGAACTGACATGGAGTAATTTCTAGACTACTTATTATGTAAAAGAAGCAAACATAATGGGATATGTATATGGTATTCTTTTTTATATAGACATGAAGAGAAAAAATATATGTGTATGCATACAGAAAGAATAAATCAAAAATCATTGTGATTACCTATAGAGTTGGGTAGGCTAGAGTGGGAGCAAAAGAGAAAGAATGGGGGTGAGGCCATGACACTTCTCATAGTATTCATCATGGTAAAATTCTGTCTTTTAAAACTAAGCGGAAGTCTTCATAAAGTGAAATAAATAAAATTGACCAAAATAGTGTCAGAGAATTATCTAAATAATTTTTGAGCACGTTATTCGGGTTAATGCTTGCAGATCGAAGACAAAAATAAATGCTATTGATTCATAATTGATAAATTTGTTGTAGGCCAAGTGAATTAGGATAACATGACCCTAGACTTAATGACACATGCCTTACAATCCTCTCCAAGCATCTGGTGCCAATGTTTAACATCTCTCAAGGACACCACGCTCCGAAGTACAGGATAGATTACCCCCTAAGAGATCACCCAGAGAAACATCTGATTTCTGTATGTCAGTCCACATGCTCTTTCTTGGAGAGCTAAGCTCTTCCTTCTATTCTGAGCCTTCAAGTTAATGATTAATCAGTACTGACATAATTGTATTCTACATAAAGCCCTGATATTCACTCAAGATGTTGTCTTGAGGATAGGCAAACATTAGGCTCAGGATGTGAGTGATCTTGGGCCTGCAGCAATATATTTGTTTTCTTTTATTTACATTATTCTTTGTTTTCTGAAAGTTAAACTGGGGAAAAATTATTAAGCTACTTTCTGTGATATCTAAGATTGAGAAAATAATTAAAATAATGCAGTTCCTTCACATTTATTCCCAGAATTATTTATCAATATGTATTTATTGAGCAATATATAACAGTTGCCAAATACATCTTCATGAACAGATAACAACATGCAAATTAAGGAATGGGAAGTTAGACTTGAGTGAGCTCAAACTTTAGGAAAATAGAACTTCAGATATTCATTTCAATACAGAGTTTAAATGCAAAAAATGAAACCCAAAACAGTTATAAGAGAAATGTATTATATTTTTGTATATACTTTGTATAGAGGTTTAGAGGAATTTTTCAGAAGGTAAACCAAAATGCGAATGCATCTTCTTAGGGGAAATGTGGCAAAGCAGGGACTTTGCTCAATAACTCATTGGCTCTGAAATTAATTAAAAGAGACATTAGCATAGTAGCCTGATCTATGGGCACTATAAATGGGTCACTGCTGAATGGCTCATAATAAAAGTAGCTGCCATAATTTCAAATTATAAAGATATTCTTTTCATAGACATTCAGTTATCTTGTGAAATTAGTGTAGTTCCCACAAAAAGAAGCATACAAATGATTTAATAATTTCTACCTAAATATCTGTTAAGCATTTTAAAAAAATGTCAGCAACATTGTTTGCTAGGTAATTAATTAGCACCCTATAGATAAAAAAAATGTTTTGTCAAATACTTATAATGCATTTCTTTTAAGATGTTCATATTCAGAAAACAGACTACTTAATACTATTCTCATTACACAAATTGTCTTCTAGAGGTAACCATTTTAAAATTGGCCTTATTACATTGCAGAATAATTATAATTTGATTAGGATTCCTGGCATCTATACATTTCCTTTCAAATGAAATAAAAGTTTCAAAATACATAAAATACAAAATCTTAGGAAAGGAGAAAAACAATGGAGAAGAAAAGCATATCCTTTCATCTATCACCAGAATAGAACTTATTTGTTGACTTGCAAACGAACTGTCAAAAGCAGGTGAAAAAAAATCCTCATACATGACTGTCACAGATTTATTTTATATAAGGAGTGTCTGCCTTTTTCTATACAAGGCAAGGTAAAAGTCAATGAATGAAGACATATTTATGTTGTATGTCATAGATGCCACATTGTCAAATATTACTTCAAGAGCAATGCACTCCATATTGCTTATTCATTATTGTTCCTACAAAAAAAGAAAATACTACGTTTTAGGTCATCCCCTGTATATTCAAATTTAGAGTGTGATGGTTAATTTTTTATGTCAATTTGATTAAGCTATAGAAGGCCCAAATATCTGGTAAACACTATTTCTGGGTGTGTCTGTGGAAGCATTTCTGGAAGAGTTTAACATTTGAATCAATTGACTAACACTAAGTTAAAAAGATGGCCTTCATAATGCTGGTGGGCTTATCCAATTCCTGGAGGGAATGAACAGACAAAAGGATGGAGGAAGAGTGAATTTGCTCTTTATCCATGATTGGGACATACATCTGTGACTTCCCACATCAGATGCCCATTTCCTAGGACTTCAAACTCAGACTGAATTACATCACCAGCTCTCCTGGTTTTCCACCTTGCAGACCAATTGAGGGACTTCTCAGTTCCCACAATCATGAGAGACAATTCCTATAATAAATCTCATATATATGAATATCTGTCTATACTGTATTGATTCTGTTTCTCTGCTGAACCCTGACAACTGGAATTAAATGAATATGGAGTTCCTTCCTCATGTGTGAAAGTTTTGTATCCAACAATTTTAGATTCAATACTAGAAAGGAAATCACTAACTGGATAACTAAATTTCATCTCAGTCTATTTCTGATTTCTGCTGCTAGTTGCACTACAGTAAAGATAAGAACTATTTGAGGTAATTCATCATGTATGTTTGATTTGAAAATATAAAATGCATTTTTGGCTGTGGATTATAGGCAAAATGTTGGAAGTTCACAAATCTAGATATAGATTGCTCAGCAGATTTGAGAAATAAAATGTGTTACCCATGGAACTGTGAGAATAACCAAATTCTACCTTAGTAAATAAAAATTATCATAACTAACATTAGTTAAATTGTCTACTTACATCTTGTGCTATCCTTTATCAGTGATAAAATCTGTACTTCAACTTGATCCATTGGAATTTGCAATGATGTTACAGACCCCTAGTGACTGAAAACCAAATGGATGGAGATTAGGTTCAATAAAGTAGAGCATTATATTGATTGCTTTGCAAAACAATGGATAAGGAAAAGCTTGCATTCCAAAGCAAACCACACAGTTTTCCAGGGAATCAGCTATTTTATAGACAGGATGATCACAGGTAAGTAGGGGGAGGTCCTATGTCCTCTATATTGAGAACTGGCCCTTTCTTACATTGGCACAGTTCTTCACCATGTTTCTACATGTGTTTCATCTCATTATAACGTTAAGTCTACACCTAAGGGTGTGCCATTTAGGATTATAATGAGACTTCAAGTCACTATAGATCATCTTCTTTTTGTCTACAAGTGTTCCAGGAACCATTTAAATTAATTCCTCTTGGTTTCGTGTTTCTAAAATAAGCATAACACTATTATATTATAAGGGAAGTTGGCTCAGGCAACAATGACTACAAAAGAATTATTTTATTTCATGGATATTTAAAGTCTAATTATGGAAACCGCAACAGATTTGAATGTGATCAGACATCTGTAAGTCTTTTTAAAACATGAACATTTCATGAGGATATGTATACACACACTATACTAAATAAAATGTATGCCTTGGACTGAATTACCTCACAGTGGCAGAGGCCCATTGGCATAAGGAGTTCATAATAACCAGGCAGCAGTCCACATATATCCATGTCTTAGACAGTGTGAAAGACCAAGCAAGTTACTCACAGAAATGTTCGTTGGAAAGATTCATCTCCCATGTTACCTTTTAGAGTGACATCTGAGAATATAAACTGCATAGCATTCCATTTCTAATTCATTCAGCATACCAGAAAATTCCACCCATTATCTAAATCTAAGATATTTTGTATTTTTGTTAGATGATCATAGAAAATTCCCTATGAAGACAAGGATGTAGATAAGGTAGAGCCATCTCATGGAAGATACAGGTTATATGACAGTCTAGACTGTATGTATGCAAGCTCTTTGTAAACATGTAACCTGCTCAACCTAAATCAAATGGACAATTTCTTATACGAAAGACTACCATTGCAATTTCATGACATCACAAGTTTTTAATGTTCTCTAACACTATATAGGCAGTTATTTAAATGTAACATAATCAGAACTTTAGAATGTTGCTAAGATCTAATAGCTGACCAGCAGAACTATTTTGCACATAGCAAGTAGTTTCCTACTGCAGGTAGCAGGGCCTAATTCTGCAATCCTTTTGAGGCCTGGCATAGACTTCACAATGCCTCTGTATCTGCCATGGGTATCTGTAACAAGACGCTTGACTAAATATATATACTCTAGGGTAATATATTTTAAGTTTAGAACAGCTTATACTGTATCCTATTTCTAATGCACTATCCATTGTCTTATAGGTACCCCTCAAAGCTAATATCTTTCTGCATCACCTAGTAGCTTTCAGCACTATATTCAAATACAGCATATATAGTATCACCTAAATCCAAAGAAACTTACTGAGCATTACATTACATTTCTTAAGTAAAGGCCTGAAGTTCAACGAAATACCTTATTCCTTTCAGGGAATGTCCTGATAATGTTTTAAAATATTGAATACCTAAATACCTTTTTGATGAAGAAGTTTAGTCTCTGTGATATTTTTATCCCACATCATGCCATTATATTGATCATGAACTTAATGTTATATAATGAACCAGCATGATGTTCTTCAAAAAGTCAAGAAAATAAAGATCTGGTATACCCTATTGTAACCGGAATCATAATAGATGACATAACTTGGGATAAGACAGTAATTGATTCCTGTTGTCCTTCTCAGATGAAGGAAAATTCGATTAAATTTCATTAATAGTAGAATTTTAAGAGAAAGCATTCTATTAATATTTATCAAATGCTATAGCTACTATATTATCCAAAGCCTAGACAGAGCTGTAATTACAGATGGGGTTGAGTTGATGTCAGGCAGAGCAGCAAAAGAATCATACATAAAATTGAACTGTTATTAAAATAGATACCAATTTCCAGTTTGGTGTTAATTTGAAATTCTGTTAAGACTTTTAAAGTAAGTTAAATATCCCACAATAAAACAATGGTAGAATGATGGCAAAACTAGATGTGATGTATTTATATAGTGATTATATATGGCAATCATTTTGTTAGATTCCTTGCATGCTACAGGACATTTAGTTGTTTCATTAACCTTGTGATAAAGTTTATGCTCAAGGAGGTTAAGTTATTTACCAGGGTCATAGTCATTACTTGGAAAAGTCTGAGATAGAAATCTGGTTAACTCTAAAGTCATTGTCCTTTCCACTATAGCATCCTCCTTTCTAGTTTTTTATGTAGTTTCAGGGACTTTTATTTTCTAACACTTGTTTTACAGGGACTGTTATCTTCAAAATTAGAGGGGGGGAAGAATAAATGTATTGGGGTGATATAAAGTTGCAAACCTACCTTATCTAAATCTTAAAAAATAACAAATAATTCTAAAATCAGTTAAAAAATTACCAGAAGCAAATCATATAAGAAAGGGGGAGTTTCATAATGACAAAAATTGACAGAATATATATTAAGAATTGAAAATATTCTGGGTCTGTGAAAGGCATGACTCTGAACCACAATCCTAAGAATCTTCTAAATGTATTATAATTATTTCCCAAAGTCATTCTCAAAGATACCCATTTTAACTGTATAGCGGCAAACTAAGTATATCTTTTTTGTAATTTTCTCCTTTGTCTCTTTTGTCTGGTATGTAATCAAAATGTACTTTATAGAAAACGGGTGGAATTGTAAGGCGGTTGGTGAATGTTGTCTTTGTGCAAATTAAGACTCCAGAGCTGGATAGAACAATGGTGTGTATTCATGGGAATGGTTTTTTCTCATTTCACATCATTTAGCATAAAGCAAACAATATTACAACTCTTCAAATCAATGAGATTTTATTTATTGCAGACCCCTAATCCTGGACATGTCACTCTCTATGACAGGTCCTTGTAGTGATTAATAATCTTTTTCCCTGTTCTTAAACTCAAATGCTAGCTTCTATCCACCATGAATTAGTAAAGTTATGGAGGGAAAAAACAACATCAACAATTAATATAGAGCATCAAGATATTTCCAGACATGGTAGAAAATTCAAAGAACCAAGTCAAAAATGATGACAACTTAAACGTTCTAGAATTTAGGATCACTTTACATACATTCATATATATAGCTCAAACCAAAGTACTCATAATGGATGAATACCATTAAAATAAAAAGCATAGAAAGAAAATTATTTTAAAGCTTCTTTTTACAGTTCCCTGTGCTTCCTTTTCTGGTTTCAGTAGATATGCTTAGTCTCTTAATATTACATTATCCTTCATTTCCTAATCTTTTAAAATAGGGTGACCTCAGTCTTGTAGGTAGTGAAATTATAGAATAAACATTAGTGCCACCAATGAGAATTTCTCTTTTAAAGTTAAGAATTGTTCTGCTTTCTTGTGTCTTTTCTAAAGTACATGCATTCTAATTCCCTGTTTGCCCTTTCTTCTATTTTAATATAATTTAGTGGAAATTATATTCTCTGCAATATGTTCTTTGTGGAAGTTAGATAGCCTAGACTCACCAAAGGGAAAAAAATTCCTAAAACTCTTTATCCATCGTTGAGCTATACTTTATAACTTGCAGTTGTTCTGCACTGCCAAATCCTATACCATGACTGCTCTCTGCTACTTCTCTGAGGTTTTTATTATTGTTCCAAGGAGTGGTATGATCTATCTTAACATTGTTTCTATATTTATCAAGGAAGATTTTCTCTCTGGATTTTTTCTAAAGCTATCTATATACTGGTGGTTACTAAATTAATATTTCCAACATTATCATCTTCCTTAAATATCAGACTCACATACTCAGTTTCATATACATCTTCATTTGGATGTTTAACAGATAACTCACATTAATATGTCGACAATATATTCCCTGATATTCTTTCCCTGTTAACAGTCCTCAATCCCAGTGCTCCTATTCCAGAAAAATTTTCATGTAAATCCTCAAGTTCCAAATCTAGAAGTTGCCTTAAGTACCTAATTCATCTGACACATCTCACATAACTTTTCTTGGACCCACTAAGGAACTGAGAGTGTCAAGTAAACTGCCACACTAAAATCTGAAAGACAAATTCAGAGAATCTCAGCCAATATCTTACTTAGAGTAGAAGTTACTAGAGGTATAAACTGATAGTTACTTTTAAATGATAATTTTTTATGGATTACCGGAGGCTGAACATAGATTAGTTTAAGAATAAGAAAATCCTGGTGATAACACTCTTAAGAAGTGTTCCATAATTTAATGAGCTTTACCTCCAGGAATCCCCACCAGGTTATAATTGTGAAGATACAAGAACAATCATCTAACAGCTCTCATAGAAGAAGGAGAGTACGCATTGTTGAATATGACCAAAGTACTTTCCATTAAAAAAAGGCCTAAGTTCAGTTCAAAAAAACTGTTTTCCAGGTTTATCACAAATGGTGAAGTGTATTTTTAGCATTCCTTTTGTCACCTACACAGGAAAATAAAAAGTTAAGTCACTGTTATAGCAGATAAAAAATTTACATTCCAGAGGCATAACCCCGCTAAAAGAGCGGCATTTAATCATAGTATTATATAATGCTTCCTCTCTCCCACATAATATCATTATACAGACAAGTTTCCAGAATAAGAATAGTAGATTACAACAGACATTTATGAGAAATATACTTAAGAAAACCTAAAATCGATAGACAAGAGAAAAGAAGAAAATAAGTGGAATTTGAAGCCAATATCTTTCCTGAAGATGCGAAAATCTTTAAGAAAATATAAGTCAATAAAATGTAATATATATAAATAATATCAACCCTACAAGTGAGATTTATTCCAAGTATCCAAGGCTGTTTCAACATAAATAAATCAATATAATCCATCATAGCAAAAACTAAAGAAGAAAAATCATGTATTCATATCAATTAAATTGAGATACAGATCACAAAAATATACCTACTTATAAAAGCTCTTAATATACTAGAAACAAAATATAACTTCCTCAACTTGGTAAAGAGCATGTACAAAAACTTCAATATATTTAGCCTTGAGAAACTGAACACTTTTTCTCTAAATCAGGAGCAAGCCAAGAATATATCTATTTAACATTGTCCTGGAAGTCCTGTCTAATGCAATAGACAAGCAGCGATGCCAGCATTTTATTGCTTAGTAATATTGTAGCTGTCATACTGTTGTCTCATTTTATCTGGATACTGTCTCTTGTATCTGATGTTTACCACATTTCTAGACAGCACCATTTTCCCTGTACTTAATTTAAATGTGTGTTGTTTTGTTCATCATGGCCTCTAACCATATACTGCAAATATAACAATCCTGACCACATTTTACCACTCTACATTCATCAAAGTGCAACTATTAAATTAATCTCTTTTTTCTCTATTTTTCATCATATAAACTCAGAAAATCAATTCACTAACTGGCATAATTAGCTTTGAATTACTTCAAACAACAGAAGAGTTTATCTGAAAGGCCTCCATGGGAATATATATAAAAATATATAAAAATCCATGAAATTAATATCCTCATAACATTTAAGTGGGATATTTTCTTTGGAAACCTAGCTATAAGGCATTTAAATGAGCAACTTATATAGTAGTTTGCAGTAACTTTTACATAAGTACATCCTCTGCAAATGACAGGCATAATATGCTATTTTATATAAGGCTGGTGGGGAAAAAATAATTAAATTTGGAAGGAAAAGTAGAACACTGTATTGGGGTCCAGGTTATGTAATTCTTGTCAATTCACCTCTACCTTTCATAATCTCTTGAGGTTTAGCCAAGTCATTTCCTCATTCTCAGTCTGTTATAAAGGGAAAGGGTTGAAAATAATATCTTTAAGAAGTCCCTTTTGGTTTTAATTTTCTAGATTCCAGATACGGATTCTTAAAGTCTGCAGCCAACTATATATTGACCAATTAATCAATTAATTAATAGTATGTGAAAATACAAAGGCCATTGATATGAGTATGGAGATAAATCTGAGCCATTTTTAATCTAGGCAAACTGCAGAAGTTACTCACTGATGCATTCCAAAGTAGAATCTAATCCATACATTGCTATCATCCATCAACTCATTTTTAAAGCATTTCTATGATGAAGTTATATTTAACTTTTTTCCCAAATATTTAAACATGCATATCACAGAGTTCTACATGTACTTATTGCTTTTATCTTTGAGGTTAAAGTTTCCATACAACTTCATCATTTATAACTACATAATTCAATAAATTCTGAAAAATACACGTGCTTATACAACCCAAACCTATATCAAGATACAGCTCATTATCATTAACCCAATAATTTTTCATGTTACTTTTCCAGTAAATTCTTGTTATTCTCCCTAGACTACCATTACACTAGATATATTTTAATAGTTTTATCTATTTTAAATCTTTATGTAAATAAAACCATATAATATGTATTATTTTGAGTAATGTTTCTTTCATTTTAACATTTTTAAGGTTCATCTATCTTGTCATCTATATCAGCAATTTATCCTTTTAATGGTGAAATACTGTCTTACAGCATGACTGTGCCTCATTTTTTCTACATAGTTTCTTACTGATGGACATATTGGCTATATACAGTCTGAGACTACTATGAAAAAGCTCTCTGGATATTCTGTTAAGATTCATTTTCGTGGATAAATGTTTTCTTTTTTCTTGGATAAATGTCTAGGAGTGAAATTGCTATATCTTCAGATAGGTGTGTATGATTCGTTTTAAAAAAAGTTGCCACATTTTTTGCAGCATTTGAGTATGTTCATTCACACCTTAATATATGGAAGTTCTGTTCCATAGCCTCACCAACATTTGGTATTGTCAGTCTATAACTTAGACTGTGGATTGTATAGTATCTCATTATGTTTTATATAGCCTGTTGACTAATAGATACAAGATTTCATTTATGTACTAGCCATTTTGTAAGTCCTCTTCTCAAATTTTTCCATTTTAAAAATCAGATGGTTGTCATTTACATTTAAATGTATGAGTCATTACTATATCTTTTATGTTATTTGATGGATGAAAGTTCTAGAACTATTTATATCAAATTGTGGCTTGCATATTAATTTTCTAAATGATGTTTGATGAATAAATATCAAAGGAATATTGTCTACTCTCAAGTTATGAAACATTCTTTTCTTTTAAGGTTTTAGAACTTCAGATTTTGCATTTAAGTTAAATTAACATTTTATAATAGAGGTAGATATTGAGCCTATTTTTTTTCCATGTGGATACTCTATTATCGGAAAGTCCTTTCATCATTAGATGTCAATTTTTAACTTTTGTCAAAAATCAGATGATTGTTTATATCTGATTTATTTGTGGCCTCTCATATGCTGTTACATTACTCAATTTGCTAATCCTTAAACAAATACTACAGTCTTGATACCATGTATTTCAGATTACTATTTATTTTCTTTTTAAAAGAAAGTTGCAAATACGAATACTAGTGAGCAGAGAAACAGGCAGAGAGAGGAGGAAGAAGCATATTTATCTGTTTCATTCAGTTGTTCATCTTGATTATTTCCCCAACCCCACCCAACCCCAGCCCTGCGTGTGAACCAAGGACTTGGGATGCAAAATGCAGCCAACCACTATTTCACCAGGGCATACCCAGATTTCTTTGTTCTTGATTCTTTCTGTTTTCATGTGTATTTTAGACTGAGCCTGTGAACCGCTAGTGTAGAGCAAAACGAAACCAAAACAAAACTAACTTTGTTACCTTGCTAGGGTTATAATCAGAGCTGCAGCAGATCTCTAGCTTTATTTGGATAGAATTGACAACTCACCAATACTGAATCCTTTGATCTATGAGGATAGCATATTCCTTGAATTATTTGGGTACAGGACATGCATTTATTTTGTTAAATGTAATTATAATTATCTTTCCTCTTGACACTATTCTGACTGGAACTTTCAAGTAGTTATACTCAAATGCTTATTACTAGTATATTAAAGCACAATTTTAGTTTGAATATTTACCTCATGTTCTAAGTGCAGACTTGGTTTCTTAAAATTTCCCATCAGTAGTCACATCATGTATTAAGAAATATCATTATTCATTAAAATTCATGCTTCTTTTTTTATTTTATTTAAAAGACAGAATTCCACTACAATTGTAAATAGACAAAGTATATAGTCAATTATGTATGGAGTGTCTATTTCTCTATTAAATCTGGAAACTATTGACTAATGCCATGAAATGATGAGTTGTTCTTGTAATCCTTATCCACATTACCATCACATCTAGCATTTACTAGTGCATTTCAGCAGGTTCAATAACAATTTGATCAGTATTTACACCTTGTTTATCAAGCTATGATACAACAAACAATCTGTCTCAGCAATAACAATCATTCTAATTCCATTACCAAAGAGTTAGACCTAAGATACACTAGACCTAGATGAATGAAAAGACTATGCTGTTATATAAATTGTAATAATACAATTGCTCTGAATAACATTAATAATGTGTCATGCAGTAAAATAGATAAGACGATTAGTTTCAGTTTTACAGTGGTGACTATACTCATTTATTTTCTCACTCTTTGTCATTGGTCTCATTTTCCCATTTTGTCACTCATATTCCTACTTACTCAGTGGGAATCATGAACCAATGTTACAATTTTTTGTAAAGTTTGACCTTCACTAAAATCTAAAACCAATTTAATTATCTACACCCTACCAATCTCGTTTAAGTTTTCCTATTTATCTTCACTCTTTAAGAAGGTTAACAATCTAGACCTTCACGAAAACTAGAAACTAAAATCCTTTTGGAGAACTCCAAATATTCGGTTATCTTCCACTATTAAGATTGCATTCTACTGGTACTTGTAAGGAATACATCCTTTCTTAAAGAGAAGTCTAGCTTTTACCCGCAAGTGTCTGCTCCAAGAATTTCAGTCCTTATAATGTCACACCTAACAGGAGTATCTTTAGGGGAAGTATGGCTATGCCAGAAAGTCTAACAATGTGACTTATGGTGGGAGTTTTGAATCATGTGCTCTCAGTTCCATCTCCAGAAGTGCTAGAGAATAGTAAAATAGTTCATCTCTTCAGTTGACTGTATAATGCAGCCATCACGGTGACTCAAGAGTTCTTCGCTGCTTCACAATACAGTATGAGTATGCACTGTCACACACTCTTGCCAGACGGAGTTAGCATTTTCTCTTGTTCTAAGGAGAGAGGACACCTGAAAGCTCCATGTTTGTCGCCTCTGGCTCTTTGCCCTTTTGAGTCTCTTCACTTGACTGATATCCACTTATAACCTTTCCCTTTAGTAGCCAAACCATGAGTATAACAGCTTTCAGTAAGTTTGGTGGATGAATCTGAAAGTGAGGCTATCACTGGAACCCCTGAATTTGCAAATGGTGTCATAGCGAGGGCGTTCTTGTGAATTATACTTCCTCTAACATTTCTTTCTTCCTTTCTTTTTGACTTTAAGAAAAGGCGATGGCAGGCATGAAGGCAAGTTGGCAGACAGGAAGAGAAAGAAGGAAAGTGAATTTTATTTTTTATTTAGTTGTTCACAATGGTTGTTTCCTCCCAGACCCTGCACCAAAACCAGGAGTATGTGGCCTGCGCACCTTCGGAAGCAACTCACCCAACTGCTACTTCAATGGGGCACACTGCAGCTTTCCTAGTAGCTCTTAATATGTCTCAAATTTCTCTGCTCTGCTCCATCCGGTGCTAACTTGTCATCATCATATTATCAATGTATTATTATAATAGATATGAACTATTCTCTTTCCCCGGAAATTAAATTTGTCCTTTATGTATTGATTTAAAATAACGAATCTGTTCATGTAGGTTTTGTCAACAGTAGATTATTCTTCAACATAATATTTAATATCCTTTCAATATGGTCCATTTCAACTTTGGAAGCTTCATATCCTCACACCTTGCCCTCTACAAAACCCATGATTTGGTCATTCAGATTCCTTCCTGATTTTTTATAAAACCCATAAACTTTCTTGACTGCTCTTTTATCTTTCCTTAGGTATTGCCTATTCACTTATTTGTTCTTATTTCAGGGCTTTGTTAAAATCTCGGTGGTGTCTCCTTTGTGATCCAGGCAGAATTAATTTGCATTGTTTTGTATTCTCATAGTATTTTATGCTTATATTAATTATAGAAAAGTCCATGTTTCTATTACACTCTAAATACATGAAAGCCAGGAGATACATTTTGGTAGAGTATGGAGGAAAATCTTTCAATGACTGAGAGTTAAATGACTGTCCTAACTTCATTCCAAGAGTATAAATCTATTTATAACTATTATATCACTTATCCATGGTTTGAGAAAGGAATATTGCACACCCTTGTAACCTAGTATATATATGTAGCCCACATACATTCCAAGGACCTAAGTTCAAGACCCAGAGCAGAGTGGAGGCAGGAGGGTTACATGGTGGGGTCGACAACCAAGATGAAAAATTAAATAAAGTGTTTATTCCTCTTTTCTTTTCCTGCCTGCTTGCCTAGTCACTTTCATTCTTGCCTTTTTACATTAAAAAAAAATTAAATAGAGAAAGGACCTTTATCTGTAGACAATGGCTTAGGTTTCAATATCAGAGTTAGAGGTACTGGGTGTTTGAAGGAGAAGAATAGAGAGCTACTTAAAACAGGGATTAGTAATATGAGCTTGAAGATTTAAGAAATGTTTACTCTGTGTCAGGTACTACATAAAGCATTTTTCATATATTATATCATTATGAATTCAGAAAGGTAGAACAACACTGAAAGAATGAACAAGCAGTAATGTGTTTCCTACCCAAAATTGTCAAGGCAGTAACTTTATTCAAGATTTTCATTAGCATTTTTTCACCTTTCATTATGTCAGGCATAAAAAGTGCAAAATGAATAGAATCTTCCTTCATGGTGAAACAACAATCTAAAGTAAGAGATGGTAACAATACTCTTAGATAAGGGAGAATATGAATTAGGACTCTAAGAACAGTATCATTTTCCTTCATAATATGGACATTCTGATCAGAAGATAAAGAATTGCAGAGCACAGAGCATTTATGGAACTGTTCAGCATGAAAGAATTTTCTACACTTATACTTGTTAAATATATTTTTGCTAAATTTATTGGAGACTGTAGCTTTACCAAAACCTTAGGCATCACTAAAAAAGATAACAGACTTCTCAGCATGTGACATATTGAACTTTTGCTTCAACCACTCCTTGTGTATGTCAGCTAATGCCTTACAAATCATAATTTAATATGAGTAAACACAATTGAACATTTTTTATATTGCATCTTTTGATTTCTTAAATTATTTTCCTTCATCTTGACCATAATCTTATGGGTTATAGAAATGTATTTTTCTACTGTTTGTGTACACACAATTTAAAAATTAGCTTGACCACTAAAAGGCAAATTTACTTAAAAGAACTCATAATCATGCCTCAGAAAGAGATTCTTTATCTTTACTCAATTTGAAGAAAGATACAACTAGTATAAGTATTCTTTCCTGTACTTGCCACATGTTCTTCTTATTATCTTAGCATCCCATTGTAATATCTCACCATCCCCTCCAATTTCTTTCAGCTGCCTAAGTCAATAACCATAAATTTTCTTCTGTATTTTGATTTGTGTTTTGGTCTTTTGTGTTTTTGTATTTGGATTCATGTGTGCATTCCTCTACCAAATTCATCTCAATTTTTGTATAGGAATTGTCTTTTTGGTCTTTGTACATAATGACAAATACACTTTTAATGATGAAATACTATATTATAGTATGATTATGCCTCATTTTGTTCTACGTAGTTTCTTATGAAGACAATAATATGGTAACATATGATAGGAAAATATAGGGTATATATTTTAAGGATGGTTAATGTGGTACATTATAAAATTATGCAGATTTGATATTTAGCATTATTTATAAGGAATTCCCTCGATGTCCACATTAGCAATCAGTACCCTCATATAATTTTCTCCCTTTTTTGTTGTATAATAATTTTTTTGTGAAGTGCCATCTGTATATGCCTCTATTCATCCATTGTTCTTTTCACTTGTTGACAGCTACGTAGAACTATTGTTGTTTTCCGTATCATAAAAGGAATGTGGGTCACACCAGAGTCATTACCTTTTAGAAGGAAAAAAATGTGTAAAGTAAACCTTTCTGTCCTTTAATTTAAGCAAGATTTTCACATTTAGAAACAGCTTTATAAAGTTCAGTCTATAAAAGGTTAACAGCATTTTCTTTCTGTATTTAAATGTTCACATTTTATTTATCTTGCAATTAATCAATATCAGCACAAATAGCAAGTATGCATGGATACCCACCACTTGATGACTTTTTATACAAATCTCAAAATCCAATTGACATTTTGTGCTATTTTCCCTTCTTGTTTATAACTCATAACCTTTTGCTTTTCAAAATTTTGTTTTATTTTTAGAACTTTGCTTACATTACTGGATAGATTTAGTATCCATCATTTATAAGTTCCCAAATGGTTAAGCAGCCATGTTGAAAGTAAAAATAATTTTCTTTTAGTAACATAATATTAGAATGACTTTGAGATCAAATTTAATGTCATCGCTTAAGTTCAGCAACCTTTTTAAGCCTTTTCATCAAAATATTGAGCTGAAACTAGGATTTCCTATACTGATTTGATTGTAATATCACCATATATATATAGTTGTCATATGAGCATGGCATAAAACAATGTCTTTGCTAGGTATGATTTGTGTGTATATATATGTTCATCTACACATATGTATGTATACATCCTGCATTTAATTTCTTGATAAAAATTGTGGAAGTCAGTATACACAATGCATATAGGAAAATATCTAATATGCATTTATTTTGGGATTTTATTGGCAGTGATTTCATCTTATTTTATAATTATTGTACCCTAACTTAAAGAAAGCTATAGTGCAATGAAATATGAACCACATAATTAATATATTTTAAGATATATAATAATTAATATGTTTTATTATATATTAATTAAAATTTAAATTATCTATAAATGATTAGTATGGATGAATGATGATTTCATGTTTTATTAATATGTATAATACATATATTTTCTGAATGATATTTCATAGTTGGCTTTTTACTCATACTACATGTTTCAAAACATATCCTAATATAAGATATAGCGTATTGGCACAGGATAACATTTGCTTATTAAGGAAGGCTGATCAAAACTATTTTCACTATCTTAATTCTGATATTTATATATTAATTAAATTGAAGTTAAGCTATCATCAAAATTTTAAAGTTAAATGCTAAATATCTTTATTGTTAGGAACAAAACCAAGAACGTATTTTCAAATTGTAAACATAGAAACCTAATAAACCTAAACTGAAAATGCCCACTTGTAATCATGGAGTTATATGTCCTTTAGCCAACAAACCAACATACTTGGGAGAACGTTAAAAAATTTATAGGTATTCAAAATAAACAAATAAATGATGTTTGTCTGATCTAAACAGGCAATGTCTATAAAAGCAAATGAAAATGTAATTTTTTCAGAAACATACTTAAGACCACACATAAAAGAACTACTTATATTTAATTTAGGCAGAATTTTTAACGAACTTTCCAGCTTGCCATTAATATGAAGTTGACTGCTTCTTTAGACAGTAGAAATGCAGCCTGTGAGAAGTGACTTTGTGAATAAGGTAGGAGTATGAAATTTATACTCTTGACATAAGAATCCTAAAATTATCTGAAATAATCATTATTTTAAATAATTGTAATAATATAAAATAGTGTAAAGAAGTAAAACATACTTTGTTTTCTAAGATATTATAATCACTAAATAAATAAATATGCACATTTGCTATTATGGTCCGATTTGTGTCTTCCTTTGAATTCGTTCGTTACACCCTAAGCTCCAATAACTCAGAAAATGATTGTATTTAGCTATATGGTCTTTAAAGGAAATATCTAGGGCCGTCTTTTAGTTATATATAGATATTTTTACTTTCTATCATCTAGTTAAATGTTAAGAATGAAACAGATAAGACATAAATGGCATTCTATATGAAAGCTGAGATATTTAGGGGGAGGGTTATATAGAATTTAGACCACAGTTCCCTGATAATCCCTTAAGAAAATCATTTACAATAAAGGATGACGCCACAGGCTTAGGTTTTCTGAATAAGTCATTTGGCTTACCAGTGATATAATATTTGTGTTTTCTTTAGCTGTGCTACTGAATAGAAATAAACCTCCATCTTCTAAAGGAAAAAGAGTTAAACCTATTTGACATGTACAGATACATAAAGAATATTATCATAGCAAATTGCTGTCACCTAAATTGAAACATTATTTAAATTTTTTAAAGTATTTTTTTAAAAAGCAAAACCATTTAACTTTTTTATTGTTTTCAAAGTAATATACTCACCAAGGGGGTATATATATATGTCAGGATTACATAATCATTGGTTCTGGAAGGATAATTGCTGATCTTCCATCATGCTCTTATCACTTACTATTGCTTCTTTGATATTACTTACATACTCCTGAGAGTTTGGACTCTTAGCCTGTGTGTGACCACAGATAATTATTTTCTCTGTGTCTTCACAATGGATTATCTTGCATATCCCTTCTTCTTGTAGTCATCTTTGCTCTCATATCATATGCTCTTGGAATATTTACTACATTGCCCCTGTATCTCCATGTATTTCTTACTGTAGACAGGAGTTTGTTTTATTAATTATATTGTAACCATGCAGGTTTTAATCATCTCTAAGCAGCCGAACTGAAAATTATAGACAATTCCTTTATCATAGCTCTCCCAAACAGCTACACTGTGAAATATACTATTAAAAGGGTTTTATTGCTGATAAAACAATCTTCATCTTTCCCAGACAGTCAAAATTTGGGGTGAAATTAATTCAATAGTACATCTACAAGATAGTAGGAGCAAGATTATTTTTGACTTAAAGTACACAGTCATATTTTTATGGGTCAGTGAATGATGCTGAACTTTCATTCTATTTCATGAGAAGATCAATATGGTATAAATGGCTAATGGAACCCAGAACTAAAGTAAGTGATATAACTTTAAATTAATTTGATATCATCAGCCTCATTTTTATTTTAGTTGTTAAAAGTCAAAATTGTTTTTTGCTTGGAATCTCCACTCAAAGAATCATAATATAATCAGAGTGATTTGAACATACTAAATAATTTCTTAATCACAGCTTCTTAATCTTTAAAGACAGTAGAAAAAAATTCCACTTCAAACCAAGATGGGATAATATAACTCCAGATTTACTTTCTCTTCTCGAAGAAATGGACAAATAAATGAAACAGTAGTTTACAAAGCTCTAAACTTCAGTCAGTGGTGGACAGTGATCCCTCAGAGACAGAAAATAAGGTAATAGCTATCATAGCTTCATAGTTTTGAAAGGGTTTCCAGAGCCCTATATTGGAGAAGGAACAAAAGTGGAGCCTGAAATCCATCTTGAATTGAGAAAACAGAGCTAAAACCCAGGGAGACCAATAAAACTAGAATGTTTAGCATAGTATACTAGAGAGAAAAGTTACACAGAGGGAAATTCAGAGTCTTCAGAGGGTCCCCTTTGAGTATTTAACTGAGTATTGATTAACGTATGCATGTGAGAATACAACCTTATGCTGAAGAAAAGTTCATCAGAAAATATCAGACTTAACAGTGTCTGACATTCCACTTAGTTTGAGAATGGTACTTTTTTGTTCTCATCATAATAGAAAAACTCAAAATTCATAGTGCTTTGTATTGAATAAACAGAAAAATCTTATCTCTGTAATGGGGAGAAATTAGAACAAGAGCGACGACTAGTCGGTTCATGCATAATAAATTTTAAATATAATACTCAAAATATTCAAACTGTTTCCAAGTAATTTAACTAGGTCCCAGGAGATAGACTAAGAATATATATGGAAATGCAAAGATGTCCAAAACCCAACAAAATAGAATTTTTTAACATCCAAGAAAAAACAAAAGGAAAATTAACCTATAATTGAAAATAAATATATAAATCTATGTCAACACAAAAAGAAAGCAGGAAAGGGGAGAAAGAAAACAAACAATTGATGGGGCACAGAGCAAACAAAGAACAAGATGAAGACTGATTTAAACTAACCGCATAATAATTCAGTGTATGTAAATCAAAAATCCCAAACAGAAGGTAGACTGGGTAAGGTTAGATTTTTAAAAATTTGCAAGTTGCCTTACTGAAAAAACAATGTGAGTACCAACATTTCATTCAACCACTACACAATACAAATTTCTTCCAATTGCACATGAAACATTACCAAAATAGATGCTGTTTTGTACCATAACAAATTACAATACATATTAAAGGATTTATTTCATTTGAAGTGTAATCTCTGACCACAACTACATTAAATTAGGAATCAATAACAAATATCTCTAGAAAACAAGTGTTTAGAAACAAAGTAACAGACTTCTTAATATTTCATCGGCAGTGAACAACCGATAAGAAAATTAGAAAGCACTATTGGATTTGAATTAAAATTAAAATAAAACATTAAAAATGTGGATACCACTAAAGAAACATTAAGGGACAAATTTATAACATAAAATCTTCATTTTCAAAAAGAACAAAGGTCCTATCTCAATAATTCACCTTCCAATTTAAGAAACAATGTGAATGGTGTGATCTAGTGGCTTAGTGGTTAAGTAAATATTGTGCAAATAGAAATAAATAATATATTAAGCAAATAATACATAATTGCCATGTCAGGTTTACTCTAGGAACAAAAACCAAGTTTAATAACCAAGCAATATAATTCAATTTTATATTTTTGCAAATGATCAGTTTTAAACTAAAATAAAATTTTAAATATTTGATCATCTCAAGGGACTCAGAAAAAAGATCTGATAAAATCCAAGAGTCATTCCTGCTAAAAGCACTCAACAAATAAGGAATAAAAAGGAATTTTATCCAACTGATATATTTACAAAAGAACTTATAGCTAACAGATTTAAAATAACTCTCTCTAAAATCAGGAGCAAGAGTAGGAGGTCAACACTAACCATTTGTATTCAGGAACATTTCGTCCATATAGTAGATTACATAGTAATATTAAATGAAATGAAAATTCTAGAAGAAAATATAGAAACAATTTTTTTTTCAAACTTAGATTAGACAACATTTATTAAGGACTAAAGTAGAAGTGCAATCCATAAAGGAAAATACTGACAAAATTTGTCACTTAACATTTTTTGAAAAATATTGCTAAGAAAATGAAATGCCAAACCAGGATTGAGAAAAAATATTTGGAATTTATTTATTTATTTGTTTGTTTATTTGTTTTTAAAGGAAAGATTCGGGGAGAAATTAAGGCAAGCTGAGCAGGCAGGCAGGAAGAGAGAGAAGGAAAAAGCAATTTATTTTATTTAGTTGTTCATTTTGGTTGGCCCTGGGACTAGAACTGGGGACCTGGGGATGTATGTGCGCAGCACCCAACCCCTTCTCCACCAGCATGTACCAGAAATAAATTACTCAATCAAGAAATGGTGTCTGGCTTATATAAAGAACTCTCAAAATCCAGTATAAGGAAAAATACACAAAATGAAAAAAAAAATGTAAAAAGACACTTCACCAAAGAAGATACAAAAATAGCAAATAAATACATAAAAATGTGTCCAAATTCATTAATTATTAAGAAAGCACAAGTTAAAAACTACAATGAGATAACACTGCATCCCTAGTAGATTTTGGCTAACATTAAAAATACTGATAATACCTAAGATGTTTTGATATGAGAAACCAGGGAGAACATGTTTTAGAACATGTTATCAATGGATAGAATTCAACTTTCTGCTGCTGATGTTGTCAACATTGACATTCTAAACACAGACAACGGTTTTCTTTTTTAAGTATTATCATGTTATTTAGGTAGACAATATTTAAAAAGGCAGGAAGCAAATATTTTATTGGATATTACCTTAGCAAAGTTTCTTTACAGAGCTACCACAGTGTTGTTACTGAATAAAAAGTCATTCTGTCTTCATTTAAGAGGATAATATTCTCTAATGTGATCATTAGTGTTGAGTAATTTTCCCTTTTTGAAATGTTGAAATGTCATTCAAAATTACTCTAAGGACACACTGATCACAGCCTCCTATATTTCACAATAAGTTCTTAGGAAATATCTCAGCACCCAAGAGACAATTAACTCAAGTGGGGATTTTAATTAGCATTGCAGTTCTCTAACTCTTCTCCCTCAACAAAGAAATCAACCTTGAAATACAATTTTTTAATCACTGTCCAATTATATACTTGAAATATATAATGTTCTCAGATATTGTCTTACTAGTTTGACATAAAATGTATATTTAAAGAAATAAAAGTAGCTTAATTCAAATCTTCAAATACACAGAAAACATGTACAATAGTTATTATATGTAAAATATATAAATGTTTTTTCTTCTCTACCTAAGCATATAACCCTGCTTTTATACAAATTTCACAGTTTATTGCAACAGAATGATAATGTGATCATTGGGTGCAATAAAGAGAAGTGTAATTGATCTCTTTCAATCTGAGCTTTTTGTTAATAATAGAACCTTAATAATATATATTAATTGCTTATTATTTAATTGTTATTTTTAGAATGCTTATTAAAAGTTAAATTTATACAAGTATCTTTCTATAAGAATGACTTATTTTATACACTAGCAATGTTAGTAATATGAGCAAAAATTATATTATTACCCTGAAAACTTTGTTTTAATTCTCAAAATGAATCATTTTTAAGTTTGTGCTAACTGAATAATTTCACTGATGTGTTTTATAGGAGAAAACTACTTTTGTATTTTAGAACTATAATGTAATTGTTACTGAAAACATCAAAGCAAAATAATAAAATTATGTATTTTAATTATGAAAATATTTTTGTATGAATTATTGCTGGTAGAGTCAGTCAAATGCCTCACTTAAGTGAAACAACACAAAATGCAAATTCTTGCTCTAAAAAGAAAATTGATATTCTATGGAAAGTTTGGCCTCTCATTCTCCCTTTACAAGTAAAATGACTATACTACTCCTAGATATCTAAAGAAAGCACTTGGAACATTGACAAGCCTTAATGGAAGTAGGAAGCAAATATAGACAGCTTGATACTAGAGATAATTTAACAATTAAGATCTTTACATTTCAGTTTAGATTTTTTTTCCTCTGGCAAAATTGCTTAGGTAAGTGTTGCAGCATTGATTAGAGTTAGTAACCTGGGAAAGGATTGCCTCTGACTAGAAATACAAGATGAAATTCAACCACCTGTGAAATCCAAAACTCTTTTTCTCATTAAGTACTCTAAAAAAAGAGAAGAAAATAGCCTTTATTGGGTAGAGGGTAGATGATTTAATAATAAAAGGTTAAACAAATATACATTTCATAAATGTTATCAGTGCAATTTGATTTGAGTTCAAAATTTTAATCAAAAATGTGTGTATATGTTACCTCATTTATAAAACATGTTCATGTATTACATTTGTGTTTTAATATACTAAAAATATCTACATTATTTCAGAAGATTCTCTTGAAGAAAATCTTTTTAAGAGAAACAATAATGCAATCTTCTATTTTGTGGCAATGGTATAGCTAAATATTATATATTTTGACTTTCTAATCACAATAATGATATCTAAGTTTATATACTTGATCATATCTAATAAAGGACTACATTTATACAAGTCTATTAAATTTTTTCCTAAAATATTTTATTACTCATTCTTGCTAAAAATTTTATTTATGTATTATCTCAAGAAAAGCAATTATGTAAATATCCTTAAATATACTTCCTTTTACTATTTTTAATAAACACTGCTAACATTTGTTGTGTCTGTTATAAATCAGATGTTTTACATATATCTAACTCAAATAATCTTCACAACACAATCACACATTTTACAGAAGATAAAGACTAATAAAAAGTATGTTTCCATCACATAACTTGTAAGGAGTAGAAGTAAGAACCTAATTCATTGTTTTCTAACTTCAAGTCTGTAATTCTTTCATGTCACCAGAATATTTTCCCATAACAGAGATCCCAAACTGCATTCCATGGAATTAGATAGACAACTGCTTCTCAAAGGGAAAAAACAAAACAAAAGAAAACAAAGCAACATTTTTTACCTAAATGGTAAGAAATATTCTATATGCAATTTCCCCTGAGAAATATTTATACTATATGCTAATCTATAAAATTCTTCAAAATACTGATATTCCCATCCTTCCCTTTCTCTTTAAGTGTACCTAAACTTGACCATAGCACTCTTTCTTAGAATTTTTTTTACTGTTTTTGCTGTTCTAACACTGACTTCTTGAAAAAATAGCATTATCAGACTTGCATTTAGAGCATAGCAAAAGCTGACTTAGGTTAAAGACGTTTAGCATCAGTTTTGTGCTCTAACTTTTTAGGAATGAATTCAAGGAATAGAAATTCACTTTATTTTTCAATGTAATTGTCTGTAACAGGATATTCAAAAAAGAAGGCTTGAACTCAACATAATTCCTAATGAAGCATATATTTTTAGGAAAAGGACACAGTTCCTATAGATGCCCACATCCTGTCTTTTTTCCCATCAACTCTTGACTATTTATAGAATAATTGAACAGTTATTACAAATATAATTGCCATTTATTCATCCACTGAATCTCATGCATAAACCACCATATTAAACCAATCCGTCAACCAATAAAGAAATATTTTTTCTTTGTCTTCTTTTAATTCTAAAGAAAAGAAAGAAAAACTTTTATTTCAGGTAGTAGCAACGTAATGAAGGAAAAGGATTTATGAATGATCAACTTGTTTCATAACAGCAAAAATCACAAGAAAATTATTTCGAGAAAATGAAAACCTTCAAAGAGTCTATACTAAAGTCTAAATAGCAAACATCTGAGAAAAAATGAAGTTGCAGTTAAGCAGGAGAAAGTTTAATTCTTCCAAATACCAGTTCTCCTCATGATATTATCACTTACCTAGAGATCACGACTAAATTCATGTTTTGATGTTTCATTTTCATAGCACCCAATACACTTCCTAAGGGACTCCACCCTATTCTGAGAAATGTCATAGTTGGCATTGTTCACCCTTCCTTTAGGAAGTGCTTAAATGGGGAAAGAGAAGATTTAACAGTGAGTTTGGGGATTGTGATTACTTTCAGGTATTCAACTACTGTGGATGTCTTGGGGCAAAGAAAAAGACAAGTGAGAAAAGTTATAGGAAGCAATTTTGACTCCAAATAAGAAATTCTGATTCTCAAATTATTTTTCTTTAAGAACTTTGTTAAGTACATTATCTGTCTTTAATGTTCTATTTCATGAGGTATACAATACACTTCTATGGTAAGTGAAAACACTGTTTATAAACTATAAGGCCAAATCAGAGGTTAACAGAAGGGAAGGAATAAGGAGGATGAGATAAATTGAATAAAACAAGTCCATTTTATAGTGAAATTGGAGTTAGACTTAGTGGTGAATATAATGTGTTGTACATAGATGTTGATTTACATGGTTGCTATCTAAAACCTATATAATGTTATACTATAATGCTACTTGAACAAAAAATAAATGAAAAAGTAATAACTCAAAGTTTACATGTACAAGATTAACATATCCATGGTTTTGTTTGTGGTTTAATGAATGTCAAATCTGAGACACAAATATTTCTATATGATACCTAAGTTTACCATTTATTTCAGTGTACCCCACTACTTAGCTCTAAAATTCTTCAACTCTGAGATCTCAATCAGTTCATGCTATTGTTTCTCTGAAGTCTATAGGACATAGCCAAAGCTTTTTAGATTGATTCAACAGATATTATAATCCTTTCTCCAGCTAACTATTGATTATCTACAAAGGATGCATATTTAATGATAGTAGTTAAGATTTAAAGGAAAAAGTTCTTCCTTAGATTTTCCCATTATGTGTACAGACTGTGCTTTTTGGTAGAGATTAAGAGATAATTTGAAACTATTCTGCCTCTGTGGTAGGTAGTATAGATCTTTCACTTAAAGGGTACGATGTGTACATTTTTAAAATTTCAGTTAAGATAATAATTATCCAATAATTATCCAATTCAATATTCTATGCATATCAAATTGCTGTTAACTTTTGATATGTTAGTTCTTTTGGCAGTTTAATAATATAATACTCTTCCTTTTCACATTTTTAGCTTTCAATAGCTGCAGTTGATTTCTTTGCACTTGATTCAGGATCTTGCAATCAAATCATAGGAACTGCTCTGATTTTCTTCAATAGTATCTAAAAATTCTGCAGTAATATCTGTTCACTAAAATAAATCAAAACAATTCCATAGTCAAAGAAACTGTATATTGTTATAATTTTCCATAAATTAATTAGCAAAATAAAATATCATGTTATTTTTGAGATAGTATCTTAATATTTTTGTTAATTTATAAATTTGAATATAAATTAAAAGCAATATAGTACCAATTATTTATAAATTATAATTATGTTTAAAACATTTTTACTATAAATAAGGAAATGAGCCCACTTTCTCCACCATATGTCTTTAGTATTCTTGATTAAAGATATCAAATACAATTAATTGACTTTATTAAAGGATAGTTCACTTAATCTAAGCTATCTATTATACATCTTTATTTTTCCTTATTCCCTTATAAGATGTATTAGTTTTATATTATATATTGCTAATTTTATATCATAATATTTTAATTCAGGATATAAGAGAAAAAAAATCACTCAAGGAATATACTTCTGACATTAGGGTTATTGTGTTTGTTGGTGTGCAAGATAAGTGTGTCATGTTAGGAGAAATTACAATATTGTCACTGTCTTTATTTGGAGATTAAGCATAGTTTAATGAGATGTATATGGGTGCCAAGTGGACAAGGAATGGATTTGCAATGGCTAATTTTATGTATCAACTTAACTAGAATCAATGTACAGAATCAAACATTATTTCTGAAAATAACTGTGGGATATTTCCAAATGAGATTGGTATTTGAATAAATCGATCAAAAGTTTATTGTTCAATGTGAATAGACATTAATGTATTGAGGACCTGAGTAGAACAAAATAAAGAGGAAGATAAAGTTCCTTCCTTTTCCTGATTGCCTACTTTAGCTGGGACATTGGTCTTCTGAACTTGAACTGGGGTTTACAAGATTAGTTCTATTATATCTCAGGCCCTCTAGTTTAAATTGCAATTACAACATCGACTTCCTTAGGTTTTCTTCTTGCAGACAAAAAGATCACAACGTGCAGCTTGCATAAGTATAACTTATTTTAGTGTGCTTTACTTTATTATACTTATAAATAGCTATACAGAAAATGTCAATGCCTGGCTTCAAAGCTTTAAAGTACAAGCTGACTCTTTTGGTAAGTTTAAGTTGAAGCTAACATTCATTTATCATTCCAAAAATCCTAAGATCTTTAATAACAATGCTAAATCTTCTCTGTCTGTTCTCTGTAAATGGAAAAACAAAGTCTGAATAACAACACATGTGTTTATAATATGGATTACTAAGTATTTTAAGCCCACTGTTGAGATCAATTTATTAGAAAAAATTATTTTCAAAATATGATTGCTCATTGACCAATATACCTATTCACTCAAGAACTCAGAGTGATGAAGCTATAAGGAAATGAAAATTGCTTTCATGCCTACTAAAACAACATTCATTCTGAAGTCCATAAATCAAGAAGTGATTTTCATTTACAAATATTATTTTTATACATATAGTACACAAAAATACAACTGCCATAGACAGTGATTCCTCTAGAGGATCTGGGAAAAATTCACTGAAAATCTTCTATGGCACAGTCCAATTCTAGATGCCATTAAGAACATTTATGTTTATCTGGTTTCAAGATGGCAAACTGATAAGACATTAAGCTCAATTTTTCTCCATAGAACAGCCACAAAAACACCAATTTGGCTACAATGATCTATGAAAAGAAACTAATATTTTCATAGAGAGAGAGAGACACATGCCCTCAAAAAAGGTAGGAGATGGTAATCTGTCTCATTCCATTCAGAGACTTCAGGCAGTGGGGAGAGATATGAAAATTCCACAATCTGCCAGAGCTAACGACCTTTCTTTTGCAGTGAGCACCTTATACCTAGGAACTGGCTTTCAATCACTGATCCAGGAATATTGCTATGGAGTTGAAAGAGGACTAGTGTGCCTATGAGCAGAGATGCTTCTTCCTTACGGTGCTAGTACTAGAGGCTGCCATTAGGGAAAAGCTCGTAGGGTGGGGGGTGTTGGGCAGGAAGGAAGTATCCACATTCTCTGCCATTAGCACACTATTGTGGAACTGTTGGCTTTTACCATTGCTTTTCTACAGGTAGCCAGAGACCGCCAGGTCAAAGAACCCATGAGAAGTGGCAAGAAGCATTCTTTTCTACCCGTCAGGGGGAAAAATAATTAGAAACGCTCCATCAAAACAGCAGCTCCTGCCAAACTACAGCTACAACTAAACAGCTTCGTATCTGTTTAGTATTTCCTGAAATTCGAACTCCAGACTTCACAGCTTATTTATCACCCCTGCCAGCATTGCCACTACTCTGGAGGACTAAGGGAAGTTCACAAGAGAGTATACTCCCTAAGAAGAATCACCAGCTGTCTCTCTTCTGTGGGCTGCTTTGGGACTGTGGTGCTTATGAACCAGTTCCACAACTTTTGGGTCTCCTCCCTTGGACTTGCCTATGATTCTTGAGAAAATCTTTAGAGGTCCTAGAACATCTCCAGCTCTGCACACTGAACTCTCAGGCCTCAACATGGGGCTTTCCCTACAGCTTTAACAAATCCAATGAGTAATAAAATAAGAAATCTTAAGGGAGTCCAGCTTTCAGGACCAACACCCAGGTCTAGTGTATGCAACTCGATACTCTAAGATAAAGACTTTTACATTAGTGAAGCCTAACCCATAGAAATAAACACAGAATACCAAACAGATCAAAGATATAGAAAAATATACATGAAATTATGGACCAAAAATATAAAAATTGAATTATGAAGACATTAAACAATAGTTTTAATGACACTCACTGAAATCAGAAAAACAATGAACATGAAGAGAGCTAAAACACGGATAGACAAGAATAAAGAAAATGTGAGGCAGTTCCAAGCACAATATATGAAGCTAAAGAATAAAATAGCCAGATTAAAAAACAGAGGGGCTCAACAGAAGGTTGCAGGAAACCTCCAATGGAATCAGTGAACTAGCCGTTAATGTAATGGAATGTACTCAAGCAGACTAACAAAGAGGAAAAAAATCATTAAAGAAATAATGACAACATACAAAACTCATGGGATAACATTAAGACAAAAAACATTTTCATCAAAGGAGACCAGAAGGAGGACAGAAAGAAAGGGACAGAACTGTATTTCAAGAAATAATAGCTAAGAATGTCCTTAACCATGGAAGGCAGCAGAACTCCAGACCCATAAAGCTAAAAGATTTCTAAAGAAAAAATACCAATCAGACCTAGAGAAAAACACATCACCATTAAAATATCAAAGGTAAAAGATAAGCATGAATCAAAAAAAAAAAAAAAAAAAAAAAAAAAAAAAAAAAAAAAAAAAAAAAAAAAAAAAAAAAAAAAAAAAAAAAAAAAAAAAAAAAAAAAAAAAAAAAGCTAGAGAAAAATGAGTTACATACAAAGTTTTCCCCTTAAGACTATTAACAAATATCTCAGTTAAAACATTATGGGTCAGAAGGGAATAGAAGAACATCTTTGAAATGTTGAAAGAAAAGAACTTCCACTCAAGGATAATCTACTCTGTTAGTTTACCACTTAGATTTGAAGAAATGATGAAGAGCTTTTCAGAGAAGTAAAAGTTAAAGGAATACATCACCACTAAACCAGCTTTAAAAGAAACACAAAAGTAAGTTCTATAAATTGAAAAGAAACTCCACTTAAAAGAAGCAAGACATTGAAATACAAGGAACAAGGAGAGTTAAAATGTGAACTGTTAAAATGAGCTCAAGACTAATTTTCTTTAAAGTAAAAATATTATATACATAACAAAATTTATGAAAACCCCAGAACAACTTCAAAATGTAACTTTGGGGGGAAAAAACAAAGAAAAAAAAGAAATGAAATACAAAATAATGACTTTCATATCACCCAAGAAGAGAAAGAGAAAAGCAAAGGTACTATCTTCAATAACACCCAGAAAACAATGAACAAAATGACAATAAGTAGTTACATATCAATAATAAACCTAAATGATAACTGAACTCTCTAATCAAAAGGCAAAGAGTAGCCAACAGGATTGAAAAACATAACCCAACTTTCCACTGTATTCAGAAGACTCACTAATATTTGAACAATAATATGGAATCAAAGTCAATCATCAGAAGATAATTCTAAAGAAAAAAAGTTAACCAAAATAAGCTGTGAGTTATAATTACATAGACAATACAGATTTCCAACGAAAGAAAAAAATCAAAGCACAGGAAGGGAAATTTTATAAGATAAAGGGATCTATTTGATGATAAAATATAATGCTTATTAATATATATATATCAAATGAAGGAGCATCAAAATACATAAAGCAATTATAACAAACTAAAGAGAGACATCAGCAGTAATACAATAATAGTAGGAAGGCTAAACACCCCAGACCCAACAGTGGAGAGAGAAAAAAAGGCAGAAAATTAATAGGAAAACAGTGGATTTAGGTGAGAAATTATAACAGATGGGTTTAACAGAATTATAATAAAGATTTCATCCAACAACTACAGAATTCACATTTCACTTGTAGAACATCCTCAAGCATAAACTACATGTTGAAACACAAAACATGTCACAACAAATTTACAAAGATTGAGACACTGCCAAACATCTTCTATCACAATGGTTTAAAGCTAGAAATCAATCACAAAAAGAAAGCTGCAAAATTTCAAAATATATGGAAGCTAAACAATTCATTTCTTCTTTATTCTTAGGCAAATGGATAAATTAAAGGAGAATTTTAAAAGTACTTTGAGACAAACAAGAATAAAGACATGAGCTACAAGAACTTACAGGATGCAGCAGAACAGAGGAAAGTTTATTGGAAACCAGGACTTTCTCAATAAACAAAAAAAAATCACAAATAAAAATCTAACTGTACACTTAAAGCAGCTAGACAGAGAAGAATAATCAAAGCCAAAATCAGTAAAAGGACAGGGATAATAAAAATTAAAGCAGAGATAAACTATTATCAAAAAGATAATTCAGAAGATCAATGAAACCCAAAGTTGTCTCACTGAAAAATAAACAAAATTGACAAGTCTTTGACTAGGTTAAGAAAAACAAGGAGAGAAAACTCTCATAACTAGAATCAGACATGAAAAGGGAGAAGTTACAATGGATACCTCAGAAATTAAAAAAAAAAAAAAGACTAACTATAAACAGCTATATGCCAATCAATTGGACAACTCCAGAACATAGATAGATTTTGAGAAACATACAGCTTACAAAGACCGCATCAGAAAGAAATGGAAAATCTGAACAGGACTATTACAAGCAAGGAAATTCATAAAATTCTCCAAAAATTAATTGAAGAACACAATGCTTCTAAACACTTTTCATGAAGCCAACATTACAGACACCAAAAGTCGATAAGGGCATCATAAAGAAGGAAAATTATAGACAAATATCTCTAATGAACAAAGATGCAAAAATACTCAACAAAGTATTAGTTAATCGAATCAATCAATGCATCAAAAGGGTCATCCATCATGACCAAGTGGGATTTATTCTGGGGATGCAAGAATGGTTCAACATACACAAATCTATTCATGTATTTCACTAAACCAAATATAAAAGAGGAGAAAAATTATATTATCATATTAAATGCAGAGAAAGTATTTTACAATATTCAGCACCCCTTTATGATAAATATTCTACATAAAACTTAGAATAGAAGGAATATACCGCAATATATTAAGCCCACAGTCAACACCATACTCTGGTGAAAAATATTGTTTGCTCTAAGACCAGGAATAAGATAAGACTGTCTGCTCTCACCACTGGTATTTAATACAATACTAGAGGTCTTAACCAGATCAATTAGGCAAGAAGAAGAAAAATTAAAAGAATCCAAATTGGAAAAGTGAAAGTAAAACTATCAATATTTTCAAATGTCATGATAATATATGCAGAAAACCCTAAAAATTCCATAAAAAAAAAAAACACCTACTAGACTTAATCAATGAGTGCAAGTAAAGTGGCAGGATACAAAATCAACATACCAAAATATGCAAACAATCTGATAGAAGAGAATGAGATCAAGCAAACCATCCTATTTATAATAGAAATAAAGAGAATCAAATAACTTGGAATGTACTTTACAAAGGGGGTGAAAGACCTGGGCCGTTAAAATTATAAGACTTTTTTAAAGGGGCTAAATGAAGATGTAAAGAGATGAAAAGATATCCTGTGATCATAGTTGGAAAGAATTAACACTGTTAAAATGACCAACTTACCTAATGCAATATATAGATTTAGTATAATTCCCATCAAAATTCCATTTTCATTTTTCAAGGATATAGAACAAAATTTTAAAATTTATATGACATTACCAAAGACCCTGAATAACTAAAGCAACTGTGAATAAAAAGAACCAAAGTGTAAGTATCACAATCCCACATCACATGCCATATCACAGAGCAATTGTGATAAAAACTGCATGGTACTATAATAAAAAGACACAGATCAGTGGAATAGTATTGAATCACCAGAAATAGACTCACATATATATGGTAGGTTAATTATGACAAAGGAGTCAAGAGCCTACATTGGAGAAAAGAAAGTCTTTTCAATAAATGGTGTTGGGAAAACTGGACAGTCAAATGCAAAAGAATGTATCTAGTCTACTCTCTAATACCATACATAACAACTAATTGAAAAACGCATTAGAGAATTGTATGTAAACCTGGAAGCCATAAAATACATAGAAGAAAACATAGGTAATGCCTTCCACATCAGCCTTAGAGAAGTCTTTAGGGCTGCAACTCTAGCAGCAAGAGAAAGAAAAAAATTTATCAGTTAATTAACTAATTATTCAATGAGTCAGAATCAAACTAAAAAGCTTCTGCACAGTGAAAGAAGTCATTACCGAAGCAAGAAGACAATCTACTGAATAGGAGGAGAAACTGTGGTAGAAGACGTTTTCCCTGACCCCAATGCAAAGTTAGTCTGCCAGCAATTTTCCACAGTACTCATAATAAAATATGAATGGATGAGGAGTTACTTGTTATGGATGAGCAAATAAAGTGGTTTCTTGAGATGGAATCTACTTTAGTAGAATCTGTGAGCCTTGAGGAACATGATACAAAGGATTTAAATTTTCCTCTACCATTCTATCCTCCATTTTCAATAATCCCCAAAACATATTCTTTATTGCAACTAATTGATATTTTTCATAGTCATGTTATTCATAGCTCTATGGTTTTTATTACATTGTTTATGTTGCCTAGAATTCACTTTCCCTAGCATCTTCCTAAGACCTATTAATTATTTACTTCATTTTATTAAACAGAATGGCATCTTTGATCACTGCTTTTACTCTTTCGATTTTACATCTTACTCCCTTTACACTGCCAATCTTAGTTCTTATTCTTTTAACTTGCAAATATTGATTTATTTGAGTATTTCTGATAGAAAACCCTGGGTTCTTTGAACAAGACAAAGTGCTTGACACACAGTAGTCACTTAGCAAATATTTGAAGACTCAAGAAAAAAAAAAGAAGGTGAAAGTGTCAAGTGTTTACCTGAGCAGAAGAGTATTGAGTTGTCACATAACTACCCAAACTTCAAGAAACAGCTGTTCTTTTAACACTTACTGCAACAGTATAAGCAAGAAGCTAAGTCAGAAAAGTGTGTACCCTACTCATGGTTCTGTTTTTCCCACATATCAGTGTGTTGGTGAAGGACCAGGAAGATCAGCACAAAAAATAGAAGCCATTTCACCGAAAAAAATTTCTGACCAAAAGACTCCTGAAGTTTTATGATCCAAGAAGATAAGGGATGGGGGACTGATGAAGTAGGTCTACTAAGAAAAAATTTCTGAGAACTGAGTGGAAGAAAAGTATCTTCAAGGTCCCTCTCAAAGTGGATCTTGGCAGATGCACCTGAGGAATATATCTGCTGAAAATTCCAACTAATGAGGCCTCTAAAGGTACTAGGTAGGCTAGGAATGCAGACAGGTACATGAACCTGACTGGCTTGGGTGCTCTGAATCCTTGACTATAACTCCCTTCAAAGACTGTAATGCATGAACCAAGCCTGGTGTGGGGTGGGCAACTTTTCTCCATAGGTCTGCCAATCAAAGTCTTATAATTGCCTGTAGTCTAGTTGAAAAATCACACATAGGTTTTTAGCCAGGAGTTCAGCTCTTAATAAAATAGCCAGTGGAACTCTCTAATATTTAATAGTCATTAGAGAAATGTAAATTGAAACCACAATGGGGACCACTTTATACCCACTAGATGGACTATAATTTTTTTAAAAAATACAAATACAAAGAGCTTTAGACTTACAAAATAATGGAGAGAAATTTAAAGAAAATATTATTAATATTTTGAGGAAAAAAAATGAGGTCAAAAAAATTTCATGAATGTATATCAAAAAACTGCCAGAACTTTTACTTATGAGTAGGAATAATTCAGGAATTAGAAACAGCATAAACATAGACAACGAGGTAAGAGAGTGCTTTAGGGAATAGAGAAGTGAAATTCTGATGTATCTGGAGAATTCATAAGGATGTCTCATGAGATAATGGTAGAAAATAAGATCATGATACAAAATGCTTTCATTATGCATTTGGAATTCTGAAATTCTGAGAACAATAGAGATCCATTGAAAATTTTGAATGTATTGAGACATGATTTAAGTTTGTTTTAAGAAAATGGTTTGAAGATCTCTTTCATCATTAGAAAAAGTAATTTACCAACATTCAACTTCATTTTATTTTTAAATAGCTAATTTTATTCAAATGATTAATGAAGCAGAAATATATGAAATAATTCACATAGACTCTCTAATATTATTTAGTCCACCTAGAAAATGAGATTATCTGGTTTAATTATGACTCCAAAACTTCTAACCTTTTGATTTGTTCTGAAAAGATAATCAATAAATATTACCATTATCCTGATGTTGCTACTCACCAATCTTAATATTTAATGAGTATACTTAACTCAGAAATGAAACTAAATCTATTTCATACCTTTTCCCTTTCCTTCTTAAAACACTTCAAAATTTTTCACACTTATGGTCAACTGAGATAAAGAATATAAGTATATAAAAATATTGCTTGTTTAAAATATCTTCCTTTTTCATATTCTGGAAATATGACAGTAAATATTTGGAAAGTGATGGTTCATGAAAGTGATCCCATGAGTTTTTCTATTGAAAGAAATAGTTTATATTTTGCTTGAAAAATAGTTCTCATATCTAACATTCTGTTTTCCTGTAGGCGACCATTTTACTTATCCCACTTAAGTCTAATTGTTAGTGCTAACTGCTAGAAGGTTGTAAAGATGAAAAGTTGTTGCTTCAAGGCTAAGCAATAAAATTCAGTTTTGTTTATGGTTAACATAGTCTTTATTGTGCTTTCAAACTTCCTGCATGATTGGTTGGATTCCACATGGCATGATACAAAACTACGGAAAACCAACAGTCAACAAATAAATTCAAAGTCAGTTCACATATGCATTTAAATGAAATCTACTTTCAATAGCTTAAAATAGTTCTATGGTGGGAGATATTGCACTCTTTCCTGGCTTAAGAGTTATTTTATTAATTTGCTTCATTGACATGATTACAACTATCAACCCATCAAATAAATATCAGGTCAGCAAAAATACTGAATAGCCTTTTTGTGCAAAGACCTGTACTAGGCAAAGGAGGTAGGGCAAATAACAAGGGCTGTTGAAAGGAATTTTAACACCTTCAAAAACAAATTTGATGCCTCTATAAGCCTCATTCTAAATTCCATGCCTAAAACACATATTGCTTTAACCATCCCAGTGCCAGAAATGCCTAAAACTCCCCACCATAACATAGATAACTCCATAGTGCCAGAAACAACACCTACTGTATTTAACTGTGATTCAACCACACTGTGGTATTCTGCTCCCTTTGAAGAAATAGATGCACGTGAGGCTTGGGGTAGTCCTCTCCCTTCATGACTCCTATTTCCTCACTGGGAACAGGAACAGCAGTAGTGGCTGCAGCCCACTGCAGTCAGCACCAGCAAGGGTCATCTTTAATGTGGGGCAAAAGGGGCAGCTGCTTTTGCCCCACCCCCAAACAGACTGGGATTGGGGCAACTCAACTGTTCCTTTTGCCCTGCATTAGTGATGACCCTGTTTTATTAAAAATTTGTCAAAATTGCATTTATGCAAAATGATGGAACAGTTGGGAAATATGAAAAAAGTGGTACTGTTCCATTTTAAATGGCACACAACTCTGCCTAATCCATAAGCCTTTACACAATGTTATTCACTGAAGAAGGAATTAATAAGTTAAATACTTGATGTTGTACTTTCCTCCAATTTCAAGAGAACTTTTACTTGAGTAACATCTCTTAATCAGAATAGGATTGCCCTTAAAAGGTCTTATCTAATAATTTCATTTAATAGATGAGAAACAGCTTTCTGTGGTGGTTATGGATAGAGAAGACTAATGGATGAATTAATGCCAAAGACCAGTTATGTTAGACAATCAGCTTCAAGC
The DNA here is from genome assembly GCA_004363575.1 of Solenodon paradoxus. Lineage (NCBI taxonomy): Eukaryota > Metazoa > Chordata > Mammalia > Eulipotyphla > Solenodontidae > Solenodon > Solenodon paradoxus. The sequence continues at coordinate 7,967 of RJWH01000371.1, read as the reverse complement.
CTAAAATAGCTCTTTCAGCCCCTTATTATGGGCTCATCCACTGTCTCTGAGATTGGAAATCACAGGAAAACATCATTAATTATCAAAGCTCCACAAACTCCAGATACCCAAATATGTCATTGATTTGAAAAAGACAATAAAACACATACATAGCCATTTCTTAGTTTTCTTAGAAAATTAAAACTAAAAATTCCCCAAAAGAAATAGATATACTTAGTATGAAACAGATAAGTACTATTGTTCAGAGAGGTAACAGAGCTGTGCAGACTGGTACATTAAAAAGTGGGTACACTTCCTTTTTCAACCAAATTCCAAAAGAGAGTCATCCAGCTATGAGAATAATATGCTAGTGAGAGTCCTGATTTCCAATGTGGTGTGAGGTTTAATCTTAGTAAAACTTAACTTGTGGTAAGATTCTTCCCCATGTCTGGGAGGTGATAGAACGTGATATGAACAGCAATAGTAGCTTTCTAAATTAAATCATTCCTATCATTTGTTTCCTAGAGTCAGTCACCACTATCAAGAGGAGTTTAACTTTTAACCATAAGAAGTATTGCATCTGGATACCAGATGTAGCATTCACAGATATCCATCAAAATACAACTAAAAAGGAGAAGAAACTACCTGTTTTTGCTGCAGAATTGATGCATATCATTTACATTTTACTTTTGTTTAATTTTATTCTAAACATAAGATGAAATTATATAATTAAACTTATAGGTTATGATGACTCCAGCTTTGGATTTTAGATAAATTTAACATCCCATAATCTTTGTCAGTACTGAAGCAGTCTGTGAACTATAAGAAAAAAAATCAAAACAGTATGAAATTGATGCCTATTCTACTACATATGAAGAGTTATTATTTTTCTTTCAGGATAATGCTCTGTCATGTTGAAATCTAATCCTCAAATATACACCAACTTTTATGTGTATACTCTATATTCTGGTTGTCAATGACTTTACAATAAATGATATTGAGATTGTATGGCATAAGATAACCATTTAAATGTGCTCTCAATCAAAAATTTAGCAAAGCACAACACATGTGGCTCAATTTTGCTCCATAAAGTCTCTTCACATATCTAGCTTGGGGTTTCCCAAAGCCTACTACCTTATGGCATTCCTTACATAGAGGCTGACTTCTTCAAGATGCAACATGATAGGCGGTCAGATAGACACTAGAAGACAGAACTTTGCCTCATTTTTTGGTCAAATTTGTCACAAAAGCCACCCCAAACTTAATTGCAGAAATAACAAAGAATATCTTATCTTTAAGTTGCCCACTGCTTCAGGATTTTTTATTAGGATCTGGCAGATTTTTGTTATCAGTCCTGCCTTGTTGTCTGCTAGCATGCCTTGTAGTTTTAGGGATATTTCCTGACCAATATAATTTCCCATATCTCCCATTGAAAACATAGATATCTCATAGGAGTGATTTAGATAAAGATAATGTTTCATACATATTGAGCACTCAATAAATGATTAATGTTTTCATCATTACTATATTGTACATATTGTACTAATAATGCACAAGTGGATTCTGTCTCCCTAAACCGAATCAAAATTCCTCATACCTCGTTAGCATTAAGTTATGGCTGATTTAGCATTTCCAATAATTCTGTGGTATAATTCTTCCTACCTACTTGTTATTGCAGTTGCTTTTAACTTTGTCCTGACCAACACAATTTCTTAACTTCCAGCATAATTTACAACCAATCAGGTATACCTGAATTATAGAAGTATGTATAACTTGCTAACTTTTCCAGAATTTAGTTGGAGTAGTGTAGACATATTGTCTCAAACCCCTGCAGAGTGAGATTTTGTCCCACCCTCATACGAATGGAATATTCCTTCAATATATTCCACTATTTTAGGTAACTTCAGTCTTACATATAAGTTTAGCTTATATATAAAATTTTGAATATTCTGTTCATAAAATTAGTAGCATTTTCTCCTTTACATACACCTAAATTTGACATTTTTCTATATCCAAGTGATTCAATTCCTAGAGAAGACTCATCCTCAGAAAGTTCAGGAAAGAAGCAATGCCCATCCTTATATACCATCCTTTTATTAGATTTATGGTAAAAATCTCAGTTCTTTTATACTTAATCCTAAAACTACCTAAATTTTGAGGCAAAGGGGAATATCCTTGATTACAATTTTTTTTTCCTTCTCTCCACAACAGGTTCTAAGAACATTGGATAAATTTCTGAGAACAGCTCTTAGACTCCTTCTTTAGGGGAATGTGTGTGTGTGTGTGTGTGTGTGTGTGTGTGTGTGTGTGTGTGTGTGTGGTCTAATTGAGTTATTAACCTTATCAGTGGTTGCAAGTAGGAAATGAAACACTAATATATTTAAAGTGACCAAGCCAATTTTCCTAGAGATAACATCTTTAGGTCTTCTTTTCATGACTGTGTTAATCAATCTTCCATATAACAAACTCATTCGAGTTGAAGAATCAAGTAATAATTCATGTATCATTAATTAATCAGGACTATGTTAAGTATTGAAGAAAGCCCATTAGGTGATGGGATTTAGAGTCCAGATACAAAGGCTTAGAATTACGTTTACATGTAGTACTTGTATTCAGTGGGTGTTGCTTGTAACATACTGAAGCTGGTTCTGTACAAACCCATTTGGAAAACATTTAATCCATGAATTCTCATTAAATTACAATAAAATATATTAATCAGAAATAATATTATTAGATTTACTTTATGTATTTTTATACAATTAAAAAACCTCTCAAGAGTTACCACTTATTTTTGAAGAATCTGAATAATTGAATCATAAAATTGTGCACAATCTAGCTAGGTTATAAAATACTGCTTCTTTTTAGTTTCAAATATTAAGAGATGTCAGAATATCCATCTCACATGAACTGTGACCACTCTAGAGGCATGGTTCCTCTTTTATCTGACTTCAGTTCTATAAATTATGATCATTATATGTGGCATACATTTTTACTTCATTTCACTTATTTTATTTTATTGCATTATGGCAACCCCTTGGGCATTACATCTATTTCTATATAACTAGAATTAATGATGTATACAAACATAATAATCATAAATCACAACAATTCAATGAATTAGATGCTCTTTTTAAACCCATTTTCCAAATGGGGAAGTGGACGTAAAGGTAAATAACTTTCTCAAGCTGTTAAGTTACATAAAATCACTATTTGGATTAATGTTCTATTGTTACCATAGCAAACCACCACAGTTTAAAACAATACTCGATTATCTCAAAGTTCTACAGGTTAAAAGTCCAATACAAGTCTTAATTGGTCTGAAATCAAGGTGTTGGCAGGGGTCTATCTCCTTATTGAAAACTACAAGAAAGAATCAAACCCAATCTATCCAAGTTGTTAGCCTAATCCATTCCTTGAAATTTTGACTGAAGTCCTTATCTATCAGTCTATCAGTCCAAAGACAGTCTTTTCTCCTAGAAGTCATCTGCATTCTTTTTCTTGTTTTCCATGAGCTCCTACAGGCCCATTTTCAGTCCTTAAATATGGCCCTACCTGTCAGAAACATCAGTGATGATTCAAATCCCTCTCAAATTTAGAATTTCTCATTCTTTCTGCCACACTTTTCTAATAACAGAGAATGTACTCTACTTAAATGATTAGCATGAGGTCCACACAGATAATGTAGGATAACTGTCCTGTTTAAGGGCCAGTAGCCTTAATTACCTCTGGAAAGTCTCTTTGCCATGTAAAGGAACCTATGCAGGTTCCAGGGATTATGTGTAGACATTGTTGAAGACCATTATTCAGTCTACGATACTTTTAATTCTATTTTTATTGATTTTAGATTTTTTGACCTTGATAAACAATTTAAAAGCAATTTACTAGAGTGACAATAATTTGTCCCAATTTACTTAGGAGCAAGACTCTAGTCAGAGTGGTTACAACTACATAAGAATAATAATCTGCACACAGACTGCTTTCTATTCATCATCTTTCTCTTCACATTACCCAGTTACTCAGGAAACATTCATAGATAAGGAAACAAGAGAAGATGAAGAAAGAAAAGAGTCAGTTACTCCTTAATCAAGAGATTATGAACTCAAATTTTTCCCAAAACTTTTGTGTCTTCATATGACCTAAATAAAAAAGGAGACCAATGTGAACTTCCCCAGCAATGTTCTCATAATTAAATACATTTCTTTCTATGTATTTGTACTAGTTTTGTCATTATTGGCTGTTGTACCGAAGAGTGTCATTCACTCAATTACTGTTTTTCATTGCCACTGGAGACATGTGATAATGTATCGGTAAAAAGTCCTTTTCTTATATAACTATCAATCATGAATAATGATTTAAAAACTTACAGGCACTCATCCCAATTAATGATTCTATTCATTCTTGACTTATAAATTATGCACAAAGGCATGCTAATTAATTCAACCCGAGTGATCATCAGAAATAAAATCTTGAGCTGGCTTATGGGATTCCTTAATATGTTTTATTCATTCTATTGACAAAGTCTGAGTTTATGTTAATGAAGCCAAAAAGTGGCACACATAATAGAAGGAAAAAGAGAAAGGGAACAGAATACATCATAGAAACAGATGGTGAAAAAATTGCAAAGGGAATGGTGATCAAGTAATAACCATGGAATTTCAGGTTATTTAAAAGACAGCAAGCAGTAACTGCCAAAAAAAAGGCTTGTTTCAGAGCCCATGAGGCTGAAATTTTCTCACTGTATTTCATGGTTAAATTATGTTTTCAAAACATTTTTTTTCTTCTAGAATTAAATTCTGAGAAATAAATATTTTTTTTCCTACCAAGTCTCTTTCTTAATAAGTGACTCATGAAGTTTTGAGAAAGAGATGCTGTGATGTACACTGTGCAATTATGGAATCTCCAAAATGGCGGTTATGTGAGATTTTGAATATCTGAAGTAGTATCTAAGAAGGTACATATATCATGTTTACATCAAATCATCTTTGCTTAAAATATAATAAGTAAGCAAAAATCACATTACAGTACATTTGGCATAGAGTTCAGAAAAATAATTACGTTATTAAAAAACTGCTCCTAAGTTTCATGTACTGTGCTTAGAACTTTGTTGTATCTACCAAATCCCTTTACTGATATTATAGGTTATATGGTTTCTATATAATAGTTACTTTACGTTTTTTTTTAATTATACATGACATATTTCCGGATGTGGTTCATCCAGGTCACTGGATTAGTTTGAAACACAAGTCTGCTCTCTGGGATGGAACATGGCAAATGCTTCATAGTCAGCTGAAGATGATGAAAAGAAATACCCATTTTTCAAAATAGCATAATAAATACACAAAGTCTTTTGAAAGCTAGTAGATGGCAGCTCCAGATCAATGAACAAAATTTGGCAGGAAGGTAGCTGAAAGTAAACATCACAATTCACCTACAAAGCACTATCAGGGTCTGACAAAAAGGAGATGAATGCTGGTCATGCCTAGTCACAAAAAGTGGGGGGAGGGTGTAATTCCCTAAGATATAAAGGACATAAGTCAGAGTCTACTTAGAGACACATCATGGTAAACTGATGCTGACTTGGTGCTAATTATCATAGAGTGTTAGAACTTAGTCTTTAGAAGACAACAGTCCTGTAATTGTGCACCAACACCTCGGAATCCTAGCTATGTCACTGTGAAAGTTACTTAAATTCATCAAGTGACAGCTTCACAGAATCAAATGGTAATAGATTCCACCTCACAAGATTGCCATAAGGATTAAATGAAAGGAAAAGTGCATGTCATAAAGTAAATGTTGAATATTTGCTTGAAGAGTATAATTTACTCATAGAAAATAAGCACTCATTTTAGAATTTGGACCAGGTAAGCTTGATGAAAGCTATTAGAGAAATATTATGCCTCAGTCCTTCCTTCCAGTTGGTAAAATTAAGGATGACATTTAACCTTGAAAAATTAACAAAGTATCCCCAATATTCTATAAACATTAGAAAAAGGAAATACAGTCCTTGTGCATGGGTTTGTTTAATAAAGCAAATAGAGAACTCATATAATCTGTTTCCTTTATTTCTAAAAATGACAGAGGATTTTTTTAGCTAAAGGTATAATTAAACATGGATTCTGTAGGACATGATACAATAAAAACTCTTGAATGTAGACATTTGAATAGAAGTGAAAGAAATATTTGATATTCACAGTTCTAGAATTCAACTATTCTAAGGTCTTAATTTATGGTATTTACTAAAATACTATTTCACAGCTGGTATATTTGTTTGTTCATATTTAATGAATGGGGAAAAAAAGCTATAACATATGATTCAGTCAGTAGGAGTGACCAAAAGCAAAAGTATAAAAATAAACAGAAATAATTATATTACAACACAGAGGAATAAAAAATTAATATTTTCAGTAAAAATTTAGTACTTCAATTAACTTTTCATGCCTTCGTGCAGAATCCATGCTGTTCTATTGTGAACATTTTCAGTTTTTTTAAGTATGCGAACTTTTGATGATGTAGCAAACAGCATATATTTTCAAAAAGTTTTCTTTAAAGCAATTTTTAAAAGTTTTCTTTAAAAATTTGTTATTTTGCAGTCTAAAGGAAACCGAACTGCTAATCGCTACTAAAAAGAGGAAGCCCTTTCCCCAACACTCACACTACTATGATTTATTTTCCAGTGTAGCATTTATTCTTTAAATACACAAGTTAAAATCTACCTCAAAATAATGTTATATGGTTTAATAAGTCACTGAAGGTTATTCACACCATGAAGTAATTTTGTATTATTAACTCATAATTGCTTTCATGGTCCTAAATTGGTGAAGTACTTAAGAAAATCAAGCAACAGAACCAAATTTGCAAAAGTATTAAAAATTACTGCCCAAACCATTTATATTTCTAATTATAAACAGTCAAAAAGTTAAATTGAACAACTATATGACTCATGGTTTTTTTAAAGGAAAATGGAATATATAGAAATTCATGTAAAATAAATGCAGGCACATTGTAATATTCCAAATATAGAAGAAACTTAATTTGTTAATTTATTAACAGCAAAGACAAATATTAGAGCTGAAAAGTAAATTTAAAACTAAAGCAAAAATATTGAAGCCATAACTTTTTTAATTACATGAGATGATAAAATAAGTCTACATAATGTCCTAAAGCACAGAGATTCCAGAATAAATTCATTCTTTATGCATTTTAATGTAATTTCACACAGCTAGGAAAATGACACGTCTAAAAAAATTAAAAACTTCAAAGTTCTGAAAAAGCTGTGTTTTAACTGAATGTATTATATTTGAAGAATGCAGTATACTTTTTGATTAAGATCTTCCTGTGTGTGTTTAAAATAGTCAGATATTGATGGTTCTATTTATAACAACGTAGAGAAGTTTCCTCTTTCTCCTTCATAAATTCAAAAATCAGCTTTGGATTTCAAGTCCTCTCACAATACCACATATTATCACCTGCTTATTTTAGTAATTTGTTAACTGCTAGTCATTTTTCCTTATTCCCTGAATATAACTCTTGGCATACTGTAATTTTCTTCAAATATTTCCTGTCATAATTTGTAGTGACAATTTTTTTAAAAGGAATGGTACAGGAAGGAATGAAGGTGAGTAGGTAGATGGGCAGAAAGAGATGAGGGAGAAACACTTATATTTCATTTAATTGTTAATCTTGGTTGTTTCTCAGGCCCCAGGTGTTGAACCAGGGACTTTGGGTTGTAAACCATTAGGTCATAAGGGTTCACCACGGGGACAAGTATTTATACAGATAACCCTTCTATACCTTGGCTTCTCCTCCCTTGACCTCCTTTCCTTCAGTGATCTTATGGAACCTATCTAACCATTCACTTCTACTTTTGTTGAGTCAGACACCACAGATGATGCAATGGTAGCAAAGATCACCAAACTCTTGGTGGCTTCACGTAAGAAAAGATTATTTCTCACCCTTGTAAAATATCCTATAAATACACAAATTTTTCC